>SJYA01002834.1:444133-455238 GCA_006410615.1 Neotragus moschatus | reverse complement strand
GAGGGGGGGAGGGGGAGGGTGGGGCGCTGACTGCTTCACATTCCAGCCTATGGATACACAGAAAATGGGTGAGAAACTTTTCTTGCCAACTGAAGAAGATTGCAGTTAGAGTAAGGTGCATTAATGAGCTGAGCATATGAATAACAGGAAACACAGGCAGTACATACAATGACAATAGATAAATATGAAGCAAGAATTACAGTTCAGCTTTGACCAAGCAGTGTAGGTCAAAAGGTTGAAGAAGGAGAGAAGGTTCTTTAGGCTCCAAGCTAGAGAGTTAGGACTTTTCTTCATCAGTCAGGGTGGGCTTTAGAAAGAAATGCCACAGACTTCCCTGGTGGTCCAGTGGTGTACCTTCCAATGCAGGGGAGTCAGGGAGCTAGGATCTAAGATTCTACATGTCTCACATCCAAAAGATCAAANGCTCCAAGCTAGAGAGTTAGGACTTTTCTTCATCAGTCAGGGTGGGCTTTAGAAAGAAATGCCACAGACTTCCCTGGTGGTCCAGTGGTGTACCTTCCAATGCAGGGGAGTCAGGGAGCTAGGATCTAAGATTCTACATGTCTCACATCCAAAAGATCAAAGCATAAAACAGAAGCAGTATTGTAACAAATTCAATAAAGACTTTAATAATGGTCCACATCCAAAAAAAATAGAAAGAAATGCCAGTCCAACAATTTAACTTATATGCAGCCCAATTCTTAAACACTTAAAAAACAAAAACAAAAACAAAACAAAACAAAAAACCCAGCTTTCCTATTGCATTTGGTACACAATCATAACTCCTTACTTTGATATAAAGACCTGTGCAAGCTGGGTCCTGCTTACCTGCCCATCTGCCCCACTGTCTTCACTGGGTTGAGCTTACTTCCCATTCAGGGCCACAGAGTCTATACTTGCACCGTTCTCATCTCTGTTTCTTGGAGCTGAAACTTTCTCCCCACCCGAGGCCTTTCACACATACTGACCCCCTGCCTGTCACCTTACTACCTTGCCCTCTTTTCTTCCCTGTTCCCAACTCATCAGTCCTTCCTTCTCAGCTTCACGTTTCTTCCTCTGAGAAGTTTCTCTTCTACATAAAGCCCACTATTATAACTCCTATCAGATCTTTTTTGTTTTGTTTTGTTTTCTCCAGGTACTTATCAAAACGTTTAAGATATTGTTTTTCATGGGACTCTCTTGACACCGGCTTGTCCTGTCATCACACCCTTTTTTTTTTCCCCATCAAGCTTAGAACTATAGCTTGTTTTTGATGTCTGCTGGCCTCACCTGTTTTGGGGCTCTGTGCAGACATGGATTTGTTTCCCATTATATCCAGTGGTTAGCACAACGCTTGGCCCATTGTCAGTGCTCAGTAAATATTTCTTGAGTTAATGATCAGGCTCAGTTCTTAGGAAATAGTGGGAAGAAGGCTGAGTAAGGTTGGATGGAGCAGACTGAGTGGGGCCAAAGAGAGGCGTTTATACTCAGTTGATTAGACCTGCAACTGTTCAGTATGGGAGCCACTGGCCACATGTGGGTCTTGAGCACTTGAAATGTGACTGAGGAACTGAATTTTAAATTCTATTTCATTTTAATTAATTTACATGTTCTTAAGTATATTTTGGGCTTCCCAGGTGGCCCTAGTGGTAAAGAACCTGCCTGCCAGTGCAGGAGATGTAAAGTGACGCATGTTTGATTCCTGGGTCCAGAAGATCCTCTGGAGGAGGGCATGACTACCCACTGGAGAATCCCTTAGACAGAGGAGCCTGGCGGGCTACAGCCCATAGTGTCGCTAAGAGTCGGGTACAACTGAAGCGACTTAACACACACACAAAGTGTATTTATTTAGAACAATGTGGGTATGTGAATCTTACTTTTTCAGCTATAAATTTTACAAAATCTAAACAGAGATCGATTTTTGCTGAAAATTTTGTCTTCTGAATTAAGAAGTATGGTAAATACCCTGGATTTTGAAAACCCACACAAAAATACTGTAAAGTATCTCCTTTTTTCCTATTGACTACATATTGAAATTGTAACATTTTGGATATAGTAAGTTAAGTAAAATATATTTTAAAAATTGGTTTTAAAATTGTTTTTTTAGGCATATTCTAACTCTGGAATATGCCTAAAGAATTGAAAATGGGACCCAGACAGATACTTGTATGCCAATGTTCCTAGCAGCATTATTCATAATAACCAACAGATGGTCACACCCAAATTTCCATCAACAGATGACTCAGTAACCAAAATATGATGTATGTAGTGAAATATTATTCAGCCTCAAAGAGGCATAATGTTCTGACACATGGTACTACAGAGATGAACCTTGAAAACATGCTAAGTGAAACAAACCAGCCACAAAGGGAAAAATATTATATGACTTTACTCACATAAGTAGTCAGATTTATAGAGACAGAAAGTAGAATAGAGATTATAGGGGTCTAGGGAAGAGGGAGATGGGGGTTAGTATTTAATGAGTACAGAATTTCTGTTTGGGATGATGAAAATATTCTGGAAATGGATAGATGATGGTTGCACAACATTGTGTACTTTAATGCCACTGAACTGTACATTTAAGTGGTTAAAATGTGAATTTTATGTATAGTTTACCACAATGCAGTTTGAAAAAACTGATTTTACTTTTTCCTTTGAAAAAATGTGGCTTCCAAAGGAATTATCTGCCAATTACAATTAAATCTGAAAACACACACACACACAGAATATGACTTCTAGAAAATTTAAGATTATGTAAGTGGCTTTCTCCTTATGTTCTATTAGATGGCACTAGGTGAAACAATTGGGAAGCCTGGGGGAGGATGAGTCAATTTCTGCAATGAGGGTCTCAATAATGTCCATGACACCAGGAAGTCTGTTTTATAAGGAGAGCGGGAGGGTAGCAGATAGTGATGAACCCAAGAATTTAGAATTTGGTGGAATATGCTATGTATAAAAAGGCATATGAGGAAAAGCCTGAGTGGAAGGAGAGTGTGCACAGTAAGATTTAATCTAGGTGGGGCTTCCTTTGTGGCTGCAGTGAGAACCTTCTGAAGATAGTGTTTCCTTTACTGTAACAGGATAAGTTGACAGTAAGCCCAGTGTAATGTTCCTTAATTGTTACAGGGTCAAATGAGTACCTAGGGTGAAAGAGCTTTCTAATCTGAGGCAAGAGGCTCAAGTGAGGTGAGAGGTATAGGTGAGGCACAGTTAATGTTAATCACAAGCGTGAGATTCATTTTCACTGTGATCATAGAGATGCTTTCTATCTGTTCTGGCTTCTGAAGAGAAGCGCAAGCTTTGGGGCTATTTATACCAGTGTCCCATGTTTGATCTTTTATATGAAACTGTGAGAAGGTTCACTTGTTATGACTCCTTGATTCTTCAACTATAGAAACCCACTTTTCCAAACTTCTCTGGTGGTCCAGTGGTTCAGCCTACATGATTCCACTGCAGGAGTCACAGATTCGATCCCTGGTTGGTGAATTAACATCAAGCTTTCTGAGTGGCATGGTCAAAATAAAAAGAGAAAAGAAACCCACTTTTCAAAACATTGCACTGTTTTAAGTTTAAGCATGTTTTTAGAGAATGACTGTCTTCATGTGTCCAGCATTGTCCTGTTTGTGAGGTTTTCAACCACCCAGAAGCCAGGCAAGTATGGACCCAAACAAAGAATGTGCACTAGGCCTGAGGACAAATGATATGGGAGAAGATGGCGAGACACCAGTGAAGACAAATTCCATTGCTGGACATTGTCTGACACTCGGAAGCCACTGTGAGACCCAAGACCCAGAACTGATGCAGGGCTGATCTTGTGGGTTCTCAGGGATTTGAGCCTGACCCCAGCATGTGCTTTTGAACTGTGGTGTTGAAGAAGGCTCCCGAAAGTCCCTTGGACTGCAAGGAGATCCAACTAGTGCATCCTAAAGGAAATCAGTCCTGCTATTCACTGGAAGGACTGAGGCTGAAGGTAAAGCTCCAATACTTTGCTACCTGATTTGAAGAGCCATCTCACTGGAAAAGACCCTGATGCTGGGAAAGATTGAAGGCAGGAGGAGAAGGTGATGATAGAGGATGTGATGGTTGAATGGCATCACTGATTCAATGGACATGAGTTTGAGCAAGCTTTGGGAGATGGTGAAGAACAGGGAAGCCTGGCGTTCTGTAGTCCATGGGGTTGCAGACAATCAGACAGGACTGAGCGACTGAACAACAATAACAACCAGCACATCCTTACAGCCCTCCACACAGTTTAGGAAATAGTCTTTGAGCTTGCTCCAGATTAAGGATGGCCATCACTGGGGCTGGACACCAAGTCCAGCCTGTGTAGAATGATGTAGGCATCTACAGAAGTAAAATTTCATCTGAGTTGGGCTGAAACTGACTCTAACCCTGGGAATATAGGGGGGAAAACCCAAGTTCACAGAAGAAAAAATCTCTACATGTAGAATATGAATTCAGTACTCTACAAAAAAAAAAAATGCAGGGATATTCTCTGTGCAAATCAGATGCCTAGTATATGCTAAACTGTACCAAATAAGTTATATTTATTGCTGTTTTTATTTTTAAAATATAAATTTATTTATTTTAATTGGAGGCTAATTACTTAACAATATTGTATTGGTTTTGCCATACGTTAACATGAATCCGCCACTATTGGTGTTTTTAGATTAGTGTAGTTTAGTTCTTTTTAAAGATCTCTGTAAGGTCTAAGATTATATCCTTGTCTGACTATTTTAGTAATTATCAAAATTCAGTACCTGGACCAACGTCTATAGCGTTGTTTTGTTGCTGGTATGGAGGGGGTGGGTAAGGAGTATATTTTTAATACTACCCAACAGAGGAAGGTAAACTTCCAAACACATTCTATGAGGCCACCATCACTCTAATACCAAAACCTGACAAANATGATAACCCTGTATGCGAGACAGCAAAAGAGACACAGATGTATAGAATGGACTTCTGGACTTTGAGGGAGAGGGAGAGGGTGGGAAGATTTGGGAGAATGGCACTGAAACATGTATACTATCATGTAAGAAACAAATCGTCAGTCTATATTCAATACAGGATACAGGACGCTTGGGGCTGGTGCACGGGGATGATCCAGAGAGTTGATATGGGGTGGGAGATGGGGGCGGGGTTCAAGATTGGGAGCTCATGTGCACTTGAGATGGAAAAAAATAAAAAATAAAAAATTAAAAAAAAAATACTGCCCAAATTCCGACATCCTAATCTCAATGAATTGTGTCTTTGATGGGACTTTACCCTTAACTTCTATTGTAATGGCCAGATCACGGCTGGACTTTGCATTATGTTCTTAGATATCTCAAGTCCTTGAGTTACTAATGTGAGTTATTACTGTTAGTCAGTTCTGAAAAGAAAGCTATTTCTGTCCATTATTTAAGACATTCCATGCCTGGTGACTTAGACGGTAAAGAATCTGCCTGCAACGCAGGAGACGGGGTTTCAGTCCCTGGGTCAGGAAGATCCCCTGGAGAAGGGAATGGCTACCACTCCAGTGTTCTTGCCTGGACAGAGGATTCCATGGACAGAGGAGCCTGGTGGGCTGCAGTCCATGGGATCACAAAGAGTCAAACACAACTGAGCGACTAACACTTTCACTTTCACGGCTATGTTTGCTCTTGACCATGTGGGAATTAGAGGTAGTTATCTGAAAACAGAGAAGCATCAACTTTGGCTGGAGTCTCTTAAGTAACAATTGGTTTAATTTAACTTGATAATGATTCTAGCATCCATCACCTCCCACTGCAATGGAAAATGTGAGCATTACAGGGAAACGAAGAGGCATGGGGAAGAAGCATTCCTATTAAATGCTTCTATTGTCTGAGATTAACTTTATAGATATGGCACCAAACAGGAGACTATGAAAAATCACTATTATATAAATTAGCAAGTTTCTTGACTCATTTCTTCTTATCTGTAATGCCAGAGAATGCATTTCAACAAAAGATGCTAAGGGACTATGGAATAATCTAAACATTTTATTATAGTAATAACTACGTCATATAAATGTCAAAGTTCCTTAGCTTTTTAAGTGGCTCTGGGAAAGCACCAGTGATATTGTATGTAATGTGATTACAGGGTCTGCATACTAAATTATCCTGGTGTGGATGTTTCTGGGTTCTGAACTTGTGGTAGTAGTTACTGTAGTTATTGATTTTTATGAGCAAAATTAATGGTTATAGTTTTGTATTGTTTCTTGTGTCTTTGTCTCTTGACAAGAAGCCATCTTCCTAAAGTCATGTGAATGTTTACATAACAATGTTAATTAGAACTTTAATAGGAAAGGCAGAAACCATTGTTTGTGGCTGTTTCTATTTCCTAAAGTGTTCATAAATTCCCAAATCCACATCTGTTTTAATGAATACAGATTTTAAAATCAGTGAAGCAGGGCTTCCCTGGTGGCTTAGTGGTAAAGAATCCACTGGCCAAAGCAGGAGACACGGGTTTGATCCCCTGATCTGGGAAGATTCCATAAGCCTCAAAGCAACTAAACCTGGGCACCACAATGAGGAGTAGCCCACACAGCAATGAAGGCCCAACATAGCCAAAAACTGATAAATGAATACATAAATAAAATTATTAAAAATGTCTAAAAAATCAGCTAAGCAACATTATAGCCCTCAATATAAAAGGAAGACAANTCCATAAGCCTCAAAGCAACTAAACCTGGGCACCACAATGAAGAGTAGCCCACACAGCAATGAAGGCCCAACATAGCCAAAAACTGATAAATGAATACATAAATAAAATTATTAAAAATGTCTAAAAAATCAGCTAAGCAACATTATAGCCCTCAATATAAAAGGAAGACAATGATTTGCTCTCAGTATTATAGATTAACAAATCAAACTGTCCTTTTTATATTGATCTTGCACCTTTTTTGTCACCCTGCTTGTCCACTTGTCCAACTTATATGCAGAGTACATCATGTGATATACTGGGCTGGATGAAGCATCAGCTGGAATCAAGACTGCTGGGAGAAATATCAATAACCTCAGATATGCAGATGATACCACCCTTATGGCAGAAAGCAAAGAAGAACTAAAGATCCTCTTGATGAAAGTGAGAGAGGAGAGTGAAAAAGTTGGCTTAAAGCTCAACATTCAGAAAATGAAGATCATGGCCTCCAATCCAATCACTTTATGGCAAATAGATGGGGAAACAATGGAAACAGTGACAGACTTTATTTTCTTGGGGTCCAAAATTACTGAAGATGGTGACTGTAGCCATGAAAGTAAAAGGCGCTTTCTCCTTGGAAGAAAAGTCACGACCAACCTAGACAGCATATTAAAAAGCAGAGACATTACTTTGCCAACAAAAGTCCGTCTAGATAAAGCTATGGTTTTTCCAGTAGTCATGTATGGATGTGAGAGTTGGATTATAAAGAAAGCTGAGCGCTGAAGAATTGATGCTTTTGAACTGTGACATTGGAGAAGAAGCTTGAGAGTCCCTTGGACTGCAAGGAGATCCAACCAGTCTATCTTAAAGGAATTCAGTCCTGAATATTCATCGAAAGGACTGATGCTAAAGCTGAAATTCCAATACTTTGGCCACTTAATGTGAAAAACTGAGTCGCTAGAAAAAGACCCTGATGCTGGGAAGGATTGAAGGCGGGAGGAGAAGGGGATGACAGAGGACGAGATGATTGGATGGCATCACTAACTCAATGGATATGAGTTTGAGTAAGCTCTGGGAATTGGTGATGGACAGGGAAGCCTGCAGTCCAGGGGGTTGCACAGAGTCAGACACAACTGAGTGACTGAACTAAATGAATCTTTCTTTTCAGTTTGAACATGCATCTTTTACACAATTGTGCCATTTTGGTTCCACCTTTTTTTTTTTTTTTTTGGCCTCACCATGTGCCATGTGGGATCCTAGTTCCCTGACTAAAGAGTGAACTTGTGCCCCCTGCAGTAGAAGCTCTGAGGCCTAACCACTAGACTGCCAGGGATTTCCCTGGCTCTACTTTTTCTTAACCTTCTAGTTAACAGTAATGTTTTTCCACAGTCATTGCCTAAGCCATTGGTGCTCAGTGCAAATGTCCAGGCATTGAACCAAACCTATTGAATTCAAAATACAGCTGACCCTTGAACAGGGAGGGAGTCAGGCATACCAATGCCCCAAAGTCCAAAATCCAAACATAACTTTACAGTGGGCCCTCTGTAACCTGGCTTCCTCTGCATCCTTGGATTCAACCAACCTTGGATTCAAGCAACCTCAAATTGGTAGTACTGTGGTATTGACTATTGAGAAAAATCTGCCTTTAAGTGGACCCATGCAAGTCAAACCTGTGTTGTTTGAGGGCCAACTGCACTGGGAGTTGAGAACCCATTTTTGCTTTACCAAAGGCATTCACTAAGTTTGGGGATCAGGGAAGGAAACGGACTCTGCCCTTCCAGGGTCAAAATGCATCCGCACCTTTTCGCTTTCTAGGAGTCTGACACCGCTATGGAGTATGCCCCAGGCCTGATGTTAAGTGTCTCTGCTTGCAGCTTCAGTCCCGTCTCTTTACTGTGAAAGAAATGTATGACCACTAATAGCTAAAGAAGTTTAATACGGCCCTTCTACCTCTTTCTGTTAAACTTGATTCTGCATAAATCTGAGCTTCAGAAGGAGTTTTGGAATTTTAGGGAACTAATTAGGCAACAGAGAGTGAAAAAAAGGGTGCTAAATTTTGACAGCCGGTCACTGAGTCATGTGGCCAGAATGAGGCTCGTGGAGCTGAAAGCTGCACATTTAGGCCTGGTTTGAGATCAGAGCAGAGGGTTTCGGGAGAGGCCATTTAAGTTTTGGGTAACTGAGAGTGTTTTGAGGTTTTTGAGGAGGAAAAATAAGATTCTACCTGGATTAAGAAGTTACTTTGGCAGTGGTGAGAAGGGATCACCAGACGGGAAGAAGATGAATCAGAGGGTGTTTACACAGAATTTGTAATGAAATTATGGACCCATAGCTAGTAAAAACAGAATGACATGGCCGCAGAAGGAGAGAACTCATGAAAGTGATGAGCATCTGGGAAATGTTTGGTAGCCTTCATTATCTAAAATTCAGGGCAGGGACTTCCCTGGTGGTCCATGGTGAAGACTCTGCTCCCAATGCAGGGACACATGNTAATGAAATTATGGACCCATAGCTAGTAAAAACAGAATGACATGGCCGCAGAAGGAGAGAACTCATGAAAGTGATGAGCATCTGGGAAATGTTTGGTAGCCTTCATTATCTAAAATTCAGGGCAGGGACTTCCCTGGTGGTCCATGGTGAAGACTCTGCTCCCAATGCAGGGACACATGTTTGATTCCTGGTTGGGGAACGAAGATCCTGCATGCTGCTTGGCACAGCCAAAAAAAAAAAAAAAAAAATTCAGGGCAATAAGCAGGCTTTTAAGCAGAACATAATGAATGCAGTTTTGGATATTTTGTACCAGTTATCTAGGCCAGCACAACTCATATCATTTATGCCAAGTAATTATATTCAATTCAGCTCAACATGTATTTCCAGAGGTCCTACCACTTGTTACGTGTTAGAGATCATACAAAGATGAATAAGACAAATCTTGCCTTTAATAGCTTTCATGCTGATGAAGAGAATAAATACAAGCAATGATAAAAGGTGAAATACAATATTTTGTAAGAGAGGTATAGGAGCCATCCAGACCTGAAAAGGGAAAATACTATAGTCCTTTGGGGGTGAGACCTAATGGTTAGAATAGGATAGGCTAGGAAAATATTTTTTTTTTAATTAAAAAATGTTTGTTTCTTAAATACAAAAGTATCTATTGAAATCATCAAATTCAGAGACATCTAGCAAGTGTTAACTCAACGTGCACCCAAGTATAATGAATATACTATCAAAATCTTAGTGAATTTATTCCTAGGGAATGACATGAGATGTGTAGGTGAAAACACATGCCTAAAAACAGTGAAGAAAAAGGNAAAGTATCTATTGAAATCATCAAATTCAGAGACATTTAGCAAGTGTTAACTCAACGTGCACCCAAGTATAATGAATATACTGTCAAAATCTTAGTGAATTTATTCCTAGGGAATGACATGAGATGTGTAGGTGAAAACACATGACTAAAAACAGTGAAGAAAAAGATTGGCAAAGATTATTTGGGATATTTGGACATACTGTAGACTATATTTGAAATTCCTAGGTGGTTCAATGGTAAAGAACCTGCCTGACAATGCAGGAGATGTGGGAGACTCAGATTTGATCCCTGGGTCAGGAAGATTCCCTGGGAGGAGGGCATGGCAACCCACTCTAGTATTCTTGTCTGGAGAATCCCAGGGACAGAGGAGCCTCGTGGGCTGCCGTCTATGGGGTTGCACAGAGTCAGACATGTCTGATGCAGCTTAGCAGCAGCAGCATTTCTGCTTCTGAATGATCTGAAATAACCAAGTCAGTAGGCTTTATCAGGCGCAGTCAGTTCCCAGGCAACTTGCCAGTTGAGGTCAGCTTCTCTCTTTCTTTTTTCCCCTTGACTTCATTGCTGGGCATGTGGGGTCTTAGTTCCCGGATCAGGGATCACACCCAAACATGGAGTCTTAACCACTGAACCTCCAGGAAGTCCCAAGGGCAGCTTCTGTGAATGCTGCAGTGAATAATGGGAGCACTTGCACAAATGTCTTTTGCAACTCCTTGATTTATTAGTACTGCTTTTTTTTAGTTTATTGATAAAAACGAATATGCATTTTCTTCCAAACTGTCCACGGTAAGTTCTCTAATAAGTGGAACATGAGAGACAGGCTGTGCAGCAAACTGGTCAGTGTTCATCTCCTCCCACGCGCAAATCTTCCTTTTTTTCCTCCTGGAAAGAAGTTCATGCCTGGTGGACTCTGGTACAATTACAACTAGTGCATGTTTGTAATTGTAAATGAAAAAATTTTCATTTTTCCTTAGAATATCCAATCATTGCTGCAGAGGAGGCAAATACTCCCCCAGCATCAAGTATTACATTAGCTCCTGCTCTTTTTGACCACAAACGTATGTTTTTAACCACAGGCCTTCTTCTCTCCTCATTCTTTTTTGCAGTTTCCCCTTTTCTTTGCATAGTAACTAGCTGCTTCCTGTCTCCCAGCTGGGCAGTATTTTTTTTTTTTTTT
>SJYA01002834.1:429100-441609 GCA_006410615.1 Neotragus moschatus | reverse complement strand
GTCTGATGCAGCTTAGCAGCAGCAGCATTTCTGCTTCTGAATGATCTGAAATAACCAAGTCAGTAGGCTTTATCAGGCGCAGTCAGTTCCCAGGCAACTTGCCAGTTGAGGTCAGCTTCTCTCTTTCTTTTTTCCCCTTGACTTCATTGCTGGGCATGTGGGGTCTTAGTTCCCGGATCAGGGATCACACCCAAACATGGAGTCGTTAACCACTGAACCTCCAGGAAGTCCCAAGGGCAGCTTCTGTGAATGCTGCAGTGAATAATGAGAGCACTTGCACAAATGTCTTTTGCAACTCCTTGATTTATTAGTACTGCTTTTTTTTAGTTTATTGATAAAAACGAATATGCATTTTCTTCCAAACTGTCCACGGTAAGTTCTCTAATAAGTGGAACATGAGAGACAGGCTGTGCAGCAAACTGGTCAGTGTTCATCTCCTCCCACGCGCAAATCTTCCTTTTTTTCCTCCTGGAAAGAAGTTCATGCCTGGTGGACTCTGGTACAATTACAACTAGTGCATCTTTGTAATTGTAAATGAAAAAATTTTCATTTTTCCTTAGAATATCCAATCATTGCTGCAGAGGAGGCAAATACTCCCCCAGCATCAAGTATTACATTAGCTCCTGCTCTTTTTGACCACAAACGTATGTTTTTAACCACAGGCCTTCTTCTCTCCTCATTCTTTTTTGCAGTTTCCCCTTTTCTTTGCATAGTAACTAGCTGCTTCCTGTCTCCCAGCTGGGCAGTATTTTTTTTTTTTTTTTCGTATCGCTAGTATCGTAAGAGTTAGGACTATGGCCCATGATTCTATTGGCTCTTTTTCTTTGTTGTCGATGATAAGCTTTGTCTTGTTTTCATTGTCTTTGCTTTATTTAATAATTGTGAGGTTGGCTTCTAACAGCACATCATCGTTAATTGCAGAGTGAGACAGCTCAGGAGGTGTGACTCAGGGTCCCTTCAAGAGAGGTGATGCGTCATTGTTTTCAACTTGAGCGTTCTCTGACTCAACAGGAACACCTGTGCTCTCCTGCTTTTTGTCTCAGGACTAGGAGGNAATTGTGAGGTTGGCTTCTAACAGCACATCATCGTTAATTGCAGAGTGAGACAGCTCAGGAGGTGTGACTCAGGGTCCCTTCAAGAGAGGTGATGCGTCATTGTTTTCAACTTGAGCGTTCTCTGACTCAACAGGAACACCTGTGCTCTCCTGCTTTTTGTCTCAGGACTAGGAGGGTGACTGGAACCGCCAGCCAAAGCAGACTTTCCAGCATCTCTCAGCCAAAGCCACTGCCCTGTCCCAGAAAGGATGCTCAAGATGACTTAGGATCAGGATGGGATCTGCTCAACATGGAGTATTGATGTTGTCTCTCTTATCTTTAAAATTTTTTATTACAGTCACATTGCCTTATAACATTGGTTTATAACTCGTTTCATGTGTACAACATTATATTCTACTTCTGTATGCCCTATAACATGTTTTCCACCCCAAATTTATTGACAGTTCCATCTGATCACCCACTGTTGGTAGCCCTCCCACTTGGCTCTCCCTCTCCTCCTCCCCTCTGTGCCCCTTCCTATATTGTAACTGCTACTCTATTCTACGTATCTACCTGTTTGTTTTTGTTTGGTTTGTTCATTTATTTATTTAAAAATTGATTTTGATGTGGCCCATTTTTAAAGTCAGCTTCCCAGGTGGTGCAGTGATAAAGAAACTGCCTGCCAATTCAGGAGATGCAAGAGACTCGGGTTCCATCCCTGGGTTGGGAAGATACCTTGGAGTAGGAAATGGCAACCTACTGCAGTATTCTTGCCTGGAAAATTCCATGGACAGAGGAGCCTGGTGGGCTACAGTCCATGGGTTCACGAAGAGTCAGATACGTCTCAGCAACTGAACATACACACACATTTTGAAGACTTTATTGAATTAATTACAATATTGTTTCTGTTTTATGTTTTGTTTTTTGGCCACAAGGCATGTGGGATCTTAGCTTATCCACCAGGGACTGAAGCAACATCCCCTGGATTAGAAGGCGAAGTCTTAACCACTGGACTACCGAGGAACACCCCTATTATTTTTTTTTCATTTTTTATGTTTATATTCCACATAAGGGTGAAATCATACAGTATTTGTCTTTGTCTGACTTATTTCACTTAGCATGACATCATGTAGTTTCATCCATGTTGTGTGCAAATGGCAAGATTTCATTTTTTTAATGCCTGAGTAATATTCCATTGTACGTATGTACTCCAGTTTCTTCTTCTCTTTTATGGTTGATTTACAGTGTTGTGTTTATTTTTTGGCTGCACCTGAGGCATGTGGGATCTTAGTTCCCCAAACAGGGATTGGACCTGCATCTCCTGCATTGGAAGGTGAAGTCTTAACCACTGGACCCTCAGGGAGGTCCTTATACCACAGCTTCTTTTTTTGTGGCTATTGTTGTTGTTTTGGGGACTTTTATTTATTTTTAACTAAAGGATCATTGCTTTACAATATTGTATTGGTTTCTGCCATATATCTACATGAGTCAGCTGTGGTATACATATGTCCCCTCCCTCTTGAACCCCCTTCTACCTCCCACTGCATCCCACCCCTCTAGGATGTCACAGCGCACTGCTTTACCACTCACTCAGCTTCTTTAGCCACTCATCTGTCGATGAACATTCCACATCTTAGCTATTGCAAATAGTGCTGCTGTGAACATAGGGGTGATATATCTTTTCAAATTAGCGTTTGTGTATGCTTTGGATAAATACCCAGAAGTGGGGTTGCTAGATCATATGTTGGTTCTATTTTTAACTTTTTGAGGACACTCCCTACTGTCTTCCATAGTGGCTGCACCAATTTACACTCCCATCAACAGTGTATAAGAGTTTTCTTTTAAATATATGCTAGTTCCAACTGTTTGGCTTAAGAATCTAAGTTTAAAAAAAGTTCTACTTTCTTTTTGTATGTTTCTGTTTATAAAAGTAATACAGATTCATTGTAGAAAACTAGAATTGTAGAATGTTAAAGTTTGAAGAAAATAACCCAACCTACCCATCCTATCATAATTCACTATTAATGTTTTATTTTATTGCCTCCCTGTCTTTTTTCTTTTGTTTATAAAGACATAATTTATACATTTACTTTAGTATGTATATATACATATACAAACATATATATATATACACACACACACATATATATTCATGCATGCTCAGTTGCTTCAGTCATGTCTAACTCTTTGCAAGTCCATGGACTGTAGCCCGCCAGGCTCCTCTGTCCATGGGATTTCCCAGACAAGAATACTGGAGTGCATGGCCATGCCCTTCTCCAGAGGATCTTCCCAACCCAGGGATCAAACTCAGGTCTCCTGCATTGCAGGCAGATTCTTTACTGCTGAGCCACATGGGAAGCCTATGTTTTATAAATAAAAAACATACTAAATTTTCACTGTAATTTTGTAATTTTGCTTACCAAAATTTGTGTATTTTTAATGTTTAAACAATAAATGCCTTGCACTTTGGAGTTGCCTGTGTTTCCCTCTGTTACACATTTACTTGATACAAGAACCCTAGCGTCTGGTCAGTGTGGAACCTTTGGCCCCATGTCATTAAGTACAGCAGATGCCCAGGAGGGCGACTTCTGCCACTCTGATTTTGTTTAGAGTATCCTAGTGCATATGCACTCATTTCAATCGTCTAGTGTATAGTGTGATTAGTCTAAGGCAAGACTGGATAGAAATGAGCAATTCTAAGTTGTGCCAGAAGGTGTTTCATAAAAGACTTGGACCCACCTGGGGCCCTCTCATTAAATATACCCATGCAGTGGCCTATGCAGGCCATAAAAATTACTTTCACAGAATTTATCCTCATTTGGTCAAATGCTCAGAATCTCCAGTTGCTGCAGTTGTATTCATATAAACCCAGCTGTTTCTAGGGTTCAAGACTGGCTGCAGCAAGGAGTAAAGACTAGTGCATTCAGGGAGTAGGAAATTAAGAGTGGATTAGCCACCATCTCTTCCACCTTCTTTCTTTTTTGAAACATTGCTTGTGGCCACGTTAGTGGAACCCAGACCTGCAACTTCAATTGTGTTTCTAGAAAACCATATATAAGTGGCCACACTGATAGGTTCTTATCAGAGTCACCTGGGAAGAGAGAGAAATAATTTCTAAACTTTACTGACATCTGTGGAATTCACTAAGTAAGGTGGGTCAATAATTAAAGACAAGTGTCTGAAAATTCAGAAAAGATTTTTTTTTTTTGTCCTCTAAGGAACAGCCTGATTAGCTGAAATTAACTCTGATGTCAACTACCACCATATCTACCATATCTACTACCAAATCCATAGCTGCCCCCAACCACATGTCAATTCAATTGTCAGTTGTAGACATTAAATACTCTTATAGCTAATTTAGGCAGAAAAACTTGGGTGTGTGTTTTAAACATTTCTTGTTTTAGTCACTGTTGTGCTGTGTAGTGTTTTCTCAAAAGTGTTTCAATTTCTGCCAGAAAAATATGTTATTGTAGAGCATAGCAAAGGGAAATATTCTCTAAAATTGGAAATTTCTGAATCTGAATGCCTTAGGGCTGAATCTGTGACCTGCTTCTTGAGATATATTTAACCAAGGTGAGTCAGAAGATGAGGGCATCAGCACTTTGGGGGTAGGCATAACTACAGCTTGTGGATTTCAGAGTTCTTTAAGCTTATTTTAGATGGTTGTGAAGAAGAGTAGCAATAGCTGTCTATTAATCAATAATAATAGCTAAATTAAGCAACTATGCCAACATGCAGGGTGCCTTGTTAACCACTGGAATGTTCTTTACCATGTTTCATCTTCATCACAGTCCTATAAGGCGGCTAGGGTGATAATCCCCATTTTGTAGAACAAGAAAGGTTAAGGGCTTTTCCAAGGTCATGGAGCCCATAATGGCAAAGCCAAGACTTGAGCCCAGGTCTTCTTGATTACAAACACAGGCTATCAAGCTTTATGTTGTGTGCATTACTTCTCTTGTTTAGCTGATAAGTCGTGTCCAACTCTTTGCCTCCCCGTGGACAGTAGCCTGCCAGGTTCCTCTGTCCATGGGATTTCCCAGGCAAGAATTCTGGAGTAGGTTGCTATTTCCTTCTCCAGGGGATCTTCCCAAGCCAGGGGTGGAACCTGTGTCCCCTGCACTGGCAAGCAGACTCTTAACCACTGAGTCACCAAGGAAGTCTTCAGCATCTATTTATAATAGAAGTTCTCATATTCTTGTTGTTCAGTCACTCTGTTGTGTCTGACTCTGTAACTGCATGGTCTGCAGCACGCCAGGCTTTCCTGTCCAGCACCATCTCTTGAAGTTTGCCTAAGTTCATGCCCATTGAATCGGCGATGCCATCCAATCATTTTATCCTCTGCCACATTCTTCTCTTTCTTCATAATTTGGTGCATGTTTTGAAATACTCAGTGAGTGAAGTGAAAGTCGCTCAGTCGTGTCTGACTCTTTGTGACCCCATGGACTACACAGTCCATGGAAATCTCCAGGCCAGAATACTAGAGTGGGTAGCCACTCACTTCTCCAGGGGATCTTCCCAACCCAGGGATTGATCCCAGGTCTTCTGCATTGCAGGCGAATTCTTTATCAGCTGAGCTACCAGGAAATACCCAGATAAATAAATATTGAGTCAAGAGATATATGCATGTTTTTATTGTAACACTTATCTAACATGCATTATCTCTTGACCCAATATTTTCACTATTAATAGCCTCTGGATATTTCATGTGCTAAATTTTATATATAATTACATATATGTCTGCAGAAGGAAAGGTGTCTATGTATGTATGTTTGTACAAGGTTTTTTTTTTCAGCTTTGATTCTTTTATTGCTTAAACAATTATAACCAGCATTTATTATTTTTTAATGAAAAAGAAGTATTAAAGTTGGTGTTACATTCATGTTGTGAGCATGGGTACATACATATGTACACACACACACACACACACACACACACACACACAGAGGACCTTATCTATTTCTGAGAATTCTTCCTAAAACCACCTTACAGGGCAATTGTTTTATTTTTATTTTTAAAAAAGGCTTGTGTTTTGTTTTAAGATATATTTTAGCCCAGATCCTCTAGAAAGTAGTCAGAGGCAAAAAAAAAAAAGGAAAAAAGTGCTGACTCTTTATTTGGAATTGCAGTTCCCAGGAGTTGAGAGTGACGAGTAAAGGGTAGGTAAGGCCAGGAAAATTGTGAAGCAACACAGCTGTTCTCACTGGCTGATCTTTTGCAATAAAGTGTAAAGGGATTCAGCTGGTGGTTGGTCCGGTATTGAGGCTGGAGGAGGAGGGAAGGGAAGGGAGAGGGAGGAAGAAGCTGGGCCTCTGAGTCGTCTGCGGGAGAGACAAAGTTGGGGGAGTTTTCTTTCCAGTCCCTGGGGGCTTCCCAGATGGCGCTAGTGGTAAACTTGCACGCCCATCTCTCGCTTCTTAGTGGTTGTGATTCATCCTGTGCCCCTGAAGTGCAAGCACAGTGTCCTAACCACTGGACAGTCAGGGAATTCCCTCCACTGACCTTTTTGGCTGCTTTCCCTTTATCAGACGCACAATCTTGTCTGCCCTGTTCTTGGCCATGCTCTGAGCTCTAACTATACATACTGTAGAGTCTTCCTCTTAAGACAGTGGTGGATGGTCTTGGAGACCCCAGCAGTGTTTCCTGCACACATTAACAATCCCTTGGAGAGGCCTCTCTGATTGTTATTCCTACCAGTGGTCATGTAAGGATGTGAGAGTTGGCCTGTGAAGAAAGCTGAGCACTGAAGAATTGATGCTTTTGAACTGTGGTGTTGGAGAAGACTCTTGAGAGTCCCTTGGACTGCAAGGAGATCCAACTAGTCCATTCTGAAGGAGATCAGCCCTGGGATTTCTTTGGAAGGAATGATGCTGAAGCTGAAACTCCAGTACTTTGGCCACCTGATGCGAAGAGTTGACTCATTGGAAAAGACTCTGATGCTGGGAGGGGCTGGGGGCAGGAGGAGAAGGGGATGACAGAGAATGAGATGGCTGGATGGCATCACCGACTCGATGGATGTGAGTTTGAGTGAACTCCAGGAGTTGGTAATGGACAGGGAGGCCTGGCGTGCTGCGATTCATGGGATTGCAAAGAGTCAGACACGACTGAGCGATTGAACTGAACTGAACTGAAATATCACTCTTTCATCACCCTGTAGCTCCTTAACCAGCTTTATATCATCACTGTTACTGTTAACAGTGGGACTGTGGTACTTTGGTTCTTAGCATCACTGCCCCTTGATGGTACCACGTACATGTTTTCTGTCTCCTCACTTGACTGCAGGCTCCACAGAAGGCAGGCCTTTGTGTGGCTTTGTTTTCTGTTGTATCCCTGCTGCCTAGATTAGTGCTGGGCACTTAGGTCATTGGTAACCAGGAGCATGCAGGAGGAGGATCTTCATTGATTCTATGCCCTTTTGCTGCTGAAAAAGGGTAATTACTATTCAATTCCTAAATATTAACACCACCTAAGCAGCCCTTGTATAATCAGTACAATGTATTTTTTGGGTTCCTCCTGTTTGCTTTTAGAATGACCAAATGTTAGATCAAGATACAGGATCATTAGGTGATCTAATCAATCCTTTACAGATAAAAGGATAACTCGGGTTCATCACAAGAGCTGCAAAAGTTAAGGAGGAATAGAAGGATTTGACTCCTTAAGGTTACAATCTAAGATGGAAGGAGGAGATATAAGAGAAAGGGAAATGGTTTGAGATAGTACATTATTATGTGTTGGATTATATGTGTAACTTCATAATTAGGATTTTATAATCTCATAAAGGGCGTTCCTGGTGGCTTAGATGGTAAAGAATCTGCCTGTAATGTGGGAGACCTGGGTTTGATCCCTGGGTTGGGAAGATCCTCTGGAGAAGGGAAAGGCTACCCACTCCAGTATTCTCACCTGGAGAATTCTATGGACTGATGACTATTTAAGCAAATGATATCTTTACAGTGTTCAGCTCAATTCAGTTCAGTTGCTTAGTCGTGTCCGACTCTTTGTGACCCCATGAATTGCAGCAGGCCAGGCCTCCCTGTAAATCACCAACTCCCGGAGTTCACTCAGACTCAGGCCCATCGAGTCAGTGATGCCATCCAGCCATCTCATCCTCTGTTATTCCCTTCTCCTCCTGCCCCCAATCCCTCCCAGCATCAGAGTCTTTTCCAATGAGTCAACTCTTTACATCAGGTGGCCAAAATACTGGAGTTTCAGCTTTAGAATCATTCCTTCCAAAGAACATCCAGGGCTGATCTCCTTCAGAATGGACTGGTTGGATTTCCTTGCAGTCCAAGGGACTCTCAAGAGTCTTCTCCAACACCACAGTTCAAAAGCATCAATTCTTCGGCCCTCAGCTTTCTTCACAGTCCAACTCTCAGATCCATACATGACCACTGGAAAAACCATAGCCTTGACTAGATGGACCTTTGTTGGTAAAGTGATGACTCTGTTTTTCAATATGCTATCTAGGTTGCTCATAACTTTCCTTCCAAGGAGTAAGCGTCTTTTGATTTCATGGCTGCATCACCATCTGCAGTGATTTTGGGGCCCCCAAAAATAAAGTCTGACACTGTTTCCACTGTTTCCCCATCTATTTCCCATGAAGTGATGGGACCAGATGCCTGATCTTCATTTTCTGAATGTTGAGCTTTAAGCCAACTTTTTCACTCTCCTCTTTCACTTTCATCAAGAGGTGTTTTAGTTCCTCTTCACATTCTGCCACAAGGGTGGTGTCATCTGCATATCTGTGGTTACTGATATTTCTCCCGCCAATCTTGATTCCAGTTTGTGCGTCTTCCAGCCCAATAAAGACCAAAGCAATGAGAATTACAGTAGGGGGATGGGCCTGGGGAGCAGACTGGACAGAAGGATTCATTTTGTCTCGAAAAGTTGCCGTGGTTTCCGGAGGAAGGGGCAGTTAAGCTCAAGTTGAAAGTATGTGAAGAGTGCTGGCCAGACATGGAGGTGTAAGGATTGAAGGCATAATGCAGAGGGAACCATACAAATAAGGATATGGAGAAACAAAGATGCTGAGCACAATTGAAACATGGCAACTCTCTGGCATCTCAAAGGCGGGACAGGGACTTGGGCTGGAGAGAGAAGGAGGCAGAGAAGGTCTTGGGGAAGACTGCCTCTGTGCTGAGGGTTTGGACTACTTTGTCAGTTAAAAAATGGGGAGACTCAGGGATTTTCACTGAGGATGTGAAAAGATCAGATCTTGTTTTAGGTGATTCTGATAGAAGGTCAATGACACATTGGTTGGAGGTGGAGGGGAGAGCTAGAAACAATGAGGAAACTTTGAGGTTGGTGGCTGTGGTGTGTGTTGCTGGAGATCTGAATTAGGAAATCTGTGGAAATGAAGCAACACTTTTAAGGCGTTTAGAAATATTTCAGAAGTAAATTGATTGGAAGGACTCAGGGATTTGGGAAAGTGCTCAGAGGAGTGTTTATAGATAACTACAGATTGTATTGTCAGGTCAGTGAGAATGTCAAGACCAGGATTTTCAGCTTGTAGTCTTAGCCAGGCAAACTAGGGGAGGGACAACAAAAAAACACATGCACAACGCCACCCCGCCACCCCCACCAAAGATAACAAAAAACCCTGAAAAGTAAAAAAACCAAAACAAGACAAAACAATTGCATCTCTACCTCCACCCTCAACCTCAAAGTGACTCGAGTCCTTTGTGTTCCAAGGGTCTCACACAGAAGCGGCGTGTGGATGAGCCCAGTTACGCTAATTCAGTGTTTTTAAACTCCCCTCTTCCTGATACAGAAAAGCCTTTAGGAGTTTGCACACAGTCACCTTGTTGTGCTGGACCGAGCCTTTCCTTGGCCAAGTTGGAGAAGAGGCCACTGCAACTAAGAATGGCAGCTTAACTATCTGTGACTCAACCCAGAGTAGGTGATTCCCTGGGTTGTGTGCATGCGTGTGTAGTCATTTCAGTTGCGTTTGACTCTTTGTGATCTTATGGACTGTAATCCACCAGGGTTCTCTGGCCATGTGATTCCCCAGGCAAGAATATTGGAGCGAGTTGCCTTGCCCTCCTCCAGGGGATCTTCCCAACGCAGAGATCAAACCCACATACTCTGCAACTCCTGCATTGCAGGTGGATTCTTTACCTACTGAACCCCCCAGGAAGCCTGATTCCCTGGGTTACTGACTCTCTAACCATGCGGACTAGTCTCAGTGCTCCCTTTGTTTCTTTGTGATCCTCACCCCTCCACTCTCACTAAACTTGTCACTAAAACAATGTCGGTGCCCACCACTGATTTCCAACCCTGACAAGACTGCTTCAGGCTGAACGTCAACTTCCACAAGACCCTGAACCTCAGTATATGCTCACTGTAACACATTAGCAAGCTAAGTGACACACCCACAGGTGCCATGATGGTTCCAAGACATGGACCATGGTTTCATCATATTCTCAAAGGGATCTATTGTCCCAAATAGATTAAGTGGAAAGAATGCAGGATATGGAAGCAAAAGAAAATCACCCAAATCTTTCCTGGCTGTGTGATGGGGTTGAGGGAGACTTAGTGGCTGACTGCTGCCCAGCTCCTCAGCAGAGTGGACTGAGTTGGTCCAGCTGATCAGGTTTTCCCTCCTCTGAAGGATGGAAAGGTATGACCTACACCAGGCTCAGTCATGTCTGACTCCTTGTGACCCCATGAACTCTAGCCCACCAGGCTCCTCTGTCTGTGGAATTCTCCAGGCCAAAGAATTGATGCTTTCAAATTGTGGTGCTGGAGAAGACTTTTGAGAATCCCTTGGCTTGTGAGGCGATCAAACCAGTCCATCCTAAAGGAAATCAGCCCTGAATATTCATTGGGAGGACTGATGCTGAAGCTGAAACTCCAATACTTTGGCCACCTGATGCAAAGAGCTGACTCACTGGGAAAGACCTTGGTGTTGGGAAAGACTGAAGGCAAGAGGAGAAGGGGACGACAGAGGATGAGATGGTTGGATGCATCACTGACTCAATGGACATGAATTTGAGCAAACTTCCGGAGACAGTGAAGGACAGGGAAGCCTGGCGTGCTGTGGTCCATGGGTTTGAAAAGAGCTGGACATGACTTAGCAACTGAACAGCAAAAACATCAGGCTGGCCCAGGGAGAAAATAACTCAGCCACCCCTTGGTGTCCGTCACAGTGTCTCACAGTTTGAGCTGGAATGGTGGTGGTGCACACACTTTCTCCTTCTGTCTACACTCCTTCACTCCCTGTTGTTATAGATTCGCACCTGGACTTCACCGGCTTCTCCTGCGGAGACTCCTCTCTCAGATCTTACAGCTGCCTCCTTCTCACAGAGGTCTTGGCTCAAGTGTTGTTGCTTCCCTTGGTTCCTCTAGTCAGCACCATTCAAAGATCTACAATGGGAGCCACAAATGTAATTCTAAGTTTTTCTATTGCCATATAAACAACAAGTCAAGAGACACAGGTGAAATTGATTTTAATAACCTATTTTATTTCATCCAGTACGTCTAAAATATCCCATCAACTTTATCTTGAAATCAAGATAATAATTATGATTAGGCTACCTTACATTCTCTTTTGGTACTAAGTCTTCAAAATCTTGACTTATGACTTATCTCAGTGTGTCTGAGCCCCATTTCAACACTCAATACACACATACAAGCTAGTGACTACTGTATTGGACCAAAAGCCTCCCCCTACCTCCCAACTCAAAAGCCCTGTTTTATTGCTTTCGTAGCACTTACCACAATCTAAAATGAGCCTATTAATTGTTCTTTATTGCTTACTGTTTGTTTTCACTCCTAAAATGTAAACGTCATGAGGGTAGAGATTTTAAACAGTTCACTGCTGTGTGCCCGGTCATCAGTACTCTGTAAGTACTTTTTAAATGGTTGAATGAGTGAGTGTTTCCTTACTACAGAGATGAATAAATAATCAAGAATTTAAAAATAGATGAAACTGCCTGGTCTCTAGAGGCATTTGAATATGTGACCCCTGCTTTAGCCAATCACTTGACTTTTCTGAGCCTCTATAAAATGGGAATAATTTTATCAATTTCATAGGGTTCAGTCAGTTCAGTTCAGTCACTCAGTCATGTCTGACTCTTTGTGACCCCATGAATCGAAGCACGCCAGGCCTCCCTGTCCATCACCAACTCCTGGAGTTCACTCAGACTCACATCCATCAAGTCAGTGATGCCATCCAGCCATCTCATCCTCAGTCATCCCCTTCTCTTCCTGCCCCCAATCCCTCCCAGCATCAGAGTCTTTTTCAATAAGTCAACTCTTCGCATCAGGTGGCCAAAGTACTGGAGCTTCAGCTTCAGCATCATTCCTTCCAAAGAAATCCCAGGGCTGATCTCCTTCAGAATGGACTGGTTGGATCTCCTTGCAGTCCAAGGGACTCTCAAGAGTCTTCTCCAACACCACAGTTCAAAAGCATCAATTCTTCGGCGTTCAACTTTCTTCACAGTCTAACTCTCACTCACATCCATATATGACCACAGGAAA
>SJYA01002834.1:287651-428992 GCA_006410615.1 Neotragus moschatus | reverse complement strand
TTACATCCATACATGACTACTGGAAAAACAATAACCTTGACTAGACAGACCTTTGTTGGCAAAGTAATGTCTCTGCTTTTCAATATGCTATCTAAATTGGTCATAACTTTCCTTCCAAGGAGTAAGTGTCTTTTAATTTCATGGCTGCAGTCACCATCTGCAGTGATTTTGGAGCCCAGAAAAATAAAGTCTGACACTGTTTCCACTGTTTCCCCATCTATTTCCCATGAAGTGATGGGACCAGATGCCATGATCTTTGTTTTCTGAACCTTGAGCTTTAAGCCAACTTTTTCTCTCTCCTCTTTCACTTTCATCAAGAGGCTTTTTAGTTCCTCTTTACGAGGTTCTTGATATTTCTCCCGGCAATCTTGATTCCAGCTTGTGTTTCTTCCAGTCCAGCATAGAAGTATTAAAGTATGTATTCTGCATAGAAGTTAAAGCAGGGTGACAATATACAGCCTTGACGTACTCCTTTTCCTATTTGGAACCAGTCTGTTGTTCCATGTCCAGCTACAAGTATTATATAATAATGCGTGAGAAATTGTTTCATGAAATATAATGCTCTGTGTAAATGACTGTTCTTATCATTAACTGACTTGCCCAAATGTAGATAGTAATTGGACAAATGATAGACTTTTTTTTATCTATCCAATTATTATCTATGATAGTAGACACCTATGATGGACCAGAGGACCAGATGGTTGGATGGCATCACCAGCTCAATGGATGTGAGTTTGAGCACGCTCCAGGAGATGGTGAAGAATGTGGAAGCCTGGTATGTTGCAGTCCATGGGGCCGCAAAGAGTCAGACACCCTGAGCAACTGAAGAACAGCAACAAATGATAGCCTAGTAAATGTAGAGAGTAAGAGTTTGTAAGAGTGGGGTTTTGGAATCATGGCATCTTGGCCCTGCCCACTCATCAGTCACGTGACCTGGACATGATGTTCACACTTTCTCACCTACTAAAACAGAATCTCCAAGGCAGGGGCCTGGAAAACTGGATTTTTAACAAATGTCCCAAGCGATTCTCATTATCAAGCAAGTTTGGGAAACACAGGATATGAAATTACTGCTCTGCCAGGGTTATCCGTGATTCCAGCTAAGACACGGTTACCCTGTTAACCCCTTGCATCTAAGTTCGTGCCCAGCTTTGGACAGATTCGTGAGCAGCCTTGAGAAAGATGATAGCATCTTATGAGCTAGATCGGCAATATCAACCTTGTGGTCCTGGGGTGCCAGAAGCTGCTGCCAACCACTCCCCTCCTCTCACTCGAAGGCTGATGGTATCAATTACCTGGTCATGGTGTGCTTTTCAGACCAGAAACCAAAGTCATGACAGAAGGCTTTAGGAAGGAGTAGCAGACTCTTTTTCCCTTAGAAAGGTCAGATATCTAAAAGAGGGATCCCTGGTGGGGGCTACCCAGAAGGCACTTGCCACTGTCGACAGGCCCCCAAATAGAATGTCAGGACCAGTGTGAGAGCCTTGTGGGTTGTGCCAGTCCTTTTGGGTTGGAGTATAGAACAATCAGAAGCCTGCAAGTGGAACATATAAAATCTTTACTCTCTAAGGTGAATTTTTAAAATATTTGTTGCCCTCTTCTAATTTCCTTTAGGCATGACTTAATATTTAGTAAATATTTAGTACTTGAAAGTTCCTCCCACTGCCCACCTAAAATGTACCATCCTCAACATCACTGATAATAAGAGACTTCTAATGCCATCTTTTTATCTTTTCTTTTTCTTTCCTCTCTCCAGTTAACAAGTATCCAAAAGTCAACACACTGTGTTGGCAAGAATATGGGAAATAGATACTCTTTTACATTGCCGATGAAAGTATAAACTGGTCCAAATTCTTCAGTGAGTTGTGGGGGAGGGTGTGATTCAGCAATAAGCATAAAAATTATGATTGTATATACCCTTGGATCCAGTCATTTCGTTTCTATCATTTGTCTGTTAACATATGCAAAATATCACACATTCATATACAATGAAATGCTGTTCAGCCTTAAAAAGAGAGGAAGTTCTGATATATGCTACAACATGCATGAACCCTGACTCAATGGAGTAAGTGACATTAGCCGTGAGTAGTTTATCACTGGGCTTCCCTGGTAGCTCAGCTGGTAAAGACTCTGCCTGCAAAGTGGGAGACCTGGGTTCAGTCCCTGGGTTGGGAAGATCCCCTGGAGGAGGGCATGGAAACCCACTCTGGTATTCTTGCCTGGAGAATCCCATGGACAGAAGAGCCTGGCAGGCTACAGCCCATGGGATTGCAGAGTCGGACACACTGAGTGACTAAGCGGAGGCATACACAGAGCTTATAAATAAATGGCCAAGTGAAATGACACGGTTCAAAAGGACAAACATTATATGCCCCCACTTATATAAAGTACCTAGTGTAGTCAAGTATATGGAGACAGAAAGTAGAATAATGGTTACTAGGGCCTGTTGGGGAGAAGGAATGAAGAGTTATTGTTTCATGAGTATAGAGTTTCAGTTTGGGATAATGAAACAGTCTGGAGATGGGTGGTGGTAATGGTTGGGCAATAATGTCAGTGTACTCAACATCACTGAATTGTACACTTAAAATGTAATTTTATGTTGGGTATATTCTACCACAATAAAAAATCCTATGTGCAAGGTTACTCATGATATTATCCACTATTTATGTTATGTCTCATTACAGGACAGTATCCATAGCAGTATTGTTTATAATAACAAGATTGGAGACCACCTAATATTCATCAGCAGAGGACTGGTCACATGTAGCTCACCGGTATATTCGTACAGTGAAATTCTATGCAGCTGTTAAAAAGGAAGTTCTTTGTACATTGACATATGTACTGAATATTGTCTGTTTTCCTCTCCAATTTCACTATTTACCCTCTCTGCCTTGTTTTGGTCCCTGGAAGGCTGCCTTTTTTGGAATGGATCTACTGGGTTCCATTGCCCTTTCCCTCCATTGTCGAGGCCCAGGGGGATTACCAGCAGGAGTCGGTTCCTTGGCTCTCTCCCTTGGAGCTCTGGTTGCCAGTGGCAGTGCTCCTCTCCCAAAAGCCATAGCTCCTACTGGGTAGGGTTCTGGTAACATTGCCCCCAACCCAGGTCCAGTTGTAGAAGAAGCTTCTCACTGTCGTCAGCATTGGCATTCTGCACCGTCCCTCGTTGGTGTGGGGTGATGATTTATTGAAGCCGGGACTCATCAACAACTCGCAGTCACTGAGAATGATATGTTGTAACTTTTGTGGAATACTGTACAGAGAGCCCAAAGGCTTACGGAGAGAGAAATCCTTCCCTGGATTGTTTATGTGCAATCCAGAAAGCCACCTGGTAATGATGTGTGCGTCCTCAGTTGCTTCGGTTGTGTCTGACTCTTTGTGACTCTGGGGACTATAGCTTGCCAGGGACTATATCCCAGTCCTTGGGATATTCCAGACATGAATACTGGAGTGGGTTGCCATGCCCTTCTCTGGGGGATCTTCCCAACCCGGGGACTGAACCAGCATCTCCTGCATTACAGGTGGATTCTTTACTGCTGAGCCAACGGGGAAATCTCCTTGTTAATCATATACCCCAGGAAATCTATAGCTTCCTCTACAAGTGGACCTGGGTGGAGGGCAATGTTGCCAGAACAACTATCCAGTAGGAGCTACGGTCTTTGGGTGAGGAACACAGTCACTGGCAACCAGAGCTCCAGGAGGCTTGTTTCCTATTAGGAAGTACATAAGTGAAAGGAGCAACAGCATCTTTGAAAAGTCCCGAGGCGGCTGTTCTCTGTGGACTGGAAATGAGGGTAGACGATGTTGCAGTGGGGACAATGGAATTGGGGAACATGAGGACAAGGAGGCAACAGCAGACAAGGAGGGTACATTACTACAACAAGCCAGGGGGGCTCTTTACAGGAGATAAGGACCTCTAGGGATCTGTGATGGTGGCCAGTTGTGGTATCCTGAGGAGTGAAATAGATGGACAGACTTCTAAGGTACTGCTTGAGCTGATGTGCAGAAAAAAAAATTCTTGAAAATGTAGGCAGACATCTGCCCTGGTCTCTTGTTCAGTTTCCAGATCTAAGACAATCCACAGGCTTTGGAGCCTCTTGATTGAGAAGGACCTAAAACCTATTACAGAAGGAATCAGAAATGTGGCCAGAAACCTTCCATGGAGAAACCTGCAGTCATTTATTGGGTGATGATGCAACAGAAAAAGTTTATGCCCAGACCTTTCTGGAGTTACTAAATACTGGCTCTAACATGAGGCTAATTTCTGGAGACCGAAAATGTCATTGTGGTCCCCCTGTTGAGAAGAGACTTACAGAGTCTCAGTGATCAATGAAATCTTGTTCCAAACACGTTGCAAAGTGGGTCCAGTGTCATCTTGGACCCATCCTGTGCTCATTTCCTTTGTCCCAGGTAGTAGTGTGGTTGCAGATATACTTGGCAAAATTGGGGGACCCTCATATTGACTCCCCGACGCACAGAGTGAAGGCTGTTAGGTAGAAAGGGGTCAAATAAAAGCTTCTAGAACTTCCCCATCCTGACCTCCAACCCAAGACAGCAAATGAAAAGCAGTACCACATCCCTGGGGGAGGGATGAGTAACTCAGTCAAAAACTTGAAAAAACACAGAATGGGTAATTCCTAACTCGCCACGTAACTCACCTGTTTGAGCAATACAAAAGCCAGAGAGTCTGGGAGAATGTAGGTTGTTTATTCAGGAGGAGTATTGCCAATCTAAGTTGAGGTTCTGGATATGGCATCTTTCCTGGCACAGGTGAGCACCTTACCACCCAGTACCATTATCCTGCTATAGATTTGTCATAGATGTTTTGCACACTACTGTCACCAAAGATAATCCAGTACAGTTTGTCTTCTTGGAGCAGAGAGGTCAGTGCCTTAACTGTTTTACCCAAGGGACTGTATCCATTCTGTTTCTGTCATGACACAGTCCAGGCAGAACTTGATCATCTTATTGGTCAGCTATATTGATAAAGTTATATTAGTTGGAGAGGGTGAGCTGGGCAGTAGCCAGGACCCTAGATAAAGAACACACATGTCAGAGGATGGGAATTAAATGCAGCAAGGGGCTTGATGCTCCTGTGGACATCCAGGGGACCGGTGCATGTTCAGATAACCCCCTTAAAGAGAGAAAAGTTGCTTCACTTTGAACTTCGCACCCTGCTTTGAGGGCCTCCTGATTTTGGAGACACCATCTATCACCTTTGGGTGTGATGCTCTGACCCACATGCTGGGTCAGTTTTGTGCGGTGCTCAATGAGAAGACTTGAGCAAGTCGAGGCTATGGTATACAATGCCTTTCCACTAGAGCCTTATAACCCAGCAGACTTGGTGGCTTTGGAAGAGTACATGGCAGAGGGGGATGCTGCAATGAGCCTCTGGTAGGACCAAGGAAAGTATCACCACTCTGGTCCCTAGAGTGACACGGTTGGGCTGTGTTCCCTTTGGACAACTGTTCCCTCTTTAAGAAGCAGATCCTGGATTATTCCTGGGTCTTAGTAAAGGTCAGATGACTATCTGATTGTGGTAGGTAACTCTGTGTCCCAGATTACCTACCATGGATTACATGTTATCAGAGCCACAAAATCACAAAATTGTACGTGTACAGCAGCCTTCCAATGTTAAATGGGAGCGGAATAGGGAAGACCACGTGGAGGCGGTCTGGAAGGCAGCTCAGACTTCCAAGATGCCTAGGACAGTGCGTTGCTATCTACCACTCAGCTTATACCTTGGGCCACCTGGGGATTCCCTAGGAACAGTGAACAGAGGAGAAAAGACACAGGCCGACTTCACATCCGGGCCTGCGTGGTGTGCTGCCATCGGCAGATTCAGACACTGCTCTTTCAGCCTCGGTTAGAGGTAGCCCTGAAAGTATGCTCAGGGCAAATTTCCCTAGTGGACAGGAACATCAAGTGGATGTTTGGTCATCCACTTGGCACTGGAGGAGAAATGATCTGAGTTTTGTATCAATCCTAATTTACAGGCAATGGTTAATGTATGGGTCTGCTTGTCAGGGAAAGAACAAGACTGGAAGATTGGGGACAAAGAAATCCAGGGGAAGAGTTATCTGGGGTGAGTGGACACAGAATGTGAAATTACTTTTGACCTGAGGCGAAAGCTCTACAAAGGTCATGCATTGCAGAGGAGTTTCTCAGTAATCCGGGGGACGAGATGCTCATCCCTCCTCCCCAGTCACTGCTGCGCTTGCTCAAGGGGGCAGTGTACAACACCACCGTGGCAGCGGGGACTTTGCCCACCCAGGTGACGTGGTCACTATGGCTTGAGTGCTCAGCCTATTGATAGTGGACACCAAGGTGAGCTCCTCATATGGTCCATTCCCGAGGGGTCAGCTAGGTACCTGGTGCAGGCTTACATGAGTCTCCTTTCATCACAGAGAGGGCAGCAATCTGTTCCTAATGAACAGATACATATTCAGGCTACAGATTTACTTTCCTTTTCAACAATCCTTCCCCCAGCATTTGTTGGCTGAAAGGAAATTTTATCAGTTATCGCAGTTCTGATTTAGCATGGACGCTGACTGGAGTCACATCTTAGGACAAAGATGTGCCACACGCACTGGGCTCACACTCTCAGAATGCGCCGATCTTATGCGGTTTATCACTCAGAGCAGCTAGCTTGAGAGAATGGTAGGAGTTCTACTGAAAGTTGAGTTGCTGTATGTAGTATACGCCTTGACTCCGGGACCACTCCACCGTGGTGTCTGCCGTATAGTCAGAAACCAGGGCTCAAAGAACCAAAAGGTAGGCATAGAAATGGCCTCTCTCACTATTCCTTAGAACTCACCTTCAAAATTTTCTCTATCTTTGTAACCTTAGATTCAGGGTTTTGGAGGCCCGGGTATCCAAGGAAGAAATGCTTTTTCAGGTCACATAGTCAGGCAGTCTTGTTAAACTGAAAATTGAGACCTCCTCTCTCTGGCCCATTTTTGGCTCCTGTTTTTTTTTTTTTTTTTTTTNACCTTCAAAATTTTCTCTATCTTTGTAACCTTAGATTCAGGGTTTTGGAGGCCCGGGTATCCAAGGAAGAAATGCTTTTTCAGGTCACATAGTCAGGCAGTCTTGTTAAACTGAAAATTGAGACCTCCTCTCTCTGGCCCATTTTTGGCTCCTTTTTTTTTTTTTTTTTTTTTAAATTTAAATAAATCATTCACTGAATGAACCAAAAAACTTTATTTTTTAAAAACAGAAAACATCATGAAATGCTAGTTATATTGATTAATATTTGAGTGCTAAATCTACCTTGGGTTCCTGAGATAAAACTTACTTGATTGTGAAAGCTGTGTATATTTTTTTTTCCAATTTTTCATGCAAACTAAACATTGTTTTTAGCTTCTAAAAAATTATTGAAGTATATTTGAGTTACGATGTGTTAATTTCTGCTGTACAGTGTAGTGACTCAGTTATGCATATATATATATATTGTTTCTCAGATTCTTTTCCATTATGGTTTATCATAGGATATTGAACATAGTTTCCTGTGCTATACAGTAGGATTTTGTTGTTTATCCATCCTATATCTGTCAATTTACATCTGCTAATCCTAAACTCCCAATACTTTCCTCCCCTACTCCATACTGCCTTGGTGACCACCAGTCTGTTCTTTTTCTTCCTTTATTTTCAATTGGAGGGTGATTGTTTTACAATATTGTGTTGGTTTCTGTTATACATCAACATAAATCAACCATAGATATACACATGTCTTTTCTCTCTTGAACCTCCCTCCCAACTCCCACCCCATCCCAACCTTCTAGGTTGTCACAGAACACCAGGTTTGAGCTCCCTGCGTCATACAGCAAATCTCCTCAGCTATCTATTTTACATATGGTACGTGTTTCCATGTTACTCTCTCAAACTGTCCCTCCCTCTCCCTCCCCCATTGTGTCCACAAGTCTTTTCTCTACGTCTACATCTCCACTACTGCCCTGCAAATGGGTTCATCAGTACCATCTTTCTAGATTCCATATATAAGCATCAATATACGATATTTGTTTTTCTCTTTCCTACTTCACTCTGAATAATAGGCTGTAGGTTCATGCACCTCCTTAGAACTGACTCAAATGCCTGCAAGTCATTCTTTATGTCTGTGTCTGTTTCTGTTTCATAGATATGTTCATTTGTGTCATTATACATTGCTTTTAAAATTGGGTTTCTTATAAGATTTTACCTCCAAGGCAAATCACGAAAGCCACTGAGATTAGCATTCTTTCTTCTGCTATATAGAGTTTCACATTAAAATATAAATCCTGCAAAAGTAAAAAGAAAACCAGGTAACATCAAAGTACTAAAGTTCTGTGTAGTATCCATATTCATTGCAGAAATTATTACCGGAATTTTCAAAACATCAAATAAATAAGCCGATTCAATGGTTACAGCTGTAATTTCCAATGACTATACAGATTTTTGTTCAAAGTCTATGCTTGATTTCTTTGATTTCTGTTTACTGTTATTCACATATATTCCCTATGCCTGTTTATCATCAAATGGGGCTACTTGAAATTCAAATTGGGCTATGTCTTGATTTCAAGAAGACAGAGAAGAGGTGACTCTACTGTCTGGGGTGATGACTCTCAATTAATAATGAGAATGCCGGTTGCTGCTACACAGTGGAGATGAGGAAGACTAATTGAAACCCAGAGTATTCACTTGAGCGATCAATCAAGATAAACCCCCCAAAGACCAAAGTACTATAGGAATGAGGTTTGGCTATCTCCTATAGCAAAAATACCAAAAAATTTCTCCTATAGCAAAAATACCATGAACTAGATGGTTTATACCAGAGAAGGCAAATGGCACCCCACTCCAGTACTCTTGCCTGGAAAAATCCCATGGATGAAGAAGCCTGGTAGGCTGCAGCCCATGGGATTGCTAGGAGTCGGACACGACTGAGTGACTTCACTTTCACTTTTCACGTTTATGCATTGGAGAAGGAAATGGCAACCCACTCCAGTGTTCTTGCATGGAGAATCCCAGGGACGAGGGAGCCTGGTGGGCTGCCGTCTATGGGGTCGCACAGAGTCAGACACGACTGAAGCAACTTAGCAGCAGCAGATGGTTTATACAATGAATGCTTATTTTTCTCAGTTTAGGGGGCCAGGAAAGGCCAAGATCATGGCCCCAGCATATTCAGAGGCTGGTGAGGGCCCACTTTCTTGTTCATACACAGTGTGTTTTTGCTTTGTCCTCATGTGGTTGAAGGGATGAAAGATCTCTCTGATGCCTTTTTTATGCAGATACTCATCACCTTGTGACCTAATCACCTCCTAAAGGCTCCACCTCCCAAGACGGTCACCCTGGAGCTTAGAATTTCAACATATGAATTTTAATCAACTAATTAACTGATAAAGAAAATGTGGTGTAGTCATGCAATGGAATGAAATATTGATAAATGCTACAACATGGATGAACCTAAAAATGTTATTCTAAGTAAAATAAGGCAGACGCAAAAGGCCACATATTGTATGATTGCTTTTATATGAAATGTCCAGAATAGGCAAATTAATAGAGGTGGGTTGTCTACATGAAAAGTAGGTAGTGATGGTGACTGGTTGCAGAAATTGGGAGAAACTGTTGGCAGGTATGGGATTTCTTTTTGAGATAACAGAACTGTTCTGGAATTAGATAATGGTGATGGCTGTACAACACATGAATATACTAAAAACCACTGAATTGCATACTCTGTGTGTGTGTGTGGCTGGGCTGTACAGCATGCAGAATCTTAGTTCCTCTACCAGGGATGATACCCAGGCCCTGCTGCAGTGAAAGTCTTAACCACTGGACCACCAGGAAAGTTCCTCTCTGATGACTATTGTTGAACATCTTTCCGTGTGCTTACTGACCACTTGTATATCTTCTTTGGAGAACTGTCTATTCACATCCTTACCAATTTTTTAAAATGGAATTTTTTTGTTGTTGTTGTTGTATAATTAGAGTTCTTTATGTATTTTAGATACTAGACCCTTATCTGAAATATGATCTGCAGATTTTGCTTCCCTTTCCATGAATTTGTTTTCCAATTTCTTGATGGCATTGTTTGCTACCCAGCAAAATTTAAATTTTGATAAAGTTCAATTTATCTATTTTTTCTAAAACTGGTGCTTTTAGTGTCATATCTAAGAAGCTGTGGCCTACTCCAGAGTCACAGAGATTTATAGAAAGGATTCTAAGAGTTTTATAGGTTCAACTGTTTTGTTTAGGTCTTTTTTCTATTTTGAGTTAGTTTTTGTATGCGGTATGATGAAGAAGTCTAAATTCATTCTCTCCATGTGGATAGTCACTTGTCTCAGGATCATATTTTGAAGACTATTCTTTTCCTATTCAGTGGTCTTGGTACTTTAGTTAAAAATTGATTGAATATAAATGTATGAGTTTATTTCTGGGCTTTTGATCTATTAATATTCCATTGATCTATATATGGTCTATATACCTGTCTTTATGCAAGTAGCATAATATTTTGATAACTATTGCTTGGTAATGAGTTTCAAAATCAAGAGATGTGAGTCCTTCAACTTTAGTCTTCTTTTTCAGTGGTTTTCCTTCTTCTTTGGGATCCTTGGCATTTTCATATGAACTTCAGGATCAGCATGCCCAGTTCTGCAAAAAAAAAAACAAAAAACAAAAACCAGTTGAAATTTTGATAGAGATTGCATTGAATTTGTTGATCACCCTGTGGATTATTTAAATTATTTAAATTGCTCATTTAGGAGAGCAATGTAGCGGCTGAAGTTTAATGTATTGGAATATGACTGAATAATATTAACTTATGAACACATGGTAGCTGAAGGGACTTTGTATGTTCCCTGTGTTAGGGACACAATATTTCTCTTCTAAACAAAAGACACTGCTGAGGAGTAACGTGGGTGAGTAGCACTGTATATTTCATTTTTCCCTCCTGATGCACTCTGACTTTCTCCGTACTGCTCTGGGCTCCAGGATGCTGAACTCTGTGAAACTCATCAACCAAGCTTCCTGGCCCTCTAGCTTTTGCTTGGATTAAGGAAATAGGAGGCACCAGCAGGAGACTGGAGAATAGGAAGAAAACAATTAGAATATTCCTCAGGCTCCCTCCCTGCTGAGGTGAAGGTTAGAAGCAGCTATTTTTTAATCAAAAGCCATACTTCTGTTGGGTAGCACTGTCCTGTAACAATAAATCTGAGTTCTTATAACCAGTCCATTGACTTATCTTTTCAGGTATAAAATTACTAGTGGCTTTCTAACATGGCTTCCTCTTCCCTTATTGATTTCTCCTAAGCCTGCCTAAATCTTTATAAATAGTGCTGTTATTTTCCCCTTAACACCTGTTTGTAGTGTGCCATCTATGTCTTGTCTTCCCTGGCAGTAAGAAATGGAAAGACTTACAAGATAAGTCCTTAAGTCAAAGAAGCAAAATATGGAACAATGTAATATTGAATTAGATAATCTTCTATTATTTTGGTAACAGAACGAGTAAGGGAGACTTTATCTTCATAGTTTTAAAAATATTGTATTAGTTAGGAATTAGATTGAGCTTCGAGTGATAGTACTCAAAAGGAACAGTGGCTTAAAAAAGATAAAATTTGAGGGACTGGTGGTCCAGTGGTTAAGACTCTGCACTTTCAAAGCAGGGGATGCAGTTTTGATCCTTGGTTGGGAAACTAAGATCCCACCTGCCTTGCAGTGTGACCAAAAAAAAAAAAAAAAAGATACAAAACCATCTCTCCTTGTAAATATCTGGAGGAAAGTATTCCAGAATGGAGATAGGGCTCTGTTACTTGACATATTCACAGGGCTAGTTTCTTTCTAGCTCACCTGCCCTCCATTCTTGGGGCATGGCCTTGTCCTTGGTCCAAGGGAGCATCCATCCCCTTTCAGGCAGTGGGATGGAAGATGAGAAGAAGAAGGGACAATGGGCAAAGAAGATTCCTGGAACTTGCCACACCTGGTCACACCTAGCTATACTGAACCCTGGGCAGTGTAGTTTTTATTCCTGGCACCCATTTGCTCCAATAAAAATTCTATTGCTATCTGAGAAGAAGAGAATTGATACTGGGAGTAATTAAGTTTTTTTTTTTTTGTCACATATATACATTTAAAATAACTCAGGGAGGATGTTAAGAAACTAGCAGCAGTGGTTCCCTGGGGAGAGGGTTTGCAGGTGGTTACCTGCAAAGGGCGATGAAGGGTAACAGTGGCAGAGAGATGTACACATGCTGTTACATAGTTTGACTTGTGAACCATGTATACATATTACCTATAAAAAACTTTATAGATTGATCTAAAAGTTCCTCCCTAAAGATAAGTAAAGAGAGAGGACTTCCCTGGTGGTCCAGTGGTTAAGAATCTACCTGTCCATGTGGAGGACATGGGTTTGATCCCTCGTCTGGGAAGATTCCACATGGCTGGGGAGCCTAAGCACATGGGCCACAACTGCTGAGCCTGCCCTCTAGAACCCGTGAGCCACAGCTGCTGAGCCCATGTGCCACAACTACCGAAGCCTGAGTGCTTCAGAGACTGTGCTCCACAAAAAGAGAGAGCACTGCTGTGGGAAGCCCCTGCGCTGCAACGAGAGAGTAGCTCCCGCTTGCTGAAACGAGAGAAAGCCCATGTTCAACATGGGCAGACCCAGCGCAGCCAAAAGTAAATAAATAAATGAAATTTTAAAAAAGAGAAAAAAGAAAGAAAAATGTTTCATTCAGTCTCAACTTTGGACAGGACAAAGGAGCCATAGAGTCCAGCGACTAGAAAGACCTCATTGAAAGAGGAGGGTGTAATCAAGCTGTATTAGTTTTCTCTTGCTGTGTAATAAATGTCATGAATTTAGCAGCTCAAAATAGCGGAAATTTATTATCTTGCCATTTCTGTATGTCAGCAGTCTGAAAAGTTTTGACTGTTGAGGGTCTCATGAAGTTGAAATCAAGATGGTTGATGACTGGGGACTTCTCTGGTAGTCCAGTGGTTAAGAATCCACCGTCCAATGCAGGGGAAATGGGTTCGATCCCTGGTCAGGGAACTTAGGCGCCATATGCCTCCAGGCAGCTAAGCCCTGTGCTCTAAGGTTGGCACGCCACAGCTAGAGAGAAGCTCATGTGTCACAACTAAGACTCACTACTGTCAAATAAATAAATATTAGAAAAAGAAAAACTTGTGGAGATCTGTTGCACAGCAACATGTATATACTTAACATTACTGGACTGTTCACTTTAGAGTTGTTAAGATGGTAAATTTTATGTAATATAATTTTAAAAAGTCCACTGTGCCCTATAATATAACTTTATCTCAGTAGTAATATCTCATCATATTCACAGATTCTACCATACTCCAAGGAGAGGGGATTACACGCTGTTCCGGGGTCATCTTAGAATTCTGCCTACCATATAGTAGGAATACCACAAGTCACTTTCCCCGAGACCTTTCCTATCTGGATTTTCCCTTCCCAGTTATGAACTTTAGAGGTTCCAGATTTTATTTAAGAAAGACAGGATTTCCTTTTTTTATAATATTGGATGATGCCTGAGTACCATTGCTCTTGGTAGAAATTTATTTTCCAGGGTAGAATCACCGTTCGTTTGTGGCATGTCCTTTGTGTTAAGACTGACCTGCTTGTGGCTACTCTGGGTTTGTCCACCTTGGATAATCATCAAAACTAATCTGGGGAAATCTTATTTTTAGTGGAGAAATATATTCTTAAGAGTTAATGGTTTTAACACACATAGGAAACAGGGAACAGTAAGGACTTAGAAGCATTGTTTCTAGCACTTTTAACCTTGTCCCAGATCTCAAGGATTGAACAATACCCATGGAAAAATCTGAGTTTGAATCATATAAAGGCTCAGTAAATACTTCTAAAGGTTAGAAGACTGAGAGGATTGTGAATATAGCATTGTATGCAGCAAGGATACACAAACACAGCTATAATGGCTGGTTTACCAAGGGAGCTTAATGCAATCAGAGTCTATAAAGCATAATTTAACTACAAGAGAGGTGGACAATAAACCAAGCAGTTGACGCTTAATTCATAGCACTAGTATTCTGAAAGCAAAGCAAAAAGTTTTGTATATCCATATATACCTTCTCGACCTTTTGGCTAAGATCAAGTGTAGTATGGGGGCTTCCCTGGTGGCTCAGTGGTAAAGAATCTACCTGCCAGTGCAGGAGAAGGTTTGATCTCTGGGTCTGAAAGATCCCCTGGAGAAGGAAATGGGAACCATTCCAGTATTCTTGTCTGAAAAATTCCATGGACAGAGGAGCCTGGCAGGCTACAGTCCATGGGGTTGCAAAGAGTCAGATATGATTGTGTATAATATATATATATATATATGCAGAAATATATATATAATTTTTAAAATATGTGATATAAAAATATATATCTTGCATGAAGAGAGAAGACCCCTGTAAACTTTCTTCCTCTTAAATTAGAATGTGAACTTTAAAGAGCACACCAGCTGCCCACAGTTTTTCCCATCTCGGCTTCTCTTTCCCAGTGTCCTCATTTTTAGAAGTCAAGGGACTGACATTGTTCTTGTGGGAAGGGAGATTAGTGTAGTCAGTTTAATGATTTGGATCATTAACCTGTTAGATGACCCCAAATTTTACTCAGCTTAATGTTCCCAAAATATCACAAGGAGTCTGAAGGGCCATTTTTCTCAGCAAATGAAAGCCTGAAGAGGCTGCGTCTTGGCTGTTTGCCTCTCCAGAACGCCAGAAAATACCTTAGTTAGAAAATAGAAGTAATACCTCTTCCCCAGACAAGATGCTTTTAATTTTTCAGGAACACTCAGTGATTTGTTGCCGAAAGTGTAACCCAGTTTCAAAGCTATTCTTGCCAGAGAACCCCTTTGATGTTTCTAAGTGGTCCGTGGATTGGTACGTTGGGTTGTCAATGATAGCTTGACCCATTTCAGACCAGTTTTTCACCCTGAGAAATGAAGATATGCTAATGAAATGTCTTAGTTGATCATAATTGTGCTGAGGAGGGGCCTGCTGATGTGAGCTCCTTCTGGCAGAAGGTCTGTCTACATAATAAGGAGTCTGACCGTATGGTCTGTGGATAGGCATATTATAGGATAAATTCTCTTCCACTCTGAATCCATCTTGGATAATATTATTTCTCCTTTGGCTTTACCTGAAGGCTCTTTGAGCAGTCTCTATACTCTAGGGATATTGTCTAAACTGATAGGTACTTTAAACCATTTTGTCCCTGCCTTGTCTGAGGCCATGCATCTCCAATAAGAAAGTAATGAGGCATTCAGATCAGCTTAGGAAATTCTCTAATAACCATTCTCTCCCAAGTACCACTTACTGTTTGATTTTTTTCTAATTTTTGTCTAATTTTTGTGTTTGGATTTCCCCTCTCTCTGCCAGGGCTTTTCTGGTTTTCAGCTGATAAGTCTATCAGATTTTGGGATTTGGCTTCGCCCTGATTTAGGGTTGGGATGTGAACTTGCAGCCTGTAGTCCAGAGCCTGCAGGTATGGGCTGTTCTGGGACAGAGTCCTGAGACTTGGGCACTTTCTTGGGGGTGAAATGCTTTCTTGAGGCAATATTCACTTCTGTCCCTTGTCCTATCTGTTTTGGAAGGCAGTTCTTTGTGGTATTTCCCATACTTCTTGGACCATCTGTTCAAGGATGTTTCAAGAGCAAATAACCTTGGAAGCTGGAGATAAGAAAGCTTAGAAATGTCTCCCTCCCCAGATGCATTCCAGGTGAGTAAAAAGTCTTCCTCTCCTTGGACAGATTTGCTTACATTCCAGAGGAAAAATAAAACCTCTTTCTTCCTCTGGAAGGGACAATGGGCAGGTCGGCCATAGCCTTATATAAATCTGGAGATTTTGTTTCTGTAAGGATAGTAAAGAATACCATCGAGTCATTAAAAAAGAAATAAAATAGTTAAAAAAAAATCAGTTTTTCCTAATTTGGGTATTTCTCTCTTGTGATGCACTCCAGTGACTGCCTACGTGACATCTGGGCCCCGCCGTATCACCCTGTGGGGACTGGGGCTTTGGGAACTGATGCAAGGTATTGCTTTGGATGTTCATTTTCTTATGTTCCTTCTTATTAATAAAGACTTTTGTCTGTGTCCAAAGGGTGTGTGTTCCTCTATCTCTCTCTCTATATAAAACCGTACATAGCAGCCTTACTGCTGCTGCTGCCGTCAGTCGTGTCTGACTGTGCGACCCCATAGACGGCAGCCCACCAGGCTCCCCAACCCTGGAGTCTCCAGGCAAGAATACTGGAGTGGGTTGCCATTTCTTTCTCCAAAGCACGAAAGTGAAAGGTGAAAGTGAAGTAGCTCAGTCATGTTCGACTCTTAGTGACCCCATGAACTGCAGCCTACCAGGCTCCTCCGTCCACAGGACTTTCCAGGCAAGAGTACTGGAGTAGGGTGCCAATGCCTTCTCTGAGCAGCCTTACTAGTAAGCTTACAAATATGGTAAAGTCTCTAACCCTTCAGTTTCTGACTGAGTAGTCTCCCTTAGTATTCCAATTTCTAAAATAGAAGAATGGGATCACAGTGAATGGGATCACAAATTCTGGAAGAAAATAAAATTCAAGCCCCATTCCAGTTTCTTATAATATGTATGTTGACATATAGAAGACTTACCTGTAATCTAACCACATGTACCCTGAAACATGCTCATGATTCTACTTTAGGAGATCCAAGATGTTTGTGTTTCTCATTTTCTGGGAAAATGAGAAAGAGCTTTCATGAGTAATAACATCCCAGAAATGAATACGGGGGATGAAGACAATAAGAAAACATTTATACTTAAAATATGAAGGAAAGCAATTTACTTTGTCATAGAAGTAGATTAAACACAACACTGCATTTTTGGAGTATTGGTCAGAGGATTTTATGAAATTGATTTTAATAAATCAGTCAATGAGAAACAAAGCAAGACAGAAACAAGCAATAAGCTAATGGGAAGGTATGTCCAATTAATAAAAATCGGAAGTAGAATATTGAAGTCTCTGGAGATGGTGAGATATTTTCTCTATAGAAATGTCTTGAACACCACCAGGTGAAGTATGAGAGTTGAATTAGGAGTAATAGAAATGAGCCTTCTAGTTTCTTAAAAATTCACATGTCTTTTGTCATTATCTCTTTGCAAAATAAGTTAGAGGTTCCACTTTGTCTTGAGGCTTTGCACTTAAGCCCAAAGTGAGCATCACGGTATTAAATAGTAATTGATGAAATATAATTTTTAAAATTTANAAGTATGAGAGTTGAATTAGGAGTAATAGAAATGAGCCTTCTAGTTTCTTAAAAATTCACATGTCTTTTGTCATTATCTCTTTGCAAAATAAGTTAGAGGTTCCACTTTGTCTTGAGGCTTTGCACTTAAGCCCAAAGTGAGCATCACGGTATTAAATAGTAATTGATGAAATATAATTTTTAAAATTTATTTTTTATTAGACTATTAATTTTGTATTGGAGATTAATAATATTTTGGTAGTTTCAGGTAGACTCAGCCATACATATGCATGTATCAATTCTCCCCCAATCTCCCTCTCATCCAGGCTTCCACATAGCATTGAGCAGAGTTCCCTGTGCTACACAGTACGTCCTTGTTGCTTATCCATTTTAAATATAATAGTGGGTACCTGTTCATCCCAAAGTCCCTATCCCTTCCCCCTGGCAACGGTAAGTTTGTTCTCTATGTCTGTGAGTCTGATTTGTAAATAAGTTCGTTTGTATCATGTCTTTATTCTGCATGTAAGGGATGGATGACTATAATTTTTAATGAAATTGTCTGCTTGTATTTGTTGTAACATCCAAGGAGAACAAAAGTATGTTTAGTAGGTAGTAGGATAGTAGCTCAGAGTTAAAAGAAAAGAATGTTTAAAATCAATACATTCCACCATTGTGTTAGGATATTTTTGGTGTGGTCTCAAGAAGTAAGCCTTTTGCAGGCAAAACAAAGACTGCACATAGAACTTAGAGGTGACCATGGCTTTAAAATCACACGGAGCAAACAAGAGTCAGCGGCTTTGCAAGAGTTCCACATCTTGCATGGCCAAGACTAGAAGGGATGTGCCCCCCGCACTGCGCAGCACCCCTACACTTGGTCTGTCTTCACTGCCCATTGGGTGGAACTCTCAGGCGGGCCAGGTGGGACATTACCTGTGAAGAGCTTGAAGAAGAGTTTCAGAACTAATGTTTCTTTGGCTCTTTTCTGTACTTAACATTGGGATGGAATGATGGCTAGGAGCGTGGGCTTTGGTGTCAGTAATACCTGGACTTGAATTGTTACTGAGTCCAAGCTGGTACTGCTTACCACAGTCCATAAATTGAGAGACAAGTTGTTGTGGCAAAGAATAGCAACTTTATTTGGAAAGCCAGCCATTGAAGTTGGTGGACTAGTGTCCCAAAGAAATATCTTACCCAAGTTAGAATTCAGGCTTCTTTTATATTAAAAGGGGAGAGGGTGTGGTTTATTTTTGCAAACTTCTTGATGTCAGAATTCTTTGTTCTTGTAGCTGTTCATACAGGTCAGGTCCTGATGCTCTTCTAAACCTCCAGCAAGGCAAATGTTCTGTTTTTCAACTTTTTGTCTCTGTATGAATGGAAAAGTCATATTTTTTAAAGGTCAGATCTTTAAGAATGGGCTGTCCTGTGTATGTCAGGCTATAGGCAACATTCTTAACTTGTACCAGAAACAATAGAATACAAAAGTTAAAGAAACAGATCCAATATGAAGTCAAATTTGTTCTAAATTTGGCCTTGGAATGTGGAATGAAGCAGGGCAAAGGCTAATGGAGTTTTGCCAAGAGAATGCACTGNCTTTTGCATTCCAGTTCCCTGTAATGAAAAGGACATCTTTTTTGGGTGTTAGTTCTAAACGGTCTTGTAGGTCTTCACAGAACCATTCAACTTCAGCTTCTTCAGTGTTTCTGGTTGGGGCAGAGACTTGGATTACTGCAATATAGAATGGTTTTCCTTGGAAACAAACAGAGATCATTCTGTCGTTTTTGAGACTGCATCCAAGTACTGCAGTTTGGACTCTGGTTGACCATGATGGCTACTCCATTTCTTCTGAGGGATTCCTGCCCGCAGTAGTAGATATAATGGTCATCTGAGTTAAATTCACCCATTCCAGTCCATTTTAGTTCACTGATTCCTAAAATGTTGACANAATGGTTTTCCTTGGAAACAAACAGAGATCATTCTGTCGTTTTTGAGACTGCATCCAAGTACTGCAGTTTGGACTCTGGTTGACCATGATGGCTACTCCATTTCTTCTGAGGGATTCCTGCCCGCAGTAGTAGATATAATGGTCATCTGAGTTAAATTCACCCATTCCAGTCCATTTTAGTTCACTGATTCCTAAAATGTTGACATTCACTCTTGCCATCTCCTGTTTGACCACTTCCAGTTTGCCTTGATTCATGGACCTAACATTCCAGGTTCCTATACAAATTGCTCTTTACAGCATCAGACCTTACTTCCATCACCAGTCACATCCAGGTCTGGGTGTTGTTTTTGCTTTGGCTCCGTCTCTTCATTCTTTCTGAAGTTGTTTCTCCACTGATCTGGACTATATTCTTCACAAATACTGAATTCCTATGCTGTACATCTGAAACTAATACAATATTGCAAGTCCACTGTACTCAAAAAAGAAAAAATTGTGTCCACTCAGAATGGAGACTCTGTAACTATTCTTATCTGATCTTCTGCAGAGCTATCATTAGGTCCGATTTTTCTGTGTGTTTACCTTAATACCTGTACTTTCCACTTTTTCTTTGGGAGAATAACTGTCTTTTTGCCAGGTGTAGAAATGTTTGCTTTTTCACCTTGCTCTAATTTCAGTTGTTTCTGCCCTTTTGATGGTTTTCTTATAGAATAAAACTATGTGTGTGCATGTGAGTTAAAGGAATTGTTTAACAGACAAACAAAAGTACAGNTGTGAAGAGTTGACTCATTGGAAAAGACTGTGATGTTGTGAGGGATTGGGAGCAGGAGGAAAAGGGGATGACAGAGGATGAGATGGCTGGATGGCATCACTGACTCGATGGACATGAGTTTGGGTGAACTCTGGTAGTTGGTGATGGACAGGGAGGCCTGGTGTGCTGCAATTCACGAGGGTGCAGAGTCAGACACGACTGAGTGACTGAACTGAACAGAACTGATTACAAATCTTGGTTCTGCTTGTGACCTCAGGTAAGTTATTTAATTCTCTGAACTCCTCCGTGTTCTTGTCTGTGTGTTTAGTTGCTCAGTCATGTCCAACTCTCCTTGGCTCCATGGACTGTGTAGCCTGCCATGCTCCTCTGTCCATGGAATTTTCCAAGCAAGAATACTGAAGAGGGTTGCCCTTTCCTGCTCCAAGGGGTCTTCCCAACCCAGGAATCAAACCCACATCTCTTCATTTGCAGGCAGATTCTTTACCACTAGTATCACCTGGGAATCTTTCTTGTAAAGGGCATAAAATAATATTATTTATACAGAGCAAATGAGATGTATGTGTGTAGTGCTTAACATAATGCTTGACAAGTAATAGGCATGGAATAAGTTATTAACCTCACAATGATCAGATACATAGCACTGAACTAGGAACATTCTTCATATTTACATTTTGAGGTACATCTTTGAGGTCCACCTCCATGTTATGTGTTCTTTTCTTAATTGTTCTTTGATTCTATCATGTCCCACATTGTACTTCTCCATTCCCCAGAGACCTACTTCCTGCTCAATCTCATCTTCTTGACTTTACACTGATTTTCTCCTTACTCTGAACAGCGAAAGCGAAAGTGTTCGTCACTCAGTCGTGTTCAACTCGCTGAGACCCCGTGGACTACTGTAGCCCGCCAGGCTCGTCTGTCCATGGGAATCTCCAGGCAAGAATACTGGAGTAGGTTGCCATGCCCTTCTCCAGGGGATCTTCCTGACCCAGGGATCAAACCCATGTTTCTTACCTCTCCTGCATTGCAGGCAGATTCTTTACTGTCTGAGCCGCCAGGGAAGCCCATGAACAGCAAAAGTGGTCAACTCTCCTTTCATTCCATCTCAAGTCCTCCTCCTGCCCCATGGAGACTCATCAGATTTCTTTAGTTCTCAAGGATACCTTCCTTTTTTGGTAATTCTGAGCTATCTCTTGCATCCAGAAGCCATTTAATTGATTGCTCCGTACCTTCATATATGCTGTTCAGTCTCCCCAAATATGCTGTATGCTGCTGTAAGATTCCACTCATTTTTCGACTGTCATAGCAGAGTGCTGAAACTATCAGAGGAACTTGCTGAATAGTTAATAGGCAAGTTGATATACTGTGCCCACCAATGACACAAGCCTAGTTCAAGAGCAGTTCAGGATTTTAGAGACCCGTTATTTCCAAATCAAATCAGTATGCATGGTTTGTCTATATAGGTTGACCTAAGGGAAAGTGGAGCAGAAGATTTGAAATTTAGACTGTTCCTGAAAATTCAGGAGGTTTCTTCATGATTCAGGTAGAGAATAAACATCAATGGAGGAAATTACTTTTTTCAGCGACTCTTTTTGGCATGCAAACTTCATTGTTTCCCTTCTCTGGTTGTTTCTTCTTTTTTCCCCTCCTTTTCCTCTTCCTCCTTCTGTTCCTCCTCCGTCCTCTCCCTTCTACTGTAGAAGAACTGGGACTATAACACTGACTGGGAAAAATGAATAGACAAGGAGAATCTTAAGGTAACTTTAAAGTAAAATTTTTATTTTAGTATAGTTAATTTACAGTGTTGTGTTAGTTTCAGGTGTACAATAAAGTGACTTAAACTTTAAATTTTATAAGAATGATTTGTGTGGTAAGCGTGACTCTTATATACTCCTATAAAGTGTATATGAATATGCTTTCTGCAATAGAAGTGTTCTCCAAAAAATTGAGTGTAAGTTGATTTCTGGAAAGGCTTATCTTATTTTGAATCCATGGAAGATCTTTATAGACATTCTACAGTGATTACTTTTGTCAAGACGTGGGTATTTAGTTGTGTATTGCTGTATAAAAAAATTATTCCAACATTTGACAGCTTAAAACAACAATGTATATCATCCCTCAATCTCTGAGTCAGGAATCTGGTGCTGCTTATCTGGTTCCTGTGATTTACGCTTTCTATTATCAAGGTGTCAGCAGAGCTGCACTCATCTCCAGGTCAATCATAAATGGATTCATTTCCAAGTTCACACATTTGGTTGTTGGCCAGAGGCTTCCTATAGTTCCTTTCTTGTCGGTCACTCCATAGGCCAGCTCACAACATGGACACTTGCTTCACCAGAGCAAGCAGGTGAGCAGAGCCAGAGAGAGAAAGAAAACCAGCAAGGAAGATTCACAGTTGTTTATAACTTAATCTGGGAAGTGACACCCCATCACCTTTATTGCATCCTTTTCATTAGACGTGACACCCTAGATCCAGCCCACACTTCCAGGTTAGGGTGTATATGCAGACATGGTGACCACGGAGTGTGTATCCTAGGCAGCTGTCCCAGAAGACAGGGGACAAAGGCAAACAATTGTGTTTGTTAATCTGGACTTCTGCATTTCAAATTTATGGGACACATCTCAGTGCAAAGTGTAGTTGAGAACTTCCTAATTCATGTTTCATCTGCTTGCATCCCTTAAGAAAATCCTTGTGGAGACAATTAAGTCATTTAGAATTAATGTTCTCTTTCTCCAGGCTCATTCACAAAATTATAGGTTCAATCAGAAAGAAGCAAAGACCAAAAAGGGGAGAAGCTGGAACTAAAATTTTTTGTACTATAAAAAATTTTCAAGATACAGAAAAGTTGAGAAAGAGTATAATAAACTGCCAAGTACTCATTACTCAGAAGAAACAGCTCTGGCGTTTAATGAGTACTGGTACAAGTCATTGTACAAAACATTTCCAGAACATCATTTTCATTTCACTCAACAAGCTAGTAAAATAAATGTCATTTTTCTTAAGGATAAGATAAATATTTGTGTGGAGAACACTAATATTCAGGATGGGGTAAAAAAAAATTTGTTCAACGTTATATAACTGGCAGAGCTAGTTATCATATTTTACTTATTTACTTTCTCCAATTTTCTTTCTATTTTGGTACCACTCCTTTTCCTCTTCCTTCTTGCTTTATTTTTACTTTTTATTATTTATTTGTTTTTGGCCATGCTGGGTTTTTGTTGTGGCTCGCAGCCTTTCTCTAGTTGGTGAGTGAAGGCGATTCTTCATTTCAGCACATGGACTTCTCACTGTGGTTGACTTCTCTTGTTGCGAGCACAGGCTCTAGGTGCGTGGGCATCAGCACTCGGGCTCAGTGGTTGTGGTGCAGGGGCTTAGGTGCTCTGCAGCATGTGGAATCTTCCTGGACCAGAAACTGAACCCAGGTACCCTGCGTTGACTGTGGTGTTGGAGAAGACTCTTGAGAGTCCCTTGGACTGCAAGGAGATCCAACCAGTCCATTCTGAAGGAGATCGGCCCTGGGATTTCTTTGCAACGAATGATGCTAAAGCTGAAACTTTGGCCACCTCATGCAAAGAGTTGACTCATTGGAAAAGCGTCTGATGCTGGGAGGGATTGGGGGCAGGAGGAGAAGGGGACGACAGAGGACGAGATGGCTGGATGGCATCACTGACTTGATGGAGGTGAGTCTGAGTGAACTCCGGGAGCTGGTGATGGACAGGGAGGCCTGGCGTGCCGCAATTCATGGGTTTGCAGAGTCGGACACGACTGAGCGACTGAACTGAACTGACCTTGCGTTGGCAGGCGGATTCTTGTCCACTCTACCACCAGGAAGCCCTCAAATTCTTTATCATGGATTAAATAATTTGATTCTCTAAATAAGAGTACATTCACACTTATAACATCGCTTGTTTAGAAAATATTTAAATGGAGTGCAACATTTGAGACGTAAAGGATCCACCTGCAATGTGGGAGGTCTGGGTTCGATCCCTGGGTTGAGAATATCCCCTGGAGGAGGGCCTGGCAACCGACTCCAGTCATCTTGCCTGGAGAATCCCCATGGACAGAGGAGCTGGGAGGCTGCAGTCCATGGGGTCACAAAGAGTCGGACATGACTGAGCAACGAAGCACAGCATGAATTTCACGACAACTGGTTTTAATCAGTTAAAGCTGGATAAATGACCCAGAACTCTGTGTCAATGTGCAGCAGACTCTCATCGAATCTAACTGAAGATCCTTTCTTTTCTTTTTTTTCAGTTTTTGGTTGTGCTGGATCTTCCTTGAGGCATGGGGTTCTCTAGTTGTGGTGCATGGGTTTAGTTGCCCCCTGGCATGTGAGACCTTAATTCCCTCACCAGGGATTGAACCAGTGCCCCTTCATTGGAAGGTGGATTCTTAACCACTGGACCATCAGGGAAGTCTCCAAAGATTCTTTCTTGATTGATGAGAACTGGGAGTTGCACAGACCTAGGAACACATTCTTTTCTATCCAGTATGCGAGCTTTTACTCTTAAATAGTATAAGCACCAAGAAGCACACCTGCCCCTTTATTTATTTTTATACCCACTCTCCTCCCCACCTCAGTGAACATCTTCACTGGTGCATGTTCCCTTGCCTAGCAAATGAATAAAACTTAAAGCTTGCTTTATGGATCATTGTAGTGGTTTTTGGCTTTCTCTTAAAAGCAGCAGCAAACCAATAAGGTGGTTCTAAAATTTCTGCTATTTCACTCTTGAGGAAAGGCCCAGAGAGACTAAATGATTTATCCACTATAAGTGTTAGAACTGGGCCTTGAACCTTGGTAGTCTAACTCCATGCTCTTCACAAGAACTCTCTGTTGAAATGGTAGGAGAGAAGATGATGAACAGGTATACTCAGTGGGTGACAAATTTCAAGGTGGGAACGGGAGATGACCTCTAGTTTCCTATTGAAGCAGAAGGTAATGATGAATATACAGAATCCAACCCTTCCAGCTGCTTGATTCTCTCCAGCAGTATTCACGTGCCTCCGTGTGGACAAAGGAAAGGTCCACCCACCTTGGAGAGGAAGCTCTGGGAAGCCTGTGAGTGGTTCGAAGAAACAGAGAATTGGACAGAGAAGGGGCCTCTAGAGGAGAAGCAAAGAAGAGGGTAACTGGGCACTGACGACCAAGGACCCACTTCACAGTGTTCTCTGGAGCTGCCCCTGCTCTTAGAATGGATGGGGGCCTGACTGTTCTGGGTTTGGGGCGGGGAGAGACGTCTGCCCATTCTTAGCTCCAGTTGACAGGGGCTGGCAGGTCATTATTCTGATTTTCTCCCAGGAGTCAGTTTCCTGACTGCCAGATGACAGTGGTACTTGACTGCCTCAAATCACAGTCACCCTTTAACTCGCACTTGGGTGGCCCTGGTTATCGGTCTATTCACTGCTGAGCTTTGTCAACCCCCCCCCATCTTGTCTGGATTTCCAGTGTGTGCTCCCGGGAACTGCTAATGCTGTGAGCTATGAGAGCAGCAGGTGGGGAACAATCTCATGAAAGATATGAGAAGACAGGTAAACTGGATAGAAGCTTCAAAAAAAAAAAGAGAGAGAGAGAGAAGGTGCAAGATTTCCCTAGCAGTCCAGTGGTTGGGAAGCTGCACTTCCACTGCAGGGTGTGGGGGTTTAATCCCTGGTTGGGGAAAAGAAGATCCCACATGCTGTGGGATGTGGCCAAAAAATAATAAAAAAAATTTTAAAAAAGACGATGCATTGAGAACGTAGCAGAAGCATCAATCAATAAACATTCAGCAAAAGCTGATTGCAGAGTGAATACTGAGTTAGAAGACTGAACGGTTCCTAAATCATTCCTGTAAATGAGGGCAGTGTGGTTTCCTCTTTCAATTCATCTTTGAAACTACTGATTACCAGTCTTGGCGTGAAGTGCTTATTAAATGGTTGTTGAGTGAATTAATACAAGGAGGGAATATCTTATTGTCTTTGCTTATGCTAGTCTTTTTACATGGAATACTTTCTCTTCTCTAGTGTACCTATGTAAATGCTATTCTTGTTTGAAGGTTTCCTCTCCTCTATGAAGCCTTCTCTGATTAATTCAAGCTCACAATCACCTCTTCTGTCCTAATGTCTGTAGTACAAATGCTGTCTATATTTAGCTTCCATGTCTCTCTCTTTCATTCTGGCCCTTTCTCATACTGTATAGGTACACACATAAACTTTTCAACAAGTGTGTACATTTCCTAAAGGCAGAGACTACTCCCTCTTTTACTTTTTTCCTAAGTGGTGCTAAGGACGAAGAATCTGTCTGCCAATGTAGGAGACATAAGAGATGAGGGTTTGATCCTTGAGTCAGGAAGATCCCCTGGAGAAGGAAATGACACTCCACTCCAGTATTCTTGCCTGGAGAATCCCACGGACAGTGGAGCCTGGTGGGCTACAGTCCATGAGGCCTCGGAGAGTTGGATGCGACTGAGTGGTTAAGCATATCTCTTTTACTTTTTTTCCTAATGCCCCCAGTTACCGATATGCTGCTAGGTATAAAGTATTGCCCTTGGAATACTTACTGATTCAACTTTTTGTTGTCCCCAAAGCAACACTGTCAGAAAAAAAGCCGAGGGCTTCTTGTTAACCCAGATTGGATAAAGAAAGAACTGTTCTGACTTTTCTGCCTAATCCTCCAGCCCTGAAAAAAAAATACGTATGCATTTTTGATCCACAAGGGATGAGATTAAGCAGTGAAAATTGAAATGTAAATTAAAACATCTTTATCTGACAGTATCCTGAAACTGCTGAGGTTTGTATACATGATCTTTCTGTGAATGTTAAAAGATAAATACTCACTATCAGTCCACATTCAAGTCCAATGTTACTGTAGTCCAATGTTACTGGCCCATTACTGAGCAACTCACTGCTTCTTCTTTGATCATACTGTATTGATTTTGTCAAGTTGAAGTTTAAAGATCAATGTTATTTTTCTCTCTCTCTAGTGAATATCATAATGATTTTCCTTTATATTAACCTAAAACTTCTGAGATTTTTTAAAGACTAGCAGCAGACTATGAATGTTCAAATAGACAAACTTCCAAAGTACATGTTTACTATTGACTTAACTTCGGAGACAAGCAGAAGCTAAATTTCATCAGATCAATTTATACAAACATGAAAGTAGATTCCATATTTGAATTCAAGAGAACAGATAGAAAAATGCCAGAAGCATTACTGGGTGGATGGAGGAGATTTTCACAGATAGTCCAGACATTTTCTCTTCTAAGTCTATCTGTTATTTGTATTTTTATTACTGGTCTGGTCTCAGTCTAAAGGTTTACACCAGAATTTTGTGGTTCTTCAAGGTGTAGTCTCATTGCTAAACTGCATTTAAGGTCTTGTGGGAAATCATGAAGTTGAAACAGTACTTGTTAGACCAGAAAATAATTTGATACATTCATGGAAATTCAGTTTTGAATTAAAGGATCTTTGGTTTTTAAATTCTGCTCCCAGATTCTACATCAGTTTCTTTTTAATGACCTAGTGCACTTACTAACCATTTTCACCTATTGAAGTCTTACCGCATACAAACAGGACATTTTCAGTGATTTTTCTAGCTGAAAGTGATCATCCAATCTTCTGAACATTCCATAGAACGTTACTTGTAACTCTTTCACTTGTAACCCTTCTTGCTGGTGTTTTAGTTACAGGCGTATGTAGCGTCTTCCTCCATGAACTAAATTTCTTAAAGGCACGGAGAGTGTCTTGGTCATGTGTATACTAACCACAGTAGAGCATTGTACCTTTCAATTTTGTTTTAAGGCTCACTAAATGCTTATTGAATGTAAATAAGCTCCTCTGGTGCATTAATGTTACGATACAAACTCATTCATTCATTCACGGAAGAAGTTGTTGTTTAGTCACTAAGTCATGTCTGACTCTTTTGTGGCCCCAGACTGTAGCCCGCTAGTCTCCTCTGTCTGTGGGATTTCTTAAGTAAGAATACTGTAGTGGGTTGCCACTCCTTTCTCCAGGGGATCTTCCCAACCCAGGAATTGAACCTGCAACTCCTGTATTGGCAGGTGGTTTCTTTATCACTGAGTCACCCAGGAAGCCCCACGGAAGAGGTTACATCTGGGGAAAATGAAAAGTATACAAGGTAGAGAATTTGTGTGTGTAAGAAAACTAGCTGGGAGCAGAGTGGAGATATTTGAGTATGTTAAAGTAGGGCATCCTAATTGTCTTCCCCTTCCGGGTTGTGGCCACTGTCTACCTATCCTGAACAATGCTTTCACAGCTTAGACCATGTTACTCTTTAAAAACCTCCAATGGTTTCCCATCATTGTACTTGGGTGAACTCTAGAGTCCTTACCCTGCCTTACAACCACCTACTGAACTTTCCATCTGTGTTACCTACTGCCTCTTGTCCACTTGTTCTATCCACATTAGACATCTTTTTGTTCCTCAAACATGCCAGTCTCACTTTCATTCCAACTTTTCTGGGTTTTCCCTCTTCCTACAATACTTTCTCTCGAGTTTCTTTTGGCTGGTTTCTTCTTGTAATAGCAAGTACAGAGGCTCAGAGGTGGCTGCTTGCTTCATCTGCTTAGGAAAGAGCAGAGTTGACCACTGTGGCCAGAGCAGGGTAAGCAATGGAAAGAAGGGAGAAATAAAGACTGAGCTGAGGTCAGTGGCAATGTTGATTGGGACTTGACTGAATTTTTAAGAACTTTGGATTTTATTTTGGATCAGAAGACAAGCCATAAGGGCTTTTGAGTAGAGAAATGACACAATCTGACATATATTTAAAATTAATTACTCTGACTGCTGTGGGGAAACGCAATACAGAGATTTAGAGTAGACATTGGAAGATGAAGTAATTAGTCCAAATGAGAGATGATAGCATCTTAGTTGAAAGTGAGAGTTTATAAATGTTAATTATATCAGACACTATCCATATAAAACCACTCTGTACCTTTTCCATCGTGATGAAATTGAGGTCTGGCACAGGCTGCCTTGCCTCTCTCTCTGTTTCCAGGATCCCCTGTAGGTAAGTGTGGCCACATGGCTCAGTTCTCCCCAGTAGAATCAGAGAAGACATGTATCTATCTAGGCTGAGGCTTTCCAACAGTAGGCATTCTTTTCCTAGGCTCTTATCTCCAAGTCAGTTTTAAGCACGCAAATGAAGGCAATGCAAAGGAGATGGTAAATAAAAACATTGGAGGGAGCTGGTTTGTGAAAGCCCACATGGAGCAAAGTTGCCACCAAACTGCTGTGCTGACCCCAGACTGTAATATGAGAAATAAACTCCTGAATAAATTTTGGTTCTCTGTATCAGCAGCTTAGCTTTTGCCTGCTAATTTGTTTATCAAGTCACTTGCCTGTTTTGAATCTCACTTTCCTCATTTGTAAAGTGGAAATAATACTGATATACTCCTTGTGGGCTGTCGTGATAAATGCATGAGATAATCCAAGTAAAGTACTGAGTGCATTGCCCTTCTCATGTAACCACATAATAATTGTTTTCTACTTGAATTAATAATGAAGAGAATTGCATCTTTGGTTTGGACAATAATGGATATCAGGTTAGTAAAGCAGATAGGGTTGGTGAACTGACAGACAGACCAACTGTGACAGATTTGCCAGGACTGGAACCCTAGTACTCATATCTTTTTAAAGTTCCCCCGATAGCTTTGGTGAGTGCCTTGGTTTGGGTATGTATACTTTATATTTGCTATATATGTCATGTGGGACCTATTAATTAAATGCCTTATTGCCTCCCTATGGGAGGAAGATCTGTCGAGTATTCCTGACAGTTCCATAAATGCGAGAAAAGAANATGAAGAATGAAGCTGACGGGCCTGGGGCCTGGCAGAGTGCCTGTACTCGGAGAGTCCCCTCGATCACTACTGTATGTAACGTTTCCACGAAGACCGCGCTGAGAAGCGGCATTGCCCTCGCTGACCCTCCGAGACGGCCCGCTGCCCAGTGACAAGTGTCTGCCTCCTGCTGCTCCCGTCTGCGCCTGGTGGCCCGGGGTCCCCTGAGAGCTGGCGTCCGCGAGGTGGAGAAGCTGCGTGCCAAGTCCCATTACTACTGTACACGGACCCCCGCCTCCGTGCCCGCCATGTCCCAGCGGACAGAGAACCGTGGCATCAGGGTAACACCGTTGAGCCCTCTAGGTCCAAAAGCAGTTGTAGTGTTATCAGGCGTCCCGGGCCTTGCTGTTAATCTCCTGTTTTGTCGAGTGCACTGACTGTGAAACCTTACCTTTTTTGTTGTTGTTGGCAAACCACAGGTTTGTTCTGCAAAAGGCTGATTAATGAAATTTTAAGAAAAAAGGTTCTTTTTTCAGTACATGGTTTATTTTAGGAAAAAAAAAAAGAAAGAAACAGGCAAAGGATTAGAAAAGTCAATTCATAGAAGATAATAAAATGATCCACACATATAGGAAAAGATGCTCAAGATCTTTTAAGGAACTATGGAGTAAACAACAATGAGGTTTTTCTTTTTACTCAGTATATTGGCATACACGAAAAAGGTGGATAATACCTTGACATATTTTATGTTGCTAAAGTTTTTGATACTTTGGTTGACCAGATGACTCCTAATCGAAAATGCATGTACATTCTCCTAATTAAGGTCATCAGTGAAGTTGAACAGAAAGTCCTCTGGAAGAAATCTCAGGAGGCCCAGAAGCTAGTGGCAGCTCTGAAACAGACTTCTTCAGTGACCTTAAGTGTAGACTTTCAGTGCCGTATTCTCCTTCTAAGATTTAAGGAGGACCAGATCTACTTTTTCCATGTCTCACTGAAATGTGATCAAGACTAATGGCCTAACACAGAAACTGTTTCTAACACCTTGGAAGACCAGGCACATTATTCAACATCTGAATCTATAAATCTGGCAAAACCAGTCTAATTACTTAATTTGGGAAAAATGCTCACTTAGAACCTTAGAATTTTACAGTGTGTGTGGCGTTTAAAGCTGATCAAACTCAGTATTTTTCAAAACGTTCCTCAGATTGAGAGTGCTAACTCAGACTGGTTATTAACTGGTTGACTCTCAGAGGGTGTAGGTTTAGAAGCCACACACAATATCAGCTACACACACAGCTATTGTNACTTAGAACCTTAGAATTTTACAGTGTGTGTGGCGTTTAAAGCTGATCAAACTCAGTATTTTTCAAAACGTTCCTCAGATTGAGAGTGCTAACTCAGACTGGTTATTAACTGGTTGACTCTCAGAGGGTGTAGGTTTAGAAGCCACACACAATATCAGCTACACACACAGCTATTGTACTTGTTTTACATGTGAAGCACCCTTTACCCGACCCTGGGCTACACTATGGTTATGGCATTTGTGTAAACTGGCATTGAAACAGTGCAAAAGCGCTTTCTTGCATTTTATAAAAAATGTTTTCTTAAATGATGTAACGTTATTTTTCTGAAGTAAAGTAAAACCCAGTTTCTCATAGTTCATGCCACCTTCTTTAGTAGCATTTGAGGGAGGATCTTCTGTACATTTGTAATAAGTGAAAAATAATACAGATTGTAAGTCCTGTTTTATTTTTTTCCTTTAAAAATTTTAAACCACGTAAAACTGTGGTCCAAATTATGCTAAGTTAAACTAAATTACACTGTATTAATCAATATAAATGTATTCCTGTAAATGTATTTAAGTTAAAATACACTATATTTAAATGAAAAACTCCCAGCTCACCTAGAATCCACCCTGGGGGTGGGAGCTTTGCCCTACCCCTTCTCAACAATATGCTAAACATACAAATGTCTTCTCTGTAATAAGTGATGCTCTATGTCATGTGTTATATTTTCTCAGCTTATTCTACCCTCAAGGTTCTACTCTCACTTTATGGCTGACAGAGCTGAGCCTGGGAGGGGTTCAGTAACTTACCCAAGGTCCCACAGATGCTAGAGCCCACAAGCTTAAGAACCAAAAAGTACTCTGCCACTTTCTTCTTAAAACGAAGCAGCAACATTTTTATTGATTTTAAATATTGAGTTTTTTTTCCCCTGATACTGTTGAATGCTTTCCATAGAGACTTTAGGTAACTAAAATGCAAATCTAACAGTGTTATTTCTTGGCTTGAAACCCTTGAGTAGCTTCTCATTACCTGGGGCAATGATTCTCAAAGTGTGGTCCCTGGGAGCATCACCTGGGAGCAGACCAGCAGCATCACCTGGGAACTGCCAGAAATGCAAGTTCTCAGACCCCATCTCAGACATACTGAGTCAGAAACTGAGGGGAAGCCTCAGAAATCTGGGTACAGACAAGCCCTCTGGGTGTTTCTGATGCTGCAGGCTCAAGTCGGATCTCTGCACGACATTCCAGACGGCTGTATGGGATGGATTACCTACTCTAGCCTTATCTTGCTGTTCACGGGTTCACTCCTCAAAGTGCATTTGTATCCGAGAAACACACTACAGCAACTTCCTGTCCAAGGACAGTGTCCCCTGGTGGTTGAGAGCAAGGATTCTGAAGCCAGACTGCCTGGCCTTGAATGTCATACTAGCAGTGTGATCTCCGTCAAGTGACTAAATTGTCCGAATCTTAGTTTTCCCACATATAAAATGGGGATGAAGATATAGATTGTATCTATTATCTACAAAATAGATGATAGTATCTGCTTAATTTGTTGTTATGAGGATTAAATGAATCACTACCTGTGGACACCTAGAATAATGTCTGGAACACAGTGTTACTCTACAAATACATTATTGTGCAGATGGTCCCCAGCTTAGGATGGGATTGATTTATGATGGCTCAGCTTGTGATTTTTTGACACTATGATGATATGAAAGTGATATGCGTTCAGTAGAAACCATGTTTTAGCATTTTGAATTTTGATCTCTGGGGCTAGTGATATGGGGTAAGATGCTTTCTGGTGATGCTGGGGAGCGAGCCCCAGCTTCCCATAAGCCACACGATCATGAGGGTGAACAACTGATACACCCATGTCCGTTGGTGCCCAGATAACCACTCTGTTTTTTCACTTTCAGGAGAATGTTCAGTTAAATTTTATGAGATAGTCAAACACTATGATGAAATAGGCTTTGTGTTAGGTGATTTTACCCAATGTAGGCTCTTGGAAGTGTTCTGAGCATGTTGAAGGCAGCCTGGGCTAAGCTATGATGTTGGGAAGTTAGGTGTATTAAATGCATTTTTAACTTTTGCTATTTTGAAATTAATGATGGATTTTATTGGGACATAACCCCACTATAAGCTAAAGAAAGCCTGCATTTGCTTGTTGTGTTAATTTCTTGTGGCTTTCATAACAAATTATCACAAACATATTGCCTCATACACCGTAGGCTTTGATCTTTTAAAGTTCTGGAGGCTGGAATTCAACATCAGTTTCCCAGTAGGTCAGCACTCCCTCTAGAGGCTTTAGGGGAGACTACATCCCTGTCCCTTCAACTACATCCCTGTTCCTTGGTAGCAGCCCGATTCCTCCACTTGCTGACCGGTCATGCTAATCTCTGCCTGAATTTTCACTTTGCCTTTTTCTTCTCTGTGTGTGTATTCTCTCTCTACTTCACTCCTAAGGACACTTGTGACTGAGTTTAGAGCCCACTCAAATAATTCGAGGTAACCTCCCCAAGGCAAAATTCTTAATCACATCTGCAAAGGCCCCCTTTCCTTACATTTGCAGGTTCCAGGAATCAGGGCTCAACATCTTTGGGTGGCCATCATTCAGCTTACAACACGTGTGCTATCCTATCTACCCGTGGTGCCCTTTCCTCTGTTTCTGCTTTCTCTTTGACTCAGAGTTTGCCTCCTTCAGGCAGCCTTCCCTCACTTTTACTGTGCCAGATTTAGTTTGGCCCCTCTGTGGTCCCATAACATCCCCAATACATCTTCTCACTATCATTTATTAAAAAAATAAACTTTATTTTTATTTTTAATAGTTTTTTCTCCCAGTTTAAAAACTGTTAGTTTTATCCATCTGTTTGGCTGCACNGATTTAGTTTGGCCCCTCTGTGGTCCCATAACATCCCCAATACATCTTCTCACTATCATTTATTAAAAAACTAAACTTTATTTTTATTTTTAATAGTTTTTTCTCCCAGTTTAAAAACTGTTAGTTTTATCCATCTGTTTGGCTGCACTGGGTCTTTGTTGCTGCATGCAGGACCTTTAGTGTGGCATGTGGGATCTAGTTCCCTGACCAGGGGTCGAACCGGAGCCCCCTCATTGGGGGCATGGGGTCTTAACCGCTGGGACCATCTTCCAGTTTTATTGAGATATAATTGACACAGCACTGCATATGTTTAAGATGTACAGCGTAATGATCTAACTTACTTACTTTTGAAATGATTACCATAGGTTTAGTGAGCATCCATCATCTCATATAGACACAAAATTAAAGAACTAGAAAACAAATGCTCTTCTTTTGATGNGCTGGGACCATCTTCCAGTTTTATTGAGATATAATTGACACAGCACTGCATATGTTTAAGATGTACAGCGTAATGATCTAACTTACTTACTTTTGAAATGATTACCATAGGTTTAGTGAGCATCCATCATCTCATATAGACACAAAATTAAAGAACTAGAAAACAAATGCTCTTCTTTTGATGAGAACTTTTAGAATTTACTCTTTTAACCCCTGTTATATACAATATGTGCATCTGTGCTAAGTCACTTCAGCCGTGTCTGACTCTTTGTGACCCTTTGGACTGTAGCCTGCCAGGCTCCTCTGTCCATGCGGATTCTCCAGGCAGGAAAACTGGAGTGGGCTGCCATCCCCTCTTTCAGGGGGATCTTCCCGACCCAGAGATCAAGCCCATATCTCCTGTGGCTCCTGCATTACAGGTGAATTCTTTATTACTGAGCCACCAGGGAAGCCCCACATACAACCTACAACAGGGTAAGTTATATTTATCATATTGTACATTATATTCCTAGTCCTTACTTTTATTAAAACTGGAAATTTGTACCTTTTGACTACCTTCATTTTTTTAGAGCAGTTTTAGTTTGACACAAAGTATAGAAAGTACAAAGACTTTCTATATACACCCTTTTCCCGACCCCTCTTTACAAGTTCCCTTATTATTAACGTCTTGCACTAGTATGGTGCGTTTGTTGTAATTGATGAATCAGTATTGATTCATTATTAGTGAAAGTCCATAATTTACATTAGGGGTCACTCTTCCTGTTTTATTATTCTAAGGGTTTTGATACCTAATTTGTTTTTGAAGAGAAACCAGATTTACTGTGACTTTGAAGCTAAAATTTCAATAATCAGTATAGGCAAATACAGTAAAGCAAAAATGATGGCAAACATGTAAGTGACATGAAGATTTAGAGAACATGTGACTGGAAACAGAAAATTTTTTTGNATTATTCTAAGGGTTTTGATACCTAATTTGTTTTTGAAGAGAAACCAGATTTACTGTGACTTTGAAGCTAAAATTTCAATAATCAGTATAGGCAAATACAGTAAAGCAAAAATGATGGCAAACATGTAAGTGACATGAAGATTTAGAGAACATGTGACTGGAAACAGAAAACTTTTTTGACCACAGATGTTAAATAAGCTATTCAAGATTTACTAGAGAAACACTATAAATTATTACTCAGGAAGATACAATTCTATTACAACATCATGATTTATTAAAGCACAGCATTCTGTACAACAAAGGGCCTTAACAGTCATCTATTCTCAGCCAAACTTCTAAGTTACTTTCTCTGAATAAAAAGCATGTTATATTTTAAATTAGTAATTTAACTGATGTGGAAGCTACCATAATACCTATTTTAACATTGAACAAATCTAACCACCTATTGGACATTAATGTAAAATCCTGACAGAATTTGATTTAAAACTTCTCAAAATAAATTCATTAAAGCAGGTTCCCTGTGAAAATATGTAAGAAAGAAAACTAGCATAATAGCAGGTGCAATCTACATTTTATTAANGACCTCTCCCCGCAGAGGCGGCGCGGCCTGCCCAGTGTGGGCCGCCTCCGAAGGCCGCGTGCTGGCAGCTCTCTCCGCTGATTCAGCTCGTTCCCCGCTCGCTCGCGCCTTTGGTGTGTTTGCTTCCCGAAGTCTGACCGCCCCTCTTGGTCACGGCAGCTCCACTGCTTAGTTCAGGGCACCCCGCGCACGTGGTGATAAATTACAGTCATGAAATAATACCTGTTTCACTTTTTGGTTTCACATCAGTATTCCACTTAATCTTGGTTTCTTAAATGGATGTCACTGTATCACTTGTTCTGGACTTCTTTCGAGTAAGGGACGCTGTTAATTATTACCGTGTGCCTGTTGACACATTGGCAGGTAGTGTAAATTTCTTAAACCTCTGTTAAATAAATCCATAAATGTACTCGGTTTTTCATCCATTTACGTTCAAGAGAAAACAAGTAAATAGAGCCTTAAAAACTGATTTTATTAATTATTCTTTACTATTTTACTTAACTCTTTAAAGGTAACTCTTATTGACTTGGATCTTAAAATTTGTGAAAGCAAAGTCTGAGGAAAAAAGTGTTTACTAAAAATGGAAACAACTCTTGAATGGTGTTGTAAGGCTGAGTTACAATTTCCTAGAAAAGCTCAACAAATAGCATAATAAAAAGAGTTGGAGTTTTGGGGTAAATAAGTCTATGCCATTTAATTGAATAAAAAAATCTTAAGGTTTATTTTGGCCTAAACCCTATCCTCTCCCTCCAGGCCCCAAATGTCACCACACATCTCAGGGATACACCTTCTGAAAGTTAATTATACCCATTTAATGGGAACGTATTTCTAGACCATTATATTACCAAATACTGTCTGTATTATGCCACTTAATTTCACAACAACCTTGGGTGTTAACAGTTACCATCAACACTTTATATATGCTAATGTTGGTACATATAAACAGCTTAAGTAGTTACACACAGTTATTCACTGTCCTGGAGTGTCCCCCAATACACAGCAGTCATCATGTTCTTTACGAATGTATGAAGAGTCTAATGGAAGCAAAGCCTCCTTAAAGTCAGTTATGGCCAGAGACAGCAGTGTGAGTCTGTTCCTGCCTATTTTCAAACTGGTGGGACAAAATGATACATTGAGGAGATTGAAAACTCACTGATTAATCCCTAGTCTGACCTCAGTGTTATCTATACATGTTCACGTAACTTTTAGCTTATTTTACACTCTTTTACCTTCTTCATCCTAATGATACAAGTATTAATATATACTTATATTTTTTGCTATTTCAATTCTTTTCCCGTAAACATTACTCTAACATTTCTCTCTTGAACTTGTGACCTTCATTTTTCATTCCCAATCTGTTTGAGATGAACAGATTTTGTAAGTCCACATACCTGACCAAGATTTCAATCAGACTCCAGCAACGAGGACTTAAACAAGAGTTAAAATCCCAATTGAAAGCATGATTCTTTCCAGATGATGGCTCATGGGTACCATGTAACTGGGGTGACAAGATTGCCTCCTGACCTCTGCAAGTCCCAGTTATACTTTATGTTCACAGTGCTTTCTCATTAACCCTGGCCAACTTCTGCAAGAATTGCAGAATGTTTTCTATAGAGAATATACATGATAATCAAGTCTGATTTCTGAACAAGGAAGTTATTTTTAAAAGCGAGAGGATGGAATAGGGTAGGCAGCTAATAGTTAAACTCACTTGAATGTTAAAAGGAAATTAGGGGGAAAAGAAAAGAGTAGGTAATGTGTTATCAAATAAATAAGTAAAACATATGAAATATTTATTATAGTTTCACACTAAGAGAATGAGGGAGATGCAGTGAAACAACTGGAGAGGCAGAGGATAAGGTGTGTAGAAAAGATAAGGAAGTGTGTTTGTATTTAACCATGAATAACAAGCTGGTTTTAGAAAAGGCAGAGGAACCAGAGATCAAATTGCCAACACCCACTGGATCATCAAAAAGCAAGAGAGTTCCAGAAAAACATCTATTTCTGCTTTATTGACTATGCCAAAGTCTTTGACTGTATGGATCACAATAAACTGTGGAAAATTCTGAAAGAGATGGGAATACCAGACTACCTGACCTGCCCCTTGAGAGACCTATATGCAGGTCAGGAAGCAACAGTTAGAACTGGACATGGAGCACCAGACTGGTTCCAAATAGGAAAAGGAGTATGTCAAGGCTGTAAATTGTCACCCTGCTTATTCAACTTATATGAAGAGTACATCATGAGAAACGGTGGGCTGGAAGAAGCATAAGCTGGAATCAAGATTGCTGGAAGAAATATCAATAACCTCAGATATACAGATGACACCACCCTTATGGCAGAAAGTGAAGAGGAAAAAAAGACTCTTGATGAAAGTGAAAGAAGAGAGAGAAAAAGTTGGCTGAAAGCTCAACATTCAGAAAACAGAGATCATGGCATCTGGTCTCATCAGTTCATGGGAAATAGATGGGGAAACAGTGGAAACAGTGTCAGACTTTATTTTTTTGGGCTCCAAAATCACTGCAGATGGTGACTACAGCCATGAAATTAAAAGACACTTACTCCTTGGAAGAAAAGTTATGACCAACCTAGATAGCATTTTGAAAAGCAGAGACATTACTTTGCCAACAAAGGTCCGTCTAGTCAAGGCTATGGTTTTTCCAGTGATCATATATGGATGTGAGAGTTGGACTGTGAAGAAAGCTGAGCACTGAAGAATTGATGCTTTTGAACTGTGGTGCTGGAGAAGACTCTTGAGAATCCCTTGGACTGCAGGAGATCCAACCAGTCCATCCTAAAGGAGATCAGTCCTGGTGTTCGTTGGAAGGACTGATGCTGAAGCTGAAACTCCAATAATTTGGCCACCTTATGTGAAGAGTTGACTCACTGGAAAAGACCCTGATGCTGGGAGGGATTGGGGGCAGGAGGAGAAGGGGAAGACAGAGGATGAGATGGCTGGATGGCATCACGAACTCAATGGACATGAGTCTGAGTGAACTCCAGGAGTTGATGATAGACAGGGAGGCCTGGCGTGCTGTGATTCATGGGGTGGCAAAGAATCAGACATGACTGAGTGACTGAACTGAACTGAACTGAACATCTAAGACGATAAAGGAATTGAGGTATGGGCAAACAAATGATGTTTTATCAGTGTTGCTTGTTTTCAGGTTCCCTTTCTTTTCTTTCAAAATTTAAAAAATATTACAAAGTTTATATAATGTTACAAGCCAGGTTTCAACATATGTGAATGGTGAACTTCCAAATGTTCAAGCTGGATTTAGAAAAGGCAGAGGAACCAGAGATCAAATGGCCAACATCTGTTAGATCATCGAAAAAGCAAGAAAGTTCCAGAAAAACATCTACTTCTGCTTTATTAACTATGCTAAAGCCTTTGACTGTGTGGATCACAACAAACTGTGGAAAATTCTAAAAGAGATGGGAATAGCAGACCATATGACCTGCTTCCTAAGAAATCTGTTTGCAGCTGAAGAAGCAACAGTTAGAACTGGACATGGAACAGACTGGTTCCCAATTGGACAAGGAGTATGTCAAGGCTGTATATGGTCACCCTGCTTATTTAACTTGTATGCAGAGTACATCATGAGAAATGCTGGGCTGGATGAAGCGCAAGGTGGAATTAAGATTGCCGGGAGAAATATCAATAACCTCAGATATTCAGATGACATCACCCTTATGGCAGAAAGCGAAGAAGACTAAAGAGCTTCTCGATGAAAGTGAAAGAAGAGAGTGAAAAAATTGGCTTAAAACTCAACATTCAGAAAACAAAGATTATGGCATCCAGTCCCATCACTTTATGGCAAATAGATGGGGGAAATAAATGGAAACAATGAGAGAGTTTATTTTGGGGGGCTCTGAAATCACTGTAGATGGTGACTGCAGCCATGAAATTAAAAGATGCTTGCTCCTTGGAAGAAAAGCTAGGACCAATCTGGACAGCATATTAAAAAGCAGAGACATTACTTTGCTGACAAAGGTGGACTGCAAGGAGATCCAACCAGTCCATCCTAAAGGAGATCAGTCCTGGGGGTTCATTGGAAGGACTGATGTTGAAGCTGAAACTCCAATAGTTTGGCCACCTGATTGGAAGAACTGACTCGTTTGAAAAGACCCTGATGCTGGGAAAGATTGAAGGCGGGAGGAGGGGTTGACAGAGGATGAGATGGTTGGATGGCATCACCAACTCAATGGACATGAGTTTGAGTTTGAGCAAGCTGTGGGAGTTGGTGATGAACAGGGCAGACTGATATGCTTCAGTCCATGCGGTCACAAAGTGTTGCACACTACTGAGTGACTGAGCTACTGAACTGACTAAGTTTGTAACATTGTGTGTGTTTGCTGTTACAAGATTGCAAAGTCTGTAAAAGCCAGGACTATGGTCTGCTGTTATTTTTGGATTACCAGAGAATCTAAATTGTCATATATATAATTGTTGAATGAATGAATAAGTGAATCAGCAGATTAATCAAATAAGTTTATGTGACATAAATGAAGTAGAGACAGACTGCATGCAGTGTATGTATTGGGCTTCCTTGATAGCTCAGTTGGTAAAGAATCAACCTGCAGGAGACCCTGGTTTGGTTCCTGGATTGGGAAGATCCCCTGGAGCAGAGATAAATTACCCACTCCGGTATTCTTGGGCTTCTCTTGTGGCTCAGCTAGTAAAGAATCAACTGCAATGCCGGAGACCTGGGTTTGATCCCTGGGTTGGAAAGATCCCCTGGAGAAGGGAAAGGCTATCCACTCCAGTATTCTGGCCTGGAAAATTCCATTGACTGTATAGTCCATGGGGTTGCAAAGAATCAGACATGACTTTCACTTTTGCATATGTGGCATAAATGAAGTAGATACAGTGTATGTATTTAATTATGTAGATTTCTGTGGGAGTGTTGGTCACAGAATGGCACTGGAGCTAACATAAGGCTAAAGCTGAGAGAGATGCTTTGTTGACCAGCAACATATGGGAAGTGCTCTTGCTCTCAAATTCTGTGTTATGGGGCTGAGGATTATAGATGTAGCCAGCCCATTTGAGAAGAATTACTTTGTAGGAAGGATGTGATGGTCACTCTTGTCCTATTTTATTGTACATAGAAATGTTTATTGATCCCTGGTTAAGGAAGATCCACTGAATGAGGGCATGGCAACCCTCTCCAATACTCTTGCCAGGAGAATCCCATGGACAGAGGATCCTGGTGGGCCACAGTCCATAGGGGTGAAAGAGTTGGACATGACTAAAGCAACTTTGCATGCATGCATGCAGAAATGTCTGTGCTTTCTTAATTTTCAGTCCGTGTTGCTATTCCATGACTCTTGTTGATCACCTCATGACCAGCAGATGGGAGTCAAAACAGCTGGATTTTCTCTACAGTGAGGAGCACTGAGACTAACCTCGCATCAGTCACTAGAGCTAATCCTGATGGGGACCTTCAATAGGTGTGGGGGAAAACAAGTCTGGGTTTTTTATTTTTATTTAAAACATTTTGATGAATATCAGCCTGTATAATATAGCAATTTACAATTTAAAAGTGCTTTATTTTTATCAGTGTCAACAAAGTAACTCCCATAAAATGATGACGTTTATCTCTTGAGACTCCAAAGAGTAAACTGATGAATGTTTCTATTCAAGCTGATAATGTGGACAAGTTTGGATCCAAATTCAAGACTTGGAATCCGGGGATCTTCCCACTCTGGAACCGAGGAATGACTCCTGCCCATGGGAGACGTGCTGTGCGGTCTCACGTCTCACTGTGTCTTTTCCTGTCTGTTCTTCCCTCAGTGGAACCTATAGTGACCATCTCCCCATCCAGGACAGAGGCTCTAAACCACCACAACCTGTTGGTCTGCTTGGTAACAGATTTCTATCCAGGCCAGATCAAGGTTCGGTGGTTCCGGAATGACCAGGAGGAGACAGCTGGCATTGTGTCCACACCTCTTATTAGGAATGGGGACTGGACCTTCCAGATCCTCGTGATGCTGGAGACAACCCCCCAGCGAGGAGATGTCTACACCTGCCGTGTGGAGCACCCCAGCCTCCAGAGCCCCATCATGGTGGAGTGGCGTAAGGGCACTTGGTTTCCTTTCATTGTGGGCCCCACAGGACAGGGCAGACAGAGCTTCCTGGGTTCATCCCATCTCATCCCTTGTTCCCAGCATCCCTACTGAAATCACAGGACACAAGAGTGCTCATACCTCATAGCAGGGGCATTGTAAGAGCCTAATTACATTGTCTTTCCAGATACAGGAGCTCACTGCACACACGATGGCCCCAGAGCCCAGCCCAGGGAGCTCTGCAGGATTGACAGGCCCCAGGTTATGCATGTGTCCTCGAGGGACAGGGGTCTGCTTTCCCTGCTCATTCACCTGCCCACTCTGTGCAAGGATCTTTTGCTGGGTCCCTCACCTGGGGGTGGTTAGAATGAAGAACTGACTTCCCCTGGTACTTCCACTTCTTGTACCTCAGACTGGACTTCAGGATTCTCAAGGGACACTGTGGGATGTGGAGACAAACGCTGACACTCAGGCTTTGTTCCCCAGGGGCGCAGTCTGAATCTGCCCAGAGCAAGATGCTGAGTGGTGTTGGGGGCTTCGTGCTGGGGCTGATCTTCCTTGGGCTGGGCCTCATTGTCCGTCACAGGAGCCAGAAGGGTAAGGAACTCTGGGGAAATTGGGAAGACTTTGACCGAGACCCTCTTCTCAGGGAGACTTCTGTCTCTAGATGTAGCTCTTTTTCCTGATCCTAACAAAAAGGAAGTTAAGGTGGTGGCAGGAAGAAACAAGCAACCTAGGGAGACACTGAAGTCTTACTTTACTGATTGAAAGGTAACCCTGCCACAAAACTGGCAGGTGGAATTCATTCTAGGACTTCCTTAAAGTTCATCATTGTCTCACAGACTCCTTTCCAAAAGCTTCCTCTTAAGAGGGTCAGAGCACTGACTTCCCTGTCTTCCAGTGACAGTTTCATTTGTTTGGGAGATTTTAATTTGGGCAGTTAAGACCTTGTGACTGATGGATAAGGAGGAAATAAATTTAAAGAAGGTGCGTTATCATTAAATTTACTGAAAAGATTGAAACCTTCATATCCCCCAGAAGGATAACAGCTGCTCCCCAGCCTCCCACACATCTGTCAGCCTGGAGCGCTGCATTCTCTGTGGGAGAGTCACCTTTACCCAGGTGTTGGGGAGGTGATGATGACACGCCCTGGAGCTCAGCTTTCTCTGATGCTCCAGGGACCTTAGAAGGGGTGAGGGGCGCCTCCCTCAGGGTGCTGTGTGTGACCACTCTCTCTTCCACAGGGCTCATGCGCTGACTCCTGAGGATACTTTGGTGGAGATTGGATTTCGCTCTTCTGTAATAGCTGCCTGTTCTTGCCCAGAATTCCCAGCAGTCCGTCTCTCTGTTCCTATGAGATCAGATCCTATAGTGACTCTGATGCAGTCACCAGGTCACTTCCTGTGACCACCTGCCTCAACAGGGATCTGGCTGTAATGATGCTACTTCCTGCACCTTCCTGTGTGCTGCCAACTGCATCTACTCAGACCCTGAGAATTGTTTCTATTCCCATTTTCATTCCCATGTTCAGCCTGTCCTCCTCTGAGATCAGCGTCTGTCTTATATTAACCCTGACACAATCACCAGGTCACCCCTTGTGACCCCTGCCCTAAGGATTTGGCTGTGATGCGGCTTCCTGCATGGACCCTGGAGCCTCTGCCTGTGCACTGCCAACAGCATCTACTCAGACCCCAAGGGATTTTTCTGTTTCCATTCTCCCTCTGCAGATCATTCAAGGGAAGCACATTGAAACATTACCTGGTTATAGAGAATATTGTAATTAAACATGAATATAAATTATCTGTACCTTGAGCCTTCTTGTTATTAAGAATTTTTATTGAGGCATAATTGATATATAACATTAATTTCAGGTATACAGCATGGTGATATAATATTTGTTTATATTGCAAAATGATCACTGTAACGTCTAGCTAACAGACATCCTGTGTCACAACTGAGACGTCACATAAGATACAGTAGGCAGAGCAGTACTCCAGCCCTGAAAGCTGCAGCTATATCTTCATTCACTTAGTCACATCAGCATATATCCGTGTGTTGAAGTTTATTGTGCCCTGTTAAAGAAACTTGTGGACTATTTTAGTTTTCAGATAACAGAATTGCAAATAGTGGAATCTTTACAGTATTTTGAATGAAATGAGGAATACCCATGACAGTCTTTTGTGTCACAGAGAGGTTTGTGAGTTATCATGGGTCAATAAAGTATAGTCAAACTTAAAAAGATTTAGCAACTTTCAGATATGCAATATAGTATTTTTAACTATGGTAGCCATGCAGCACATCACATCCTCAGGACTTACCTATATTATTAATATAACCGGAAGTGGATTCTTTACTGTTTGAGCCTCTGGATGTTGGCATAGGGTATGTCATACATGGTCTTTTTTATGTTGAGGCTTCTCAGATGGCGCTAGTGGCAAAGAAGTCACCTGCCAACACAGGAGACACAGGAGATGTGGGTTTGATCCCTGGGTTGGGAAGATCCCCGGGAGGATGGCATGCAACCTGCTGCGGTACTCTTGTCTGGAGAATCCCATGGACAGAAGAACTTGGCCAGTTATAGTCCATAGAGTCACGAAGAGTCGGACATGACTGAAGTGACTTAGCACAGCACATGAACGCTCTATACCCACTTCTGTTGAGAGTTTTTATCATAAACAAGTGTTGAATTTTATAAAAGCTTTTTCTGCATCTATTGAGATAATCATGATTTTTATTCTACAATTTGTTAATGTGATATATCACATAAATGTTGAATTTTGCATCCACAAAATTCAGGGTCTCAGATGGGTGTAAGAGCTCCCTTCTGAGAGCCACTGGCACTGGGCAGCATGGCAGAGGACAGTGAAATGACAATGCCACCCTGAAAGGTCTCTGGAAAGGGTTAAAGTCAGTCCTTAGATCTGTGTTTAATTAGAAACCTACCCCTCAGGCTACAGCTATGGTGGTAAGCTAATAGGCCTCTTTCACAGAAATACCGTTACCTCTTGCTGTGCCCTGGGTTGGTAGCTATTTAAGAACTTCTCTACATTTGTTACGGTGCCTTGTGACCCATGAGCCTAAGTGCCACTAGTCACCAGAGCCAGACAGTGTAGAATTATCTCCTGGTACCAGCTGGAAGAATTAGGGCACCAGACAAATGTATAAGCTGCTTTCTGAGAGAGAGAAGTGAGCGGGAGCAAGGCAGGGGAAGTGTGCAAAGATTTTGTCTACTGGCTTCGGATTCATGAAAGTGCCTGTATAGCCCTCTGGAACTGTGTCAAACCAGAAACCTGCCCTCATACCAAAGCTCCTGGATAAAAAAATAGGCCTCTTTCTTAGACTGGGAGTGTGTTTCAGTCTGCTGTCTGTGCAGTGCTCCAATGGACTGCAAACTTCCATGGCCTCCAGAGCCAGGTGATCCAAAGGCATCCTCTGGGTGGCAGCCATAGAAACTGGGACAGCCAGTCTATGTAAAAGCTCACCTGGATGACATAGTGGTCCTCTGGAGGGTGGCACAGGGAAAGAGTAAAGCCAGCACTTGCTGGCTAAAGTGATGCAGAGGAGTTAAAGACTGAACCTCTGAAAAGAAAAAAAAGAAATTCCTAGAATAAAAAAATAGATGCCTGCCCACTTTAGCACAGAAGAAAGAGAGAGCAGAATGGTGCCTGCCAGCCTCTGTCCTGGGAGAGTATCCTGCCAGCCCCTGTCCCTTAGGCTGACACTTTAAGGTCATCAAATGAGCCTCATTCCCATAAAATCTGAATGCTTTTCAAATGGCTGCTTCTGCTCTGGCACCTGGGTCAAGTGAGTCTGTGTGTGATTCCTTTGAGAGCCCTTTTTGAGTTCACTTAAAACATGAGACACATTGGCTTTCAAAGCTTGATGTTTGGGGTGCTTATCCCTTAGGTGCAGGTCTTAACGGTTGGGATGCCCATTGTTGTGATCACACCTCTTTCTCCTCAGGAGAAGCTCTTGGTTTTGAGTTCTTGTGGGTTGCTGTGCCCAGGGTGAGGTTTATGGCAAGCTTATGACTCTCCCTCTCCTGCCTTGATGTGGGTTTCTTCTCATTTGCCTGATGTGCAGGCATTGTTGAACAGATTTTTAGATTTTTTTCTTCCAGGGGAAATTATTCCATTTGTAGCTGTAGACTGAATTTGTCCGTTGGAGGACGTGAGTTCATGACCTTCCTTCAGCTACCTCATGACCCAGACTGTCTCAGCAAGTTTTGAATATGTCATCATTCTCTGTCCTTAAATGTAAAGTTTCTGTTGAGAAATCTGATATCCTTATTATGTTTTCTGTGTAAATTACCAGCTTAGTTTCTCTTGTTGCTTTTAAGATTATCTTCTTATCTTTGATTTTTTGCAGTTTTATTATAATGCGTCTTTGAGAAAATCTATTTAAGTTGCATTTGTTTCTTAACCTTTGAGCTTCATGAACTTATATCCAACTCTCTCCTCAGATTTGGTAAGTTCTCAGCCATTGTTTGGAGAAGGTAATGGCAACCCACTCCAGTACTCTTGCCTAGAAAATCTCATGGACAGAGGAGCCTGGTAGGCTGCAGTCCATGCAGTCGCTAAGAGTCAGACATGACTGAGTGAATTCACTTTCACTTTTCACTTTCATGTATTGGAGAAGGCAGTGGCACTCCACTCCAGTGTTCCTGCCTGGAAAATCCCAGGGACTGCGGAGCCTGGTAGGCTGCTGTCTATGGGGTCGCACAGAGTCAAATATGACTGACATGACTTAGCAGCAGCAGCAGCAGCATTGTTTCTTTAAATAAGCTTTTTGTGCCTTTTCCCCTCTCTCTTCTTTTGGATGCCAGTAATTCACAGAGGGTTACATTTGATGGTATTCTATAGATCACCTAGACTTTCTTCCCTTTTCATTCTTTTTTCTTTGTTTTACTCTGACTTGGATAATTTCAAAGTGCTTAGCTTCTAATTCTTTCTTCTGCTTGATACATTCTATTCTTGACACTACTGCATTTTTCATTTAATCTATTGTATTTTTCATATTCCTAATTTCTGTTTTTTATGATTTATATCTCTCTGTTAAACTTCTAATATTGTTCATGTATTGTTTTCCAGATTTTACTGAATTGTCTTACTGTGTTTTCTTGTGACTTATTGAGTTTCTTTAAAAGAGCTATTTTAAACTCTTCATTGGGTAAATTAAGGATTTCCATGTCTAGGTGTCAGTTATTGGAAGATTATTTTGATTATTTGGTGATATTATGTTTTTTTGAGTTTTCATGTTTACTGAAGTCTTGCATTTCTGTCTCTGCATTTGAAGTAGCAATCATCTCCTCTCAATTCAGTTCCAGCACTCAGTCGTGTCCGACTCTTTGCGACCCCATGGACTGCAGCATGCCACTTTTCCCTGTCCATCACCAACTCCTGGAGCCTGCTCAAACTCATGTCCATTGAGTTGGTGATGCAATCTAACCATCTCATCCTCTGTCATCCCCTTCTCCTCCTGCCTTCAATTTTTCCCAGCATCAGGGTCAGTTTCCAATAAGTCAGTTCTTCCCATCAGGTGGCCAAAGTGTTGGAGCTTCAGCTTCAGCATCAGTCCTTCCAATGTATATTCAGGACTGATTTCCTTTAGGATTGATTGGTTTGATCTCCCTGCAGTCCAAGGGACTCTCAAGAGTCTTCTCCAACACCACAGTTCAAAAGCATCAATTCTTTGGTGCTCAGCTTTCTTTATGGTCCAACTCCCACATCCATACCAGTCTTTACTAGCTGACTTCAGGAAAGAAATGTTGGATTGGCCAAAACATTCATTCAGTTTTCCTATAATATCTATTTTTTGCCGGTTCTTCTGAGACCCTCTTAAACCTTTTGTGGATGTGTCTGCACCACACTTCTTGTTCTTTCCTGCGACAGAATTCTTGAACTTGTATGCCTTCTCCTGATTCTGCAGTGCAACATGCTGGATGCTGACAGCTTCTCTTTTGCTTTCCCAAGAATGGAGCTGAAGTTCAAATTCCTGTTCTCTCCCTGGCCTACAGGGACTGGCTTTGGACTGGCTTTCTGTGCTGCTTTTTAGTTGTCTGCCAGAGCTCACTCTTGCTGCTGTCAGGAGTGCACACAGGGAGCTGACTACAGTGTGGAGTGTGCATGGGTGAGGTGCATGTACTGTCAGGAGTGCCTGGGCAGCTTGATGGGATTCAATGATGAGGCCTCCCCACTGGATTGTTAGTAGACTTCTTGAGGAATCTGTGCCTTTTTCATATCTTCCTAGAGTTCTATCTACCACCTTGCCAGCCTCTTCCCACCCCAGTTATGTAGCTCAGTACTCTGGATAGGGTAAGAGAGAAATGAATCTATTTGGCAGTTACCCACACAGTTGAAGATGACAAATGTTCCCTCCAAGTTTTCACTTTCCCCTCCAGGATAATTTGCACCAAGCTGTGCTGCTTTGGGGAGAAGTGATGCTCTTCCTCCTACTCTCTCCAGTGTGTCCAAGTTATATTTCTTTGCTCCAGTGGTGTCCTTGAAGTTCTCCACTGGGAAGTTGGACTTCCACAGAGTGTCTAAGGTTGCTCTCCAGGGGCTTCCAGATCATAGCTAAGAAGCTCTGAGCCAGTCTGTGGGCCATTGCAGGGTCCCTAGCCATGACCAAGGTCTGTAGGCTTGTTATGTGATGCTTGGGTGGGTGAGACTCCTGGATTCTTTTTGGATCCCATAGCTCCCACAAAGACATCTTTGTCCAGGGATGGATGTCAGATTGTTGTTGAGAGGGAGATACTAGTGAAAGACTCTTTTTTGATCATGTTCCTGATGTCATTCCCCAAGTACATTCTTAATTCCTGATTAACAGCCTCACTTTACTAATTCACATTCTTAATCAGCTTTCAATAAAATGGTGTGTGGTAGGTACATTTTGTACCCTTTCATGTCTAATAGTACTTATATTCTTTCTTTGTACCTGATTGTGATTTTGCAAAGGTATATATTTATTAACAGGAAATAATTTTCCTTCAGAACTTCCAGGCATTTCTCATTTCTTAATGATAGAAGTATTTGTCAATTTAACATAGGTCTGTTTTGTTTGTTTTGTTTTGATTCCTCTACTGAGATGATCTTTTAACACTTGAGATTTTCAGAATTTTGTTGTTGTTCATTCTCCAAGTCGTGTCTGACTCTTCACGAATCCACGCCAGGCTTCCCTGTCTCTCACCATCTTCTGGAGGTTGGCCAAGCTCATGTCCATTGAATCAGTGATGCCATCCAACCATCTCATCCTCTGTCGTCCCATTCTTCTTCTTGCCTCAATCTTTCCCAGCATCAGGGTTGTTTCCATTGAGTTAGCTGTTCACATCAGGTGGCCAGAGTATTGGAGATTCAGCTTCAGCATCAGTCCTTCCAATGAGTATTCAGGGCTGATCTCCTGTATGATTGACTGGTTTGATCTCCCTGTTGTCCAAGGGACTCTCAGGAGTTTTATCGAACACCACAGTTCAAAAGCATCATTTCTTTGGTGCTCTGTCTTCTTTGCTGTCTAGCTCTCACATTCGTATGTAACGCTGGGAAGACCATAGCCTTGACTATATGGACCTTGTCGACAAAATGATCTCTTTGCTTTTTAACACACTGTTTAGGTTCGTCATAGCTTTCCTTCCAAGAAGCAATCGTCTTCTAATCTCATGGCTGCAGTCACCATCTGCAGTGATTTTAGAGCCCAAGCAGAGGAAATCTGCTTCCACCTTTCCCCCTTTTACTTGCTATGAAGTGATTGGACCAGATGCCATGATCTTAGTTTTTTTTAATATTGAGTTTTAGGCCAGCTTTTTCACTCTCCTTCATCCTCATCAAGAGGCTCTTTAGTTCCTCTTCACTTTCTGCCATTAGAGTGGTGTCATCCACATATCAGAGGTTGTTGATATTTCTAGGGACAATCTTGATTCCAGCCTGTAACTTACCCAACCCAACTTTTCGCATGATGTGCTCTGCATATAAATTAAACAAACAAGGTGACAATAAACAACCTTGTCATATGCTTTTCTCAATCTTGAACCCATCAGTTGTTCCATACAAGGTTATAAATGCTGCTTCTTGACCTGCATAGTGGTTTCTCAGGAAACAGGTATGATGGTCTGGTATTCCCATCTCATTAAGAGTTTTCTACAGTTTGTTATGTTTCACACAGTCAAAGGCTTTAGCACAGTCAATGAAACAGAGGTAGAAGCTTTTCTGAAATTTCCTTGTTTTCTCTAAGATCCAGTGAATGTTGGCTATTTAGTTTCTGGTTCCTCTGCCTTTTCTAAACCCAGCTTGAACATCTGGAAGTTCTCAGTTCACATACTGCTGAAGCCTAACTTGCTGGATTTTAAGTATAATCTTACTAGTTTTGGAAATAAATGCAATTGTCTGATGGCTTGAACATTCTTTAGTACTGCCCTTCTTGGGAATTGGGATGAGGATTGACATTTTCCAGCCCTGTGGCCACTGCTGGGTTTTCCAAATTTGNCCTAACTTGCTGGATTTTAAGTATAATCTTACTAGTTTTGGAAATAAATGCAATTGTCTGATGGCTTGAACATTCTTTAGTACTGCCCTTCTTGGGAATTGGGATGAGGATTGACATTTTCCAGCCCTGTGGCCACTGCTGGGTTTTCCAAATTTGCTTACATATTGAGTGCAGCATTTAATAGCATCACATTTTAAGATTTTAAATAGCTCTGCTGGAATTCCATCACCTCCACTAGCTTTATTGGCAGCAGTGCTTCCTAAGGCCCAGTGACTTCACACTCCAGAATGTCTGGCTCTGGTGTGGTGAGTGACCACACCATTGTGGTTATCCAGATCATTAAGGTCTTTTTTGTACAGTTCTGTGTATTCTTGCCATCTATGCTTGATCTCTTCAGCTTCTATTAGGTCTTTACTGTTTCACTGTGCCTATCTTTGGATGAAATGTTCCTTTGATATTATCAGTTTTCTTGAAGAGATCTCCGTTGTTTTCCTCTATTTCTTTGCATTGCTCGTTGAAGAACACTTTCTTGTCTCTCCTTGCTATTCTCTGGAACTCTGCATTTAGTTGGGTGTACCTTTCCTTTTCTCCCTTGCTTTTTGTTTCTATTCTTTCCTCTGTTTATTTATAGGAGCTATTTATAAAGCCTCCCCAGACAAGCACTTCCCCTTCTTGCATTTGCTTTTCTTTGAAATGGTTTTGTTCACTGTCTCTTGTACAGTATTATGAAGCTCTTTCCATAGTTCTTCAGGCATTCTGTTTACTAGATCTAACCCCTTGCATCTATTCATCACCTCCACTGTATATTCATAGGGGATTTGACTTAAGTTGTACCTGACTGGCCTAGTGATTTTCCCCACTTTCTTTAGTTTAATCATGAATTTTGCTATGAGGAACTGAGCTGATAAACTGAAGCTGACTGTATACAGCTTCTCCACCTTCAACTACAAAGAATATAATCGATCTGATTTTGGTATTGGCCATTTGGTGATGTCCATGTGTAGAGTCTTCTCTTGTATTGTTGAAAAGGGGTGTTTGCTATGAACAGTGCATTCTCTTGGCAGAATTCTGTTAGCCTTTGCCCTACTTCATTTGGTACTCCAAGGCCAAACTTGCCTGTTACTCCAGGTATCTCATGACTTCCTACTTTTGTATTCTAATCCCCTGTGGTGAATAGGACATATTTTTTTGGTGTTAGTTCTAGCAGGTCTTCTAGTTTTCACAGAACTGATCAACTTCAGCTTCTTCAGCATCTGTGGTTGGAGCATAGACTTGTATTGTGATGTTGAATTGTTTACCTTAGAAATGAAACAAGATCATTCTGTTGTTTTTGAGCTTGCACCCAAGTACTGCATTTTGGATTCTTGTTGATTATGAGGGCTACTCCATTTCTTCTCTGGGATTCTTGGCCACAGTAGTAGATATAATGGTCATCTGAGTTAAATTCACCCATTCCTGTCCATTTCAGTTCACTGATTCCTAAGATGTTGACGTTTACTCTTGTCATCTCCTGCTTGACAACCTCCAGTTTACCTAACCTAGCATTCCAGGTTCCTATGCAATACTGTTCTTTATGGCATCAGATTTCACTTTCATCGCCAGACACATCCACAGCTGAGTGTGGCTTCTGCTTTGGCCCAGTCGCTTCATTCTTTCTGAGCTATTAGTAGTTGTCCTCTGCTCTCCCCTAGTAGCATATTGGACACCTTCTGACCTGGGGAGCGGGTGGAGCTCATCTTTTGGTGTCATATCTTTTTGCCTGTTTATACAGTTCATGGAGTTCTCACAGCAAGTATACTGGAGTAGTATGTCATTACCTCCTCCAGTGGATAATGTTTTATCAGAACTATCTGCTATGACCTGTTCATCTTGGGTGGCCATACAAGACATGGCTCATGGCTTCATTGAATATGCTGTCCTATTTGCCACAAGGTAGTGATCAATGAAGAAATTTAGAAGTTTAAAATGACTTTAAAAATTTAAAATGTATGTAGTGATGAGTCTTTTTTCATTAATTTTGCTAAGTATATGACAGTCCTCATTCTATGTAAAAAATTAGATCATTCATAACTGGAAACTTTTCCTTTACTTGCTTTCATAATTTCCCTCCTTTATGTTTCTCTTTCTCTCCGTTACTTGATATTCTGAAGTTGAGTCTCTGTGTCTTATCTTTCGTACCATATATTACATTTCTTTGTCTTCTTTTTCAGGGAGATTTTGTTGATTTAATTTTCAATTTTTCTATTACATTTTCCATTTTTTTAGCCTTTCATTATTATTTTTAAAAATACAATTTCTTCTCATTAGGATTCTAATTAGAAAGAATTTAAATAACTTTCTTGCTCTTACATAAACTTTTTTTACTAAGTCTGTGATAATTTTATTTTATTTTTATTTTTTTATTTTAAAATTTTTTATTTTTTATTTTTTTCCATCTCAGGTGTACATGAGTTTCCAATCTTGAACCGCCCCCCCCCACCCCATATCAACTCTCTGGATCATCCCCATGCACCAGTCCCAAGCATCCTGTATCCTGTATTNGGGTGTTCTTTGGAAGGAATGATACTAAAGCTGAGACTCCAGTACTTTGGCCACCTCATGCGAAGAGTTGACTCATTGGAAAAGACTCTGATGCTGGGAGGGATTGGGGGCAGGAGGAGAAGGGGACGACCGAGGATGAGATGGCTGGATGGCATCACCAACTTAATGGGCGTGAGTCTGAGTGAACTCCGGGAGTAGGTGGTGGACAGGGAGGCCTGGCGTGCTGCGATTCATGGGGTCGCAGAGTTGGATACGACTGAGCGACACAACTGAACTGAACTGAATTTTGTTTTATATATCAATTATTTTTAGTCCCCTAAACTTTTTGTTACATAACACATAATTTTATTTGTTTTTATTTTTAAAATTTTATTTATTTTTTGATTGTTGTTTACAATGTTATATTAGTTTCAGGTGTACAGAATAGTGATTTGAAATTTTTATGGGGTTATACTTCATTTAAAGTATCCAGCAGATTCACTCCAGGGTATATATCTGAAGAAAAGAAAAATAACTAATTCAAAAAGGTATATATTCTCCAATGTTCATAGTAGCATTACTTATGATAGCCAAGATATGGAAGTAAACNTTGTTTACAATGTTATATTAGTTTCAGGTGTACAGAATAGTGATTTGAAATTTTTATAGGGTTATACTTCATTTAAAGTATCCAGCAGATTCACTCCAGGGTATATATCTGAAGAAAAGAAAAATAACTAATTCAAAAAGGTATATATTCTCCAATGTTCATAGTAGCATTACTTATGATAGCCAAGATATGGAAGTAAACTAAGTGCTCAACAGATTAATGGTTAAAGAAGACGTGGTATGTGTGCACACACACACACACACACACACACACATATATATATATAGGAATATTATTCAGCATAAAAAAGAATGAAGTTTTCCTTTTGCAACAGCATTGGTAGACCTGGAGTGTATTATTATGCTATGGTGAGTTCTTACCTTATGAATCATTGATACTTAAAATTTCTTATTCAAAATCCTATTGCCAAAATTCTTCTTACTACATTTGTTCATAGGCAGGTGATCTATATCTTTTATACTGAAATTTTAATTTTATATGTTTAAGATAATAATTGCTGATATTTCTTTCACTTTAAAATATACATAGTATATTGACACATATACATGGCATCTGAAAAAGTTGATTTAGACAATCTTATTTACAAAGCAGAAACAGAGACACAGATGTAGAGAAACAGACGTGTGGATATGGAGTCTGAGGCGGGGGAGGGGGGATGAGTTGGAAGAGAAACAGTGATGCATGTTCACTACCATGTGTGAAGTAACTAGCTAATGGGAACATGCTGTATAGCAGGGAGCTGAGCTTGGTGCTCTGTGATGACCTAAATGGGTGGGATGGGGGTGGGGTGGACGGGAAGTCCAAGAGGGAGGAATATATGTATACTTGTAGCTGATTCACTTTGTTGTATAGCAGACACTAACACAACATTGTGAAGCAATTATACCCCAATTTTAAAATTTCTAAGCTAAAAATAAAAGTAAATAATCTAAAAATATATACACTCTATTTTAGAGAAGTTTTAGGTTCACAGCAAAGTTAAGCAGAAGGTGACGAGGTTTCTCACGTACCGTTGCTCCATTAAGCAGATCCTGTGTTACTATCAACAATCCACTACATTATTTTTACACTAGATGAATTTACACTGACACATCATTATCACCCAAAGTTCATCGTTTGCGTTAGGGCTCACTCTTGATATGTATTCTGTAGGACTGGACAAATGTATGACATGTATCCCCTACTACAGTTACCAGAGTAGTTTCAGTTCCCTAAAAATCGTCTGTGCTCTGTTACCTACATTTTCTTGATCACCTCTGGTTCAGATTTCCTGCATTTACTAATTCCTACTCTGCATTAAAAAAAATTTTTTTATTTCTACCTCACAGCTAGCTTTTTCTCCTTGAATCATCCCTACTCCTTCTCCAAGGAGACATGCATAAATATCCATTTACATGTAACATAGCTTGACTGAAAATTATAGGTCATGGGATAGTGGAACATAATTTTTGTTAGAGAGTAACAAATCCAAAATCAAATGTTACAATTTTCCTGAAGAGTTTTCTTAGCAACCCCTTCACCAATGATAGGTCATTGACAACTGAACCCTACTGATCCTCTCAGTCTAACTCAATCTCAGCTTCTCTCATTCTGGAAAAAAATAATTGTCCAACTAATACATGAAAAAATTAATCCATACTCCATGCATGGAGTCTCTTAAATCATTAAAACAAATCTCTTAAAACATTAAAAGGCCCAGAAAAAGTGCTTTCTATATGATTTTATCTATTCTTTTTAATAAACTAATTGTGAATATAACTAGCAATGTTTTTCTTATGTATTTGTATACTATGTGTAAGACACTTCCTATGTAACAAGATTATTCGAATTCTGTCACTAAGCCTACAAGAAACATATCAACACCCTATATAATGGATGAAAAAACTATAGCTTGGAAATGTTAGGTACTTTAGCCAGACACCACCCTTATGGCAGAAAGTGAAGAGAAACTAAAAAGCCTCTTGATGAAAGTGAAAGAGGAGAGTGAAAAAGTTGGCTTAAGGCTCAACATTTGGAAAACGAAGATCATGGCATCTGGTCCCATCACTTCATGGGAAATAGATGGGGAAACAGTGGAAACAGTGTCAGACTTTATTTTTGGGGACTCCAAAATCACTGCAGATGGTGACTGCAGCCATGAAATTAAAAGACACTTACTCCTTGGAAGAAAAGTTATGACCAACCTAGATAGCATATTCAAAAGCAGAGATATTACTTTGCCGACTAAGGTCCGTCTAGTCAAGGCTATGGTTTTTCCTGTGGTCATGTATGGATGTGAGAGTTGGACTGTGAAGAAGGCTGAACGCCAAAGAATTGATGCTTTTGAACTGTGGTGTTGGAGAAGACTCTTGAGAGTCCCTTGGACTGCAAGGAGATCCAACCAGTCCATTCTGAAGGAGATCAGTCCTGGGATTTCTTTGGAAGGAATGATGCTAAAGCTGAAACTCCAGTACTTTGGCCACCTGATGCGAAGAGTTGACTCATTGGAAAAGACNGAAATTAAAAGACACTTACTCCTTGGAAGAAAAGTTATGACCAACCTAGATAGCATATTCAAAAGCAGAGATATTACTTTGCCGACTAAGGTCCGTCTAGTCAAGGCTATGGTTTTTCCTGTGGTCATGTATGGATGTGAGAGTTGGACTGTGAAGAAGGCTGAACGCCAAAGAATTGATGCTTTTGAACTGTGGTGTTGGAGAAGACTCTTGAGAGTCCCTTGGACTGCAAGGAGATCCAACCAGTCCATTCTGAAGGAGATCAGTCCTGGGATTTCTTTGGAAGGAATGATGCTAAAGCTGAAACTCCAGTACTTTGGCCACCTGATGCGAAGAGTTGACTCATTGGAAAAGACTGATGCTGGGAGGGATTGGGGGCAGGAGGAGAAGGGGACGACAGAGGATGAGATAGCTGGATGGCATCACTGACTTGATGGGTGTGAGTCTGAGTGAACTCCGGGAGTTGGTGATAGACAGGGAGGCCTGGCGTGCTGCGATTCATGGGGTGGCAAAGAGTCGGACACAACTGAGCGACTGAACTGAACTGAACTGATAAAATATAAATACTAGGTATAAAGTGCTGAGTCCTGAACTTGGATTTAGGTTTCTTTGCACCAAACTAAGGTGTATGATATTGTGTTAATATTGTGTCTTTTTTCCCAATTATATTTTGAGCTCCCTGATGCAGGCATGGGCAAGGACAGTCTCATACGTTTCATAGCTGTTCCATAATACCATCCAAGGTGCAATGCATAGACTCAATAATTGCAGAGTGGAAAGTCTGAGGCAGTGTGCCTAAAACATTCTCAAAGGCACAATGACTCCAAGTCAAGTCACACACACTCTCGAAAGTGACGTTTGGACACACTCAGGAAAGCCAGAAGATCCATCTGTTGATCCCCTTTCTCCACACAGATTTCCACTGGAGACAGGGAATCTAGAGAACATCGCACTCATAGGTGCTGCTACATTACCTCAATGATGTTGTCCCTCCTGGGATTTCTCTCTCATAGATTCATGCTTTCCTTAGCCAGGAGGGTCATGGGCAGAGGGCTGGGCATATTGGGTGTTTTGCTATTTCCAGGGAAAACAGGGATGCACAGGAATCCAGTGTGCCTGGCTTAGGCTTATCTGCCTGGAGACATCCTGCAGCCATATTCACTCTCCCGTTCCTCACAGGCCATGCCAGGAAAGTCTGTCTGTGTATATAGCAGGAATTCATCTAACGGTGAGACAAACTACACCTGTGTTCTAGGGACCCTAAGTATGTCCGTGATGTCTACTCCATCCCCTCTCCCATTAGGGTTACTAAAACTAAGTAAGGACAAGTTTTTGGTCCTCAAATATCTGCATTATTATTTTACTCTAATCCTCTCCTAACTGACTTTCAGTTCTTTCTATATCTAGAGAATTCTTATCTCCTTAAGGGTGAGGAGAGGAGACAATGCTTTTGCTGTTATAATGCAGTTCTCACAAATTTAAAGTATTGGAAACAAATTTTGATGTTTGATACCAAAAATTTGACTTTTGGTACTTTTGGGTTCAAAATTCTTTTCTCTAATTTTTCTGTCATAGCATTATAAAGCTCTATTAAAATGGGTACAGAATTGGGAATTCCCTGGCATGCCAGTGTTTATGACTCAGCTTTCTTTGCTGTGGTTCTGAGTTTGATCCCAGGTTGGGGAACAAGCTGGACAGTGCAGCCAAAAAAAAAAAAAAGGTGAGTACAGACTTCTCTCTTGGTTTTGTATTTCTGCTATAAAAAATCTATACCAAGTGAAAAAGGTATATATCACTTTCACTGATGCCTGAATTAAGGGGTGGATGGCAATGCCAAGAGTGGAAACAGTAGGAAGAGAGAAATATTAACCATAGTGAACATACTGAAATATTATGACTTTATACAAGTTTCTCTTATGTTCTTTGGCATGAAACATGATCTGAGAAATGAAATGAAGGGGCCTAAAGCATAAGACAACATGATCTTGGTCAGCCCTGAGATGAAAGACAGGAAAAATTTCTATTAAAGGGGAGTTTATTGCTTCCATGGTGATATGGGGTCGGGACCACTAGGGAATAGGTAGCTAGGTGGAATACCCCAGTGATCTCATGGTAGGCAACTATTGAGAACAGAAAAAATATCAGGAAGTTAGGGGAGAACTCTGAGGTATATGTGAGCTCTGAGATAATACAGCATCTTAAGTCCCAGAGAAGAGAGGAGGGGCAGAGTGCAGGGGGAGAGAGTATAAGATGAACTTGGCCAGAAAATAGTTCTAGGTCGTCTGGCATGTCCACTCTTCTGCTCTCATAGGTGGGCAGAGCACCTGCAACAGGAAAGGCATGAGACTGGTGAGTCCTAGGGAGCTTCTGTGCCGTAGTCATGCTGGTTCCCAATTCGCCCACAACTTTTCAACCACGCTTGTGTCTACAACTTCTTCCCACTTCGCTTTTCCTGAAGTGTGTCTTTGGCATTGACAAATATTGATCCTTACCTTCCTTTCTAGGGTGCAACTCACAAGGGACCCTGGTGTCTGGAGGCCCCACCTGAGCGCAGACCTTGGATGATGAAGATGGTGCCCACCACGATGCCCACGAGGCCCACGGTCAACCCCAGGGCACAGACCACAGTCTCTGTCAGCTCTGACATAGGGGCTGGAATCTCAGGCTCTGCAAAAGTGAAGTTATGGGAGTCAGAATAGAGTGTTGGTTCACGTGCCTGTGTATGAGGGTGGGCAGGAGGTTTGGTGTTCATGCTACAAAAACTCAGGGCACCAGGCTTAGGGAAGAGAATGAAGGTTTCTATAATTTTAGAAACCTCGAAGTGTGGAAAACAAGCTTTGGACTGTGAGATTGAGGGACCAAAACTCAGAGTGTTTTGTACTTGGTAGAAAAAGAGAGCGTACTGAAAGGGGTGGAACTCGTACATACCCCAGTGTTTGAGCAGCGGCTCCTCCAGGCCCCAGTGCTCCACTTTGCAGTCATAAATGTCATTGTCAGAAGGGAGGAAGGTGAGATAACCAAACCTGAAGAAGGAATGATCATCCTTAGGGAGGAAGCTGGTCTCAGAAACACCCTCCGTGACTGCATGCCCGTTCTTCAGCCATGTGATTTTGATCACAGGGGGAAAGATGTTGTCCACGTGACAGATGAGGGTGTTGGGCTGACCCAGCATCACGGGAGACTTGGAAAACACAGTCACCTCAGGAACTTCTGTGGTGAGGAAACAGCACAGATGTGAAATGGGAAAAGCTTGGCCCTGATTCTGCCCTGCCTTCCGGGGGGAGCCCGCCCACCAACATTTCCTAGTCTGACGGAGGAGGAGCTCTTGTTTGCCTTCTGCTGGGAGATGCTGTGCTCTGCTAACCCTTTATCCCCATGCTGTCTGTGGGCATGCTTGTTAAGGAGGGAGTTCTGTGGGACTCCTCCTTGAGGGATTCAAGGAATATGTTATGGGAGTAAGTGTCCTTATATTACATGGAAATACGTGATCTTTGAGATGGGAGAGGATGAGTGGTCAATAATTACTATGAAACCTGGGGACCCTTGGAAAAGTTTCATAGAGTGGTGAAGGATATCCCTCCTTAGAGAAGAAGGAGTGAAGCCTGATATGAAAGAATAGATTCAGTAAAGAGAAGTAGAATGGTGACTTACCGTTGATAACTGGGGTAGAGTTGTAGTATTTACTCATGATATCCAAGTTGTGTTTCGCTGTAGCTATGTTACTCAGTGCACCTTGAGGGTCAAAACCTGCAAACTGGCTAAACATAGGCAGCCGCCAGACAGTCTCCTTTTTCTCCAGGTCCACATAAAACAGCTCGTCTTCATCAAATTCCTGGGTGAACTGGCCAGAGGGACCATGAGATTGGTAGATAGTTGTGCCATAGGAGCCAATGTGGTCAGCTGATAAGTGAGGGTGAGGAGCAGGAAGGTGGAAAACAGAGGGAAAGAACATATTAAACAAAGTAACAGAAGAGACTAACTTTCAGACACTGTGGGGTTCATCTTTAGCACAAAGTCTCTAAGCAAAATTCCCAGTATCGGCTTCCTTTCCCTCAGTGTTGGTAGCAGTCCTGTTAGAATCCGGGCTGTTTTTGCACTGTAACACGTGTGATTCTTGGGCTTCCTTTGTGGCTTGGTGGGTAAAGAATCCGTCTGCAATGCAGGAGACCTGGGTTCAGTCCCTGGGTTGGGAAGATCCCCTGGAGAAAGGAAAAGCTACCTACTCCAGTATGCTGGCCTGGAGAATTCCATGGACTACAGTCCAAGGGGTTGCAGAGTCGGACATGACTGAGCTACTTACACTTTAACTTTCTTACGCTCACAAGGGCAGGATTTCACAAGCTTTGTTTACTGCTATTTCCTGCCTGCCCAGCTCAATGTCTGGCACATTGTAGGTCTGTAATAAAGAATATATGGAAATAAAGAAGAAAGAAGGGAATGAATGAATTATCCTGGTATTAGCTTTCTTCCCTCTTCTTCAAAAGTTTTTCTCTCATTTAATTTTTCATCAGATAATAATACATTATTGTGATTCTTCTCCCCTCAGGGCTGACTCAGAGCAGAACATTTTCTACACAAGGATTCCTTCTTTCTTTTTTTTTTTTTTTAACCAAGGAAAACCCCACATGATTTTACTAGTTTAAAAGAATATCCTCTTTTATAATGTATAAGAAACAGTATGACAAGGACAGTGGCAATAAAACAAAGCATATAGAGACTAAACAATGCTTCTAAGGTGTCCATCTTGTTAACTGTAGTGATTCTTAAAGAAGAATGCCTGATTCCTTCTGAAATTAAAAAAATGGAAGTTTTATTTTGGATTTCTGACATTTCCTTCCCCTATTTTTTTCTTTAAAGTGAAAGTCACTCAGTCGTGTCCTACTTTTTGCGACCCTGTTGGCTTTATCCTGCCGGGTTCCTCTGTCAGTGGAATTCTCCAGGCAGAATATTGTAGTGGGTAGCCATTTCCTTTTCCAGGGCATCTTCCCAACCCAGGGAGCAAACCCAAGTCTCCCGCATTGCAGGTGAATTCTTTACAATCTGAGCCATCAGGGAAGATCATGTTTTTCCTTTAAGGAGGTAATTAAACTTCTTTTTCTGATTCAACACATACTTATTGAAGACTCAGAGTGAATTATAGCCCTTTTCTTCAAATGGACAATGTACTTTTCTGAGGATGCTAAAGCAGAATGGCAACCAACTCAGTTTGACTCTGCCAAAATCTGGGCAATTTTGTCTGGACACATATTAGTCTTTTAATATTTTCTCTTTCCCAGCTTCCTCACTTCATGAATATCAACAGGGTTTCAGACATTGGGAGAGACAAAGACTAAAACATCAATCAGGCATGGTCTCTGTCAACAAGGAGTCTGTTGAGTAATGGGAGTCAGGTGAGAAAAGGACCAAGTGCTGTGTACTGACCATTTCTGTGATGGGTATATCCTATGCCCTCATCTGACCTCATCTGTCAATCAAACCAAATAAGATTCTCCTTTCATGTTCCTTGGTCTTTTCAGGGGTCTGTTTTTCGCCCCTGGAATGAAATGATCTTTAAAAATTTTTTTGGATACCTCTAGCTCATTCCTGAAGTTTCTATTTAGTTATCAACTGTTTTAATCAAGTTCACTCATTACACATTTTTAAAAAATTGCATTGTAATCTCCAATCTCTTCATTCCAATGTCCTGCTTTCAAGTTAGTCTATTGCTCATCCTTACCCCCTTTCTGGATCAGTTATAATCAAAGGCCTTCTAAAACAACTTCTTTATCCTTGTAATGAATATTCTTGACTCCTTTTCAAACATGAATATATGCAGTTGTTCCTTTTCATCTGATACTTGTCCTGGGTTGCCCACAATGAACCACATCACACTGCTGTGCCAACTGGAACCAATCACTTTTATAGCTTCAGCCTCAGCTGGGTCCATTGCCCTGCTCATCAATACTTCTGTTTTTCTACACCATTTTCTTAGCATGACTAATCTTAGCACCCCAAATGAGGCAGATAGCATGTCTTTTCATTTTTGAATTCCCCCAAACTTAGCTTGCTATGTGCTCAAAATTGTGTACAAAATGTCAGTTACTATTCTTGAGGATCAAAGAAACTTTGGGGGAAGACTTAAAGACACAGAGGTAGCAGAGCTATATGATGGTCAGAATCAGCAGTGACCAGGGAAGCATTATGACCTGTGAGCCTTAAGCACTGTTGCTCAGGTGGGCCCACCTCCATAAAAATATTAAAGGTCATATTTTATGACCATCTTGGCATAAAGACAAAAATAATACTGGCTAAATTAAAATTAAAACATTTTCTTCTACCATAAATTATCACTTTTTCTAATTAAAATAATAAAGTATTTTCATGGGGCCTTGTAAGCATTCAGGCCCCCAGCACTGGGCCCAGTGTGCCTAATGGGTAAGCTGAGCTTGACCAGGACACTCTGGTGTGATGCTGAAGAAAGAAAATGTGGAAGTGCTCTGGAGAAGCAGGTGAAACTTGCTATCACACAAAATTAGAATGGGAGCAGCCACGGCTAATAAAGTTGCTGAAGATTAGAGCAACCTCCTTTTCTCTTCCCCTTTGAACTATCTGGCCATTTTACTTTGGTTTTACAAACTCACTCTTCTTGTCCATAAACAACAGAGATGTGGGCAAGGGATGAATTTGGAAGGAAAGGAAGATGAAGGAGTGTATGAACAGAGGGTAGAAAGAGGGGGACAGCAAAGGCAGAGGGGCCTAAGGGACCAAATAAATAACCTGTGCTTGCCCATTCTCCTTGAAGGACTTCTATAGATGGGGTGAAGAACAGGTAATTTGGACTGACAATTTGAAAACAATATAAGTTAATTCATCAAGTTTTTTTTATATCATAAAGTTCTCAATTTTAAAAGAAAAATAAGGAACATTTTTACTTTGTTAAAGAAAAAAAATCAAAGCTACACTTATAACAGTAATACTGAAAAATAAGAGTAATCTTTGACATTTATGTATCTTAATTACTTAGAAAGCATTCCTACACAACTTTATTTGTGAGGTGACATATATGAAGTAACTGAGATAAAGTGATGACCGTGTGGCAAAGTGCTTTATATAAAAGTATTTGTTGGGCTTGCTCATCTACCCCTTGTGCCAGATGCCAGCATGGAAATGTACATAGATCTGAGACGAAGAAAAGGTCAACCTTCTTCATATCCACACAGTATTCATAATGCATGGAACTATTCACCTCAAGATAAACTTTAGAAGAAATATATAAAAGGCTTCCAAAGTTGTTCAGATAAATTTGGGAGCGATAGTTTATGGAATTTTTGGTAACAAGACGTCTACTTGTGGAAACATCGCTAATCTTTGAGGCAATCGAAAATGAGCTGGCTGCCCTAGAGCCTCCAGAACACATTCACTGGCTCCAACATCAGAAACTGAGTGGCGACCTTGGTGAACTCTGCAAAAGCACCGGTAAGAAAGAGAGCATGTCTGGACTCTGGTTTCCTGAAGGAGGAACAACTGTAATTTTTAGATTTGCCTAGTATGAAGAAGACTCTTGAGAGTCCCTTGGACTGCAAGGAGATCCAACCAGTCAATCCTAAAGGAAATCAGTCCTGAATATTCACTGAAAGGACTGATGCTGAAGCTGAAGCTCCAATACTTTGGCCACCTGATGCAAAGAACTGACTCACTGGAAAAGACTCTGATGCTTGGAGGGATTGCGGGCAGGAGGAGAAGGGGTCGACAGAGGATGAGATGGTTGGATGGCTTCACTGACTCGATGGACATGAATTTGAGTAGAGTCCGGGAGTTGGTGATGGGCAGGGAAGCCTGGTGTGCTGCAGTCCATAGGATTGCAAAGAGTCGGAAACAACTGAGCAACTGAACTGACTGACTGACTGAATATGGAGAAAGGTGTGAGGGTCTCTACTATTTCTAGGCCAATCTTTCTTGATTTTCCCTCTGATTCCCTGTTCCCCAATTCTAATCTCTATATCCCTCAACTGTGCACTCACCCACGATGTCTTCACCTCCACTGGGGCTCATCGTGGTGGTCAGGGCGAGGGCCCCCAGAATCAGAGCTCTGTTCAGGACCATCCTCTTCTCAAGGTGGACTCAGCAATGGCTGTTCTGAGTTGCAGAGCAATGATGAAGGCTGAGCTGAGAAGGAACTTTGAAGACACCCAAACCATATTCTGCCAGGTCAGGTTGTGGCCAATCAGAAAAATCCCCTTTGATGACACCTCAGTTGCTAGATGAAGACTTTGTACGAAGAGGCCTGGAAGGGACTGGGAAATCCCCTGGTTCTGATGCAGCCTCCACTTAGAGTGGATCAGAGGGATCTGTCTATGAAAGGAGGGACAATATTAAATCAGAATCTTTTCACATGTGTGTAAGCCCACTCCTGACAAGAGGGGTGGGACTTTCAAAGAAACTTCATGGACAGATGAGGCCATCACTGATATGGTGTCCCAACAGGATTTTCCAGATTACAGCTCCCAAGAACACTCCCTTGAGTTGGTCCCCTCCCTGGGAGTCCCTGCCACCTCCCACCTCCCCTTTCCCCTGCCTCCATGCTGTGCTGTGCTTAATCGCTCAGTCATGTCTGACTCTTTGTGACTCTATGTACTGTAGCCTGCCAGGCTCCTCTGTCCATGGGGATTCTCCAGACAAGAATCCTAGAGTTGATTGTCTTGCTCTCCTCCAGGGAATCTTCCCAATCCAGGGATCAAACCAAGGTCTCCCACATTGCAGGCAGATTCTTTACCAGCTGAGCCACTAGGGAAGCCCAGGAATGCTGGAGTGGGTAGCCTATGCCTTCTCCAGGGGATCTTCCCAACCTAGGAATCGAACCGGAGTCTCCTGTATTGCTGGTGGATTCTTTACAGGTGAGCTACCAGGGAAGCCCAATGCCTCCATATGTAGATTAACTGTCTTTTTCTTTGCTTCCATTGTGCATACAGAATTCTCTAAATATTGAGCTGACCCAGGAGAATTCTGTTAGTGGCAGAAAACCTTTGCCCATCCTCCACCTAGCAGCACTGGTTGGTCCTGGAAGTGGTTTCTACCACTGTGGATGACACAGGCTTGGTCTGAATGGAAGCCCCAGTGGTATAACATAAATGAGACAGACCAGGATAGCACTACAAGAGATCCTAAAACAAAACTGTTTTTAGAACCACAGCTTGAAAATTAGGCCAGGAACAAGTGCCAAGATCAAGAAGAGTGTTGCTGTTGTTCTGTCTCCAAGTTGTGTCCGACTCTTTGTAATCCCATAGACTGTGGCACACCAGGCTTCTTGTCTCTCAGCATCTCCCGAAGTTTGCCCAAGTTCATGTCTATTGAACCCATTCACCTCAGTCATCCACCCCCAACACACTCCAGCTGCCATCAGTCTCCTGATTAAAAAAATCAGAGTTCACCTGAATTACAGCCAAACTCTAGGTGTTGTGACATGCAAGTGCTCTCTTAATATAGTCTTAATATAGTCCAAACTGACACATCCATACCTATTGGAGACAGATTCCTCAACTCTTAGAGTGATCCAGACCTGTGGACATTATTTTTATTTACCAGAAACTCTATCTTGTGCTTATTTCTTCCACAAATCTACACCAGAGAATCAACATTACTCATTATGAGGGAGAACTAGTAGACAGCTTTTAGACAGTGAAGCTTTGAATAAAAGAAGCTTACCATGCCATGAATATCAAGTTGTTGTTGTTGTTCAGTCACTAAGTCATGTCTGACTCTTTGTGACTCCATGAACTGCAGCACACCAGGCTCCTCTGTCTTCCACTATCTCCCGGAGTTTGCTCAAATTCACACCCATTGAGTCGGTGATGCCATCTAACCATCTCATCCAGTGCCCCCCACTTCTTCTTTTGCCTTCAATATTTCCCAGCATGAGGGTCTTTTAAATGAGTTAACTCTCTGCATCAGGTGGCCAAAGTATTGGAGCTTCAGCTTCAGCATCAGTCCTTCCAATGCGTATTCAGGGTTGATTTCCTTTAGAACTGGGTGACAACCAGCTTAAATAAAATATTTGAACAGGATCCAGAGTTTCCTCCGGAAACATAATAGCCAAAATGTCCAGGATATGATAAAATATTGCTCTTGTCATACCAAGAATCAGGAAGAAAACCTTGAATGAGAAATAACAATCAACTGATACCAAGACAGGTCAGATGTTGGAAGTGTCTGAGAGGAAATTTAAAACATCCATCACAAAGTGCTTTGATTAGCAATTATAAATTATCTCAAAACAAATAAAAATAATAGAAAATTTAAGTAAAGAAGTTATAAAAAAAAAGCCAAGTAGAAATCACAGAACTAAAAAATAAAATAATTGTCAAAAAGATTCAATAGTAGACTGGAGACAACAGAGAAGAAAATCAGTGAACTTAAGGACAGATTAATAGAATTTACTCAATTTGAGCAATAGAGAGAAAACAAACAAAAATATGAAGAGACTCTGAGACTTATGGATTAATAACAGAATATCTAACATTTTAATTATCAGAGCCCAAGAGAAGGAAAAGGGAGTATTGTTGAAAACTGGTCAAAGAAATAACATCTAAAGAATCCCCAAATTTGGGTAAAGACATAAGAATCCTACAGATTCAAGAATCTGAACAAAACTCAAATAGGTTATACCTGAAGGAATTCACACCAAGAGACATGGATGATTAAACTCCAAAATTAAAGGGAAAAAAAGTCTTAAAATCTGTCAGAGAAAAATGATACATTATGATAAGGGAACATCAAATTTTATGACAGATGACCATGGATTTGTCACCTGAAGCCACAATGCCCAGACAGATGTGACACAATGTTTTGCAAGTGTTGAAAGTAAAGAACTGTCAATCGTGAATTACTCTGTATCTGACAAGACTATCCTTCAGGAATTAAGGGAAAATAAAGACATTTCTAGACAAGAGAAAACTAATAAAATGTTTTTGGTAGTAAATCTACCCTTTAACAATGGCTAAGGGAAGTTCTCCAAACAGAAAGAAAATGATAACAGAAGAAAGTTTGGAATTTCAGAATGGAGGCAACAAGTGAATGGGTAGGAATGAATTATACCAACATCCAGCAAGTGTGCGAGAGGACCTTACCCTTTAGATGAGAACTGCAATCTCAGTTTGTGACTTTAGTATGGTGAGACCTTACGCAGAGAGACTGGCACGCACTTCTGACCAAGAACACTGGATAATAAATGCGTATTCTTTAAACTGCTGAGTTTGAATTAATTTATGACAGTGGCTGAAAATAAACAGAGTTGCTGGCTCATTTAAGTTTTACATACTGAATCTTAAGCACTTCAAAAAGAAATATTTTACTGAAGTATAGTTAATTTATAATATCATGTTGTTTCTGCTGTACTGCAGTGATTCAGAGAAGGCAATGGCACCCTACTCCAGTAGTCTTGCCTGGAAAATCCCATGGACGGAGGAGCCTTGAAGGCTGCAGTCCATGGGGTCGCTGAGGGTCAGACATGACTGAGTGACTTCACTTTCACTTTTCACTTTCATGCATTGGAGAAGGAAATGGCAACCCACTCCAGTGTTCTTGCCTGGAGAATCCCAGGGATGAGGGAGCCTGGTGGGCTGCCATCTATGGGTTCGCACAGAGTTGGACACGACTGAAGCGACTTAGCAGTAGCAGCAGCATCACAGTGATTCAGTTATACACACACACACACACACACACACACACACACACACACACACATATGTTATTTTTCATATTCTTTTCCATTATGGTTTAAATACTTATTAAAAAACATAACTAGAAAACTTAATGATTGATATGTGTTTCACGTAGTATTTCCTGATTTTTCACGTAACTTGTGGTCATATTTAGGATGACTTTTTTTCTCAGAAACTATTTTTAATTAATTTTTATTGGACTTTACAGTTACTTTACAGTGTTGTGTTAGTTTCCTGCTGTATAGCAAAGTGAACCAGTCATATGTATACATATATTCACTCTTTCAGATTTCAACTTTTGAATGTAGAAATAAGAAGCTTTAAACATCTCTATAGTTTTTTTTTTGTTATTTAAAAGCATCCTACCACTTTAAAGAAAATAAATATTAACTTATACATATTTTTCTATATTTTGAGTTCCTTATTAGTTTGCATTTGAACTTTTAACCCATCTTAATATCATTTCTGCTTTATTGACTATGCCAAAGCCTTTGACTNCCATAAGGGTGGTGTTATCTGCATCTCTGAGGTTCTTGATATTTGTCCCGGCAATCTGATTCCAGCTTGTGCTTCCTCCAGCCCAGCGTTTCTCATGATGTACTCTGCATATAAGTTAAATAAGCAGGGTGACAATATACAGCCTTGACATACTCCTTTTCCTATTTTGGTGTTGAATTTTGTCAAACGTTTTTTCTCCCTTCTAGTAAAATGATCATACTAATACCTTTTATTTTGTTAACATTGCGTATCACATGGATTGACTTGTAGATGCTGAAATTTGCATTCATGAAATATATACTGCTTATCATGGTGTATGATCCTTTTAACGCATTGTTGAGTTTGGTTTACTAATATTCTTTTGAGAGATTTTGGATCTTTGCTTACCAGGGATGTTGTCCTGTAATTTTCTTTTCTTGTGTTGTCCTTGTTTGGTTTTGGTATCAATGTAATAGTGGCCTCATAAAATGTTTTGGAAGTGTTCTCCCTTCTATGTTTTGAAGAGTTTGAATAGAACTGATACAGATTCTTCCTTGAATGTTTAGTGAAATTCATCAGTGGAAACATCTGGTCCTGGATTTTTTTTGTTCAGTTCAGTTCAGTCTCTTGGTAGTGTCAGACTCTTTGTGACCCCATGGACTGTAGCACGCCAGGCCTCCCTGTCCATTATCAGCTCCCGGAATTTACTCAAACTCATGCCCATTGTNGTGAAATTCATCAGTGGAAACATCTGGTCCTGGATTTTTTTTGTTCAGTTCAGTTCAGTCTCTTGGTAGTGTCAGACTCTTTGTGACCCCATGGACTGTAGCACGCCAGGCCTCCCTGTCCATTATCAGCTCCCGGAATTTACTCAAACTCATGCCCATTGTGTCAGTGATGCCATCCAACCATCTCATCCTCTGTCATCCCCTTCTCTTCCCGCCTTCAATCTTTCCCAGCATCAGGGTCTTTTCAAATGAATCAATTCTTCACATCAGGTGGCCAAAGTATTGGAGTTTCAGCTTCAACAACAGTCCTTCCAATGAACATCCAGGACTGGTCTCCTTTAGGATGGACTGGTTGGATCTTCTTGCAGTCCAAGGGACTCTCAAGATTCTCCTCCAACACCACATTCAAAAGCATCAATTCTTCCTTCAGTGCTCAGCTTTTTTCTTTTTTTAAATTTGTTTTAATTGGAGGGTAATTACTTTACAGTATTGTGGTGGGTTTTGCCATACATTCACATGAATAAGCCATGGATGTGTTTCCCATCCTGAACCCCCCTCTCACCTCCTTTCCCATCCCATCCCTCAGGGTCATCCTGGTGCACCAGCCCTGAGCTCCCTGTCTCATGCATTGAACCTGGACTGGCGATCTCGTTCACATATGATAATATACATGTTTCAATGCTATTCTCTCAAATCATCCCACCCTCACCTTTTTCCACAGAGTTCAAAAGTCTGTTCTTTACATCTGGGTCTCTTTTGCTGTCTCACATATAGAGTCATTGTTACCATCTTTCTAAATTCCACATATATGCATTAATATGCTGTGCTGATATTTTTCTTTCTGACTAACTTTGCTCTGTATAATAGGCTCCAGTTTCATCCCCCTTATTAGAATGGATTCAAATGTATTCTTTTTAATAGCTAAGTAATATTCTATTGTGTATTTGCACCACAGCTTTCTTATCCATTTGTCTGCTGATGGACATCTAGGTTGCTTCCATGTCCTGGCTATTGTAAACAGCTCAGCTTTTTTTTATAGTCCAACTCTCACATCCATACATGACTACTGGAAGCACCATAGCCTTGATTAGATGGACCTTCGTTGGCAAAGTAATGTCTCTGCTTTTGAATATGTTATCTAGGTTGGTCATAACTTTTCTTCAAAGGAGTAAGTGTCTTTTTTAATTTCATGGCTGCAGTCACCATCTGCAGTGATTTTGGAGCCCCCAAAAATAAAGTCTGCCACTGTTTCCATTGTTTTTCCATCTATTTCCCATGAAGTGATGGGACCAGATGCCATGATCTTTGTTTTCTGAATGTTGAGCTTTAAGCCAACTTTTTCACTCTCCACTTTCACTTTCATCAAGAGGCTCTTTAGTTCCTCTTCACTTTCTGCCATAAGGGTGGTGTTGTTATGCCCAAGTCGCAAAATCTCCCAATGACCACCAGGGAGCCGATATCCGGTGCAAAAGCAAGAGAGTTTTTATTACCAAGCTCCAGCTGAGGCTCCCACCAACACTGAAAGCATCGGCTATAGGGAGGAGCCTCCAACTCTAGGTTTCATTGCTTATATCCTGCGAAATTCGAAAAACAGGAGTTTCTGGGTTAGGAGACGTCTAATTGGTTACCTTCTGTGGAAGGGTTAGGTGTTGGCTTCTAATTGGTTTTCATCCCCCGAGCTAGCCACGAGTTCTGATTGGTTCCCATTTCCTGGGCTTAATTCGAATTTCCCCCGGCAGGTCATAAGTCCTGAAGGTAATGGCTCACAGGTGGTGGGGTGAGGTCAGGGGATTTCCAAAGACTCTTTCCTCAGAACTCTAAAATGGAGTCTTTTTTAACAAAATGNCCCCCCCCCCCCCCCCCCCCAGGCTGGCCAAGAGTTCTGATTGGTTCCCATTTCCCGGGCTTAATTCGAATTTCCCGGTCAGGTCATAATGGCTCGCAGGTGATGGGGTGAAGTCAGGAGATTTCCAAAGACTCTTTCCTCAGAACTCTAAAATGGAGTCTTTTTTAACAAAATGGGGTGGCTTAAGTTCTTCAGTGTCATCTGCATATCTGAGGTTATTGATATTTCTCCCAGCAATCTTGATTCCAACTTGTCCTTCTTCCAGCCCAGCATTTTTCATGATGTCCTCTGCATATAGGTTAAATAAGCAAGGTGACACTATATAGCCTTGATGTATTCCTTTTCCTATTTGGAGCCAGTCTGTTGTTCCATGTCCAGTTCTAATTGTTGCTTCCTGACCTACATACAGGTTTCTCAAGGGGCAGGTCAGGTGGTCTGGTATTCCCATCTCTTTCAGAATTTTCCATAGTTTATTGTGATCCACACAATCAGAGGCTTTGGCATAGTCAATAAGCGGAAATAGATGTTTTTCTGGAACTCTCTTGCTTTTTCGATGATCCAGCAGATGTGGGCAGTTTGATTTCTGGTTCCTCTGTTTTGGGCTTCCCTGGTCGCTCAGTGGGTAAAGCGTCTGCCTACAATGCAGGAGACCTGGCTTCGATCCCTGGGTGGGGAAGATCTCCTGGAGAAGGAAGTGGCAACCCACTTCAGTACTTTTGCCTGGAAAATCCCATGGACTGAGAAGCTTGGTAGGCTACAGTCCATCGGGTCCCAAAGAGTCGGACATGACTGAGCTACTTTTCCTTTCCTCCTCTGTTTTTTCTAAAACCAGCTTGAACATCTGGAAGTTCACAGTTCACATATTGTTCAAGCCTGGCTTGGAGAATTTTGATCATTACTTTACTAGCGTGTGAGATGAGTGTAATTGTGCGGTAGTTTGAGCATTCTTTGGCATTGCTTTTCTTTTTTGTTGTTGTTGAGAGGTTTTATTTATTTATTTTTCTTATTTTTTTTTTTATTTTACTTTACAATACTGTATTGGTTTTGCCATACATCAACATGAATCCGCCATGGGTGTACAGTTACTGAACTAATCTATTTATTACTAATTGGTTTTTCAGATTTTCAATGCAAGATTGTACTTTTCTAGAAATTTATCCATTTTTGTATATTGTCCAATTCATTGGCAGAAAATTGCAGCATTCTCTTATCATCCTTTATGCTCATGGTATTAGTCATAACATCTCTTTCTTTTCTGATTTTATTTATTTGAGGTCTCTCTTTTTCTCTATGAGTCAAGCTAAAAGTTTGTCAGCTTTATTATTTCAAATAAGTAGCTTTTAGTTTTGATTTTTTAAATTTTTCTTTTAGTTTCTATTTCCATTATTTCTGCTCTGATCCTTGTTATATCCTTCCTTCTAGCAACTTTAAGCTTTGTTTATTCTTCTTTTTCTAGTTCCTTGAGGTGTAAAGTTAGGTTGTTTATTTAGATTTTTCTTGTTTTGTGAGGTATGAAGTAAAAATGACTATTAACTTTCTTCTTAAAACTGCTTCTACTGTATCCTATACATTTTGGTATACTTTATTTCCAGTTTCATTTATTTGAAAGTTTTAAAAATTTCATTTTTGATTCCCCCATTGATCTATTGGCTGTTTTTTACTAGCATATTATTTAATCTCCACATATTTGTGGGTTTTTTTCCAGTTTTCTTCTTGTAATTGATTTCTAGTTTTATACCATTGTGACCAGAAAAAATGATTCATTTCTAACTGGTTTGTAGTTTCTCTGTTTCTTTCTTCTCTTGTTTTTCTCAATTTTGATTCATGAGTTTCTTCAGTAGTATGCTTAAATTCATTTCTTTTTATCTTTTGTGTATTTACTATAAGTTCTTGCTTTATGGTTACTATGAAGCTTATATGTAATAACTTACATTTGTAATAACCTATTTAAATTTGATAAAAACTTAAATCTGAATGTATTCTAAAGCTCTACCTTTTTATCCCCCTCATGTTTTATGTTTTTGATATGACATTTTTCATCTTTTCATCTCTTGCTTCTCAACTAATTATTGTAGTTAGTAATTTGCTTTTTACTACTTTTGTCTTTTAATCTTTTTTGCTGTAGGAGTGATGAATCAACTACTTTTATTGTATATTTGCCTTTACCATTGAACCTTACACTTGCAAGTTTACACTTATTTTCTTGTTACTAGTTAGCACCCATTGTTTTTAGCTTAAAGAAGGCCCTATATATATAAATATATATATACATATATATGTTCTTTTTTTGGTAAGGCCAGTTTAGTTCTGATGAAATCCTTTAGCTTTCATTGTCTGGAAAGCTCTTTATCACCCTTTCAATCTTGAATTACAGTGGCCAGGTAGAGTATTCTTGGTTGAAAAAAAAATTTTTTTTTCAGCACTTTGAATAACTTTTTCTTTATAGAAAGTTAGTGCTAAAAAATTTGATTGTCTTATGGGGGTTACATTTTATGTAATTTTTTTTTTCTTGCTGCTTCTATGATTCTCTCCTTGTCTTTAACTTTTAACATTTTAATTGTATGTGTTTTGAAATGGATCTCTTCCCAACCCAGGGATTAGAACCCAGGTCTCCTATATTGCAGGTGGATTCCTTACCAGCTGAGCCACCAGGTAAGCCCATGCATCTCTTAAGATTGATTTATTTAAACTACCAGCTTCCTGGATCTGGACTTCCCTATTTTTCTCCAGGTTCAAGAAATTCTTAGCTATGTTTTCTTCAAATAAAGTTTCTGTCCTGTTCTCTTTCTTCTCTAGGAGTCCTAGAGGCAAATGTTAGTGCCTGAGATTGTCCTGTAAGTTCATTAAGCTGTCTTCACTGTTTTTCTTTTTTTTTTTTTTTTGGTTTGTTCTCCTTTTGCTGCTCTGATTAGGGGAGTCGATCTGGTCTTTTTCCCAGTTCACTGATTCTTTCCTCTCTTTCACCTGTTCTGTTGCTGAACCTCTTGTATACATTTTTCAGCTTAGTTACTGTGTTTCAGATCTGTGTGTTCTGTTTAATTTTCTTATATATATATATTATATATGTTTATCTAATTTTGTTGAAGTTCTTACTATGTTCATCTATTTTAGTCCCAAGTTTATGAGTATCTTTTTTTTTTTAATGTATTTTAAGATGTGAGAGTGTCCTTCCATATTTCTTGTAGGACTTTTAAGTGAGCATCATCTTTTTCTAACGAGATTTTTTTCTTTTTTTTTTTTTTGAGATTTTTTTCTTGTTCTTTCATTTGGAACATGTTCTTCTATTTCTTTATTGTGATTGACTTTCTGTATTGATTTCTATGCATCAGCTGAAATAGCCACCTCTTCCAGTTTTGAAGTGTTGGCCTTGCGTAGGACATGAACATTACAGCTATGTCATCACTTCACATAGAAAAATCTCAGTTTATATCTATACTGGCTCTCAAATCCTTTTAAAGTTACATTTTGTTTAATCAAGATTTTAGTATTTTAAGGGTTCTTTTGCTAATTTCTTTGGAGGATCAATTCATAAAATCTACAAAATTCAAGCAAAATGTTTTATAATTATTTATAATGTTTGTTCCAATCTATATTGAACATGTTAGTTGCTCAGTCATGTCTGACTTTTTGCAACCCCATCGACTGTTGAGACTCCTCTATCCATGGGATTTTCCAGGCAAGAATACCGGAGTGGTTGCCATTCCCTTCTCCAGGGGATCTTCCTGACCCATGGACTTAACCCAAGTCTCCTTCACTATAGGCAGATTCTTTACCATTTGAGCCACCAGGGAAGCCAATTTATATTAAAAACACTTAAACAACTTCTAAAGTTATCTGTGACCTGCTTTCATTTTGTCTTTACAAATGCATTTGATATGAAGCTTCATGGAAACTGGAGCTCTTTGTTTGCAGAAAGAGTGGAGTTCCAGGGAGCATGAGAATAGGGCTCCTATGGGAGAGCAGGAGGGCTCCAGACATTTGGAGGTCTATGATTCTCAGGCCTCTGATACACTTCCAAATATGAACTTATGCAAACATCACGAACAGAAAAAATGAAAAGAGTTTAGAGTACATTAATTTTGGTAAATTTACCAAACTGGTCATTGGTACATTGGTTCTTCTGTAAGATAGCTGTTGGTGGATTGGGTTCATCATATTAACCTGGACCCTTTCTGGATCACAGAAAGTAATCTACAGTCCCTCTGAAAAGGTCTCCTTCACACTGCTTCCAAGGTATCTTCACGAATGGAAAAGCATGTCATGGCACTCTGTTTCTTAGAGTCTTTCTGTTTTTCTTGTTAAGCTGATGAAAATCCAGGCAACTGCCAATGGTACTATGATCAAATCTCACAAAGCATAGGGTACTTTAATCCTACTCTCTACTCTTACCAAACTACAGGTTGTGAATGATCTTTGACTCCTCAGCCACAGTCTTGCCAAACTTCTATGTCTCCACTCAGGTGTATGTCTTTGCCTGGAATGATCACAGCCTATCTTCTAAGCCAACATTTCCTCTGACAACTGCATCTTAAAAAGCCTTTATTTCAACTGTGTCATGACCTCTACACCATTTATTCCCCATCTCATCATCTTGAAAAATTATTATTTATGAATTAATTCACAAATAATCATCATCTCCTAGGTCTGCATTGCCAACTCTTTCCAAGAGAAGAGAAAATAACTGAACCAATGTGTATCATTATTAGCTTGTAGTTTTAAATGTCCCCTGAATCTTGAACACTGCAGTCTTATTTATAGTCAGTAGTATCTGACATTCTCCTTAGTGGCTGTTACAAACTTTTGTCTGTTATTTTTCCCATATATTTCTCCCCTCCTAGAATGCAAGATCTATGTATTTTCATCTTTGGAACCCAAGACCTTAACTCTGGAGGTGTATAAAAATATTGGTAACTGACAGTAACCACCATCTGGGTCTGCTGGATTTTGGGAAAGGAAGACAAAAGCCACTAGAGACCAAACCACATAAAAGTGTCAGAGCTCAGACACAGGGGGACCCCTGATAATGCGGGCTAGGAAAGTAGGGCACTCAGGCATGTGGAACAGGACAGGGTTTAGACATTTGGAAGAAGCTACAATGAGGAGTGGCCAGTCCCTCTTTTTCTAAATCAAATCAAGATGTGTGACATACAACACTGAACTCTCTGTCATTAACAATCTATGAAGTTCATAAAATTGCCTTCATTTTCTTCTTTCTTCAATTTTTACTACATTCTGTTTTGCACTCATGTTTCCACATTTATGAGCCTGCTGAAAAGAAGACCAGGCTCTGAGATCTGAAATTATAGTTAAAATGGCAATTTTCTGCAAGGGTGATCATGGGGTTCAGAGAGAGAAAATGTAGGGGATTCCTGATCAAATATGGCTAATGAGTTTTCTCCTCTCTTTATCTCCATAAAGAGGTAAGAGTTAGGGATTTGAAACCACAATGATTCCGTCACTTGAACAGAAATGAGAAATAACAAGACTTTGCTAATGACCTCAGGAAAGATGAACTGCCAACTATTACATTAAAAACCTAGGTATATGCACCTCACCATAGATTATAGTGCACATTTCATGAAGTGATCCTGTGATGTGTGTGTTCTTTCTTCCAATGAGGTAAAACTAAGTTTTTTACAACTGAAATGACTTATACATGGTCACTCTGTTACTAATTTGACTCTTCCTTAAGATTCTGTAAAATGTGATTTTAAAGAGATAACTTTGTGCAAAGGGAAAGGACTTCATATATGTCATGGAAAATTCATGTAATAGATTACATCTAAGTGTTCATATAGGGGACATATATGGGTAGCTTCACAAAGATTTGGAAAATTAATTTAAAGATAATGGCTTGACAATTTTATATGAAAGGGAAATAGTATTCTAAGAAGAAATAATTCTAATTATATTACTACTAGCATTAAGGAGGTCATGGAACTTTTCACAATATACAATGAATGTTGCTTCCTGAATTGAATGCAGAATGAGGTCCTGGATGGCCCTTCCGGACAAGATGATTATTACTTTCACAGTTAACCCCACTGACCAAGTACAGATTCCAATGGATGCTGATCAAAGAAAATGATTTCTTCCTGAATTTTCACAAGGATGTAGTTCAAAGCTTTTATCTTTCACTTTGGGGGAACAAAGGATATACCATGAGAGTTTCGCTACAGCGACCCTCACCCATATCAATGACTGTTTCTTGATCCCTCCATCTACTCCAGCGGGATACACATCGCCTCATCCTAAGCTCTCTGACTCCACAGGGAGATTCAGCTAAATACCTGAAATCAGAATGTTGTCTGTGTTGCCTCCTCTCAGGCCAAGTCAGCAGTGACTGCCCTGAGTAACTCAGCAGAGATAAGAAGTAGGTTGAGAACTCTAGAACATGTAGAGAATGCTGCCTGGCCTGGGGAAAGCAGTAGGTGAATCCCCAAACCACACCCTTGCATGAGGTTTTAGTCAATCAGAAGAAGGATTTTAAGGTGACACTCTTGTTGCCAGTTGAAAATTCTGTGTGAGGAGGTCTGTGAGACTGGGTAAACCCCAGGTCTGAGGCAGTCTCCACTGTACAGTCCCAGAACAGGGGGTAGGGAGCTTCTGTCTTATGACAGGAGGGAGGGGAAGGGCCAGAAGCCTCTGTTTATTCCTAGAGACCCTGAGATGGGCCTGAGGAAACTGAGACACCTTCAGAATCCCTCTCTGACTATTCTTTGTTGCCCCACAACCCAATTACTGGTCTGAGTTTGATGTTCCTTCTTTGTGCTTTCATCCCACCCTGGAAACCCTCCTTATTCTGGACCTACCTTTGTCCTGAGTGCACCACTGCAGGTGGAAGCCCAGTGACAAATTTTTCAGTCTCAGGGGCTCTGGAGCTATGCACCTAACTCAGAATGTTGAAATAACTCATTACTTTCATGTGCAACTAAGGGAAACTTCTTGTTGTTGCCTCTTCCCTATTTCTTTTTACCTGGTAAACTCTTTACATTTTGCTTTAAGATCCTGTTCTCTACTTTGAAAGAAGAACCTAAAATTCAGGAGAGTGAGATTAGAGGGAGAGATATTTATTGTCTTGTTCATATGTCAGGCATTGTTCTAATCTCTCTATGTCCATTTGATACTGCCCCTAGTCATGGATAAGAGAGGTCTGATAAATAAAATATTTATTTAATAAAACACCCTGATACTTCTGCCACTGAGATTTGATGCTTAGGGCTGGCACAGCCCTTTAAGCATCTGTTCCCTCATCAACACTATTCAAGCCCCAGGAAATGCTTCTCCATAATTTTGCTCTCTGTCCTCAGAACCTAAGTTAACTACACCTTAATGCTGTTAATGTTAGTGGATTGTGCTTTTGCTGACAGATTGTTCAGGGAGAATTTGAGCAGCTGAAGACATTTTAAGAGAAAAGTTAACTTTTCAAATACTTTAGCTTAATAAATGGAACAATTTCTTGAGTAATGAAAACAATCACTTGCCAGTAGGACTGACTGTCAATTAAAAAAAATTGTCTTTGCTACATGGGATGTGGAATCCTAGTTCCCCAACCAGGGATAGAACCTATGCTTTCTGCAGTAGAAGGGCAGCGTCTTCAACCACTGGACTTCCAGAGAAGTCTTGGTTGTCAATTTCTTTGCTTGTTTTCTTATTTCACATATTAACCTGATATTGCCAACAGTTACACAGGACAACTGAGGAACATTCTACAATCCTAAACAAGTCATATTACCCTTAGGTTTGTAAATATGAAGGCTTAGATATAAAATGCATGAAACATGATTCACATTTTGTGGAGAAGTTTGAGGCAAATGTTTCAGTATTTTGTTGACTCTCATAAAGCACATCAGTGGTAGAACTGCAGTTCAAAACCATTTATTTAAAGAATTCTGCTTTTCCCACCACAACTTAAGGCTCCTCAGGATGTTTGAAATAATAAACGTGAACATCTCTCTGACAATAATTTTCTCTCTCTGAAACATAATCTCCATCTTTCCCCTCCTTATCCAAAATCTCAAGAACAATAGGTTTTAAATAAATATCAGAGCTGTCTTGAATAATTTTTTCCTTTCATTTTTTAAACTCCTAAGGTATTCAATCTTCAGATCTTTTGTAACTGAGAGAAAAATCTCAGCCCAATCCAGTGTAATTTGATGAGGACACTGTGCCAAGCAATACATTAAGAACCTTCAAAAAAAATGTCTGCCTAGAGACAGATGAGGTACTTCAGCCCCAGTGCTGATTGGTTCCTTTCCTAGGGACTCTCCAATCCTGCCATACTTGGGAGCTTTCATAGGCTTTTATTCTGTGAAGTGGGTTCATCAGATCCACTGGGTTTGAGCTGTGTTGACTACCATTCTTCTTCTTCCTTTGTTCTCTGTTATTTCTGGGATGGTGGCTCTGCGGATCCCCAGAGGCCTTTGGACAGCAACTGCGATGGTGACCCTGGCGGTGCTGAGCACCCCAGGGGCAGAGGGCAGAGACTCTCCAGGTAAGTGCTCCCTTGAGCCACTACTTTGGGGAGTAAGCTCCGAGGGACCCTTGGGGTGAGATGTGATCAGAGGATAGTCTTTCATCACACATTTCCTCCCTTTGGGAATGAGGGCTATGTTACATTCTCATTTTCACCCTCTAAAGACAAGGTGAGGGCAGTCCCCTCTCCCACAGGCGTAAGCCTCAGGATGTTCTAGTGGGGAGGAGGAGACAAGTGTGTATCTACTACACGTGCGAAGACAAAGTGAGCATGGCTTTTTTTTTTTTTTAAAGATATGATTTATCCAGAGAAGACACTGCATTCCTCCAAGTCCTTGTCTGGACTTATTACTATGGGTTCCTGGGTTGGGAAAGTGTAGAGCAGCGGTGGTTTCTAGTCTCAGAATTTGAGTTTGAGGTTTATGGACCTAGCTGGCGGTGGCTGACGTGGGGCTGTGGGGCTGAGCCCTGACCTAGTGGCTGTCTCTCCGCAGAGAATTTCGTGTACCAGTTTATAGGCCAGTGTTACTTCACCAATGGGACAGAGCGGGTGCGGAGTGTGAAAAGACAGATCTACAACCGGCAGGAGCACGTGCGATTCGACAGCGACGTGAACGAGTTCCGGGCGATTTCCCCGCTGGGGCGGCAGGACGCTGAGTACTTCAACAGCCACGACTTCCTGGAGCAGTCGCGGGCCGAGGTGGACACGGTGTGCAGACACAACTACCAACTGGAGCTCCTCACATCCTTGCAGCGGCGAGGTGAGTGCTGGCTGCTCTCGGGGTGGCGGCTGTGGGGGGCGCGCCCTCCACCCTCCGAGACTCAGCACAGGGAGGGGACCAGACCTCCGGGGCGGCGTCCCCAGGCACATGGAAGGGACAGTGAGGCCTGGAGACCTGCACGGAGAAGGGGGGAACCGAGGGCACCATGGGGGAGATCGAAATTGGCTGCCCTGGAACTCTCTCCGCAGAGGCGGCCCGGCCTGCCTGGTGAGGGTCACCCCTCAGGGCCCCATCTTGGGTGGCTGTTTCCACTAATTCAGCACATTCCCACCAGGTGCCTGACAGCTCATCCTGGTGGCGTTAGGGCTGCTCCACAGCCGGGCTCTGTGTATTTTGCACATGTGTTACAGTCATGAAATAATACATTTTCACTTTTGGTTTCAGGTAGTTATTCATCTTTATCTTGGTTTCTTAAATGGATGTCACTGTATCACTAGGCCTGGAACTCTTTCAGGCAACGGATTGCCTTATTTATCCCTGAGTGCATGATACTTGCGGAGGGGGCAATGGCAACCAACTCTTGCCTGGAAAGTCCCATGGACGGAGGAGCCTGGTGGGCTGCAGTGCATGTGGTCGCGGGGAGTCGGACACGACTGAAGCGACTTCACTTTCACTTTTTACTTTCATGCATTGGAGAAGGAAATGTCAACTCACTCCAGTGTTCTTGCCTGGAGAATCCTAGGGACGGGGGAGCCTGGTGGGCTGCCATCTATGGGGTCGCACAGAGTCGGACACGACTGAAGCGACTTAGCAGCAGCAGCAGCAGCATGGTACTTGACACACTGGCGAATACTATGAGCTCCATAAACCTTGGTTAAATTAATGAATAACTGTACTGGGTTGCCCAACCACTTAGGCACAAGAGAAAACAGAAAAGTAAATAGGGCCTTAAAAAGTGAGTTTATTTTTTTACTATTTTGCTTAATGCTTTAAAGTAAACTATTACTGACTTGGATCTTAACAATTTAGAATTTGTGAATGCAAAGCCTGAGGGAAAAAGTGTTTAGTAAAAATAAAAACAACACTTGAATGGTTTTGTAAGCAAAGTTTTAATTTCTTAGAAAAGTTTAACAAATGGCATAATAGAGCTGAAGTTTGGGAGTAAATAAATTAATTCCATTTAATTATTGAATAAAAATTGTTTCAGATTATATTGGCCTAAACCCTCCCCAGCTCCCCTTAACATCCACGTCAAGAGTAGACATTCTGAAAGTGGATTATACCTCATGGATGAGCACCTAATTCTAGACAACTGTCTTACCAAACACTATCTATATTATGTCCCTTAAATTCACAGCAACCTTGTGTATTAACAATTAGCATTACCACTTTGTATATGCTAATATTGGTATATAATAACTGTTTAAGTAACTACAAACAGTTATTCACTGTCTTGAAATCTTCCCCCCCAAAAAACTGCTATCATGTTCTTTATCATGTGTTTATAGAGTCTAAAGGAAGCAAAGCCTCTCGTGAAAGCCAGTTATGATCAGAAGAGCAATATGAGTCTGTTCTTGCCTATTTTCAATGTTGGCAGGATAGGGCATTTGAAGGATTAAAAAACTCACTGATAACCCCTAGTCTGACTCCACTTTTATCTAAACATGTTCACATAACCCTTATCTTTTCATTGTCTTGCTTTCTTCTTCATTCCAATGCTGCGAAGTACATTGGTGTATTTTCTCTATTTCAGTTCTTTTGCATAAAAATGATCCTAACGTTTTTACTCACAACCTGTTTGAGATGAGGAGATTTTATAAGCCTATATAGCTGATCATAACTTCAGTCAGAGCCCAGGAAGAGGAACCTGATCAAGAGTTAAAGTCAAAATAGAGGACATGATTCTTTCCAGATGATGACTTATGAGCATCATGTAATTGTGATGCCAAGACTGCCTGCTGACCTCAGGAAGTCTTAGTTAAATGTTCACATTACCTTCTGGTTAACCCAGACCAACTTCTGCAAGAATCTTACAATATTTTCTAGAGAGAACATACATTATAATGATATCTGATTTCTGAAAAAGGCAGTTATTCTTAATAGCAAGGGAATGAAGTAGGATTGGTGGCTCACTTGAATGTTGAAAGACAGTGGAAAAAAGAAAATGAGAATGCATAATATATTATCAAATAATTATCAAATAATTGCATGAAGTATTTACTCATATCTACATATATTTACTCATATTTACAGATAGTTCACACTAAGAGAATGAGGCAGATGTGGTAAAATGACTGAAGAGGTAAAGCATAAGATGTATAAAATAGGTAAGAAAATATGTTATGTTTGACCATGAGTAGAAATCTGAAAAGATAAAGGAATCAAGGCATTAACAAACCTTATTTTTTATCAGTGCTGTTTGTTTTCAAGTTTCCCATTCTTTTCCTTCAAAAATTATCAATTTTTGAAATAACATTTTTTTTGTATCTGTTACTAGATTGCAAGTTCTGTAAATTCAGCATCTATGGTCTATCTTTGGATTCCCAGTGCTTGTCAAATTTATATTTGTTGAATAGATGAATAAATGTCCTACTCTTTGCGACCCCATGGACAGTAGCCTGCACCAGGCTCCTCTGTTCCTGGGATTTTCTAGGCAAGAGTACTGGAGTGGGTTGCCATGTCCTTCTCCAGGGAATCTTCCCGACCCAAGGATCGAACCCAGGTCTCCTGCATTGTAGACAGACGCTTTACCATCTGAGCCACCAGGGAAGTCCAAATGAATTAATGAATCAATCAAATAAAGCATATGTGGCATGAATGAAGTAGAGGAGAGGACAAATTTAGGTTTATTATTTTTATTTAAAAGTTTTTAGGAATAGTGGCCTGTATAATATAATGATTTAAAATTTTAAAGTGCTTTACTTTTATCAGTTGATATAAACAGAGTAGCTCTCATAGAATGATTACGGTAATCTCTTGAGATTCTGAAAAGTAAACTGGATAATGTGTTTACTCAAGCTAATAAAGTGACCCAGCTTGGATCAAATCCAAGACTTGGAACCTGGGGATCTTCCCATTCTGGAACAAAGGAAGGACTCTTCCCTGTGGGGATACATGCTGTGTGGTCTCACATCTCATTGTGTCTTTTCCTGTCTGTTCCTCCCTCAGTGGAACCTACAGTGACCATCTCCCCATCCAGGACTGAGGCTCTAAACCACCACAGCCTGCTGGTCTGCTCGGTGACAGATTTCTATCCAGGCCAGATCAAGGTTCAGTGGTTCCGGAATGACCAGGAGGAGACAGCTGGCATTGTGTCCACCCCTCTTATTAGAAATGGGGACTGGACCTTCCAGATCCTTGTAATGTTGGAAGTGACCCCTCAGCGAGGAGATGTCTACACCTGCCGTGTGGAGCACCCCAGCCTCCAGAGCCCCATCATAGTGGAGTGGCGTAAGGGCACTTGGTTTCCTTTCATTGTGGGCCCCACAGGACAGGGGTGGGCAGAGTTTCCTGGGTTCATCCCATCTCACCCCTTGTCCTCAGCATCACTACTAAAATCACAGGACACAAGAGTGCTCATGCCTCATAGCAAGGGCCCCAGAAGAGCCTAGTCATATTGTCTTTCTAGATACAGGGAGCTCACTCTATACACCATTGCCTCAGAGCCCAGCCTTGGAACCTCTGCAGTATTGACCCTAGGTGAACTAGGGTCTAACTTAGGGTCTAAGGTTATGGAAGTGTCCCTGAGGAGCTAAGATACACTCTTCTCTTTTCCCACCTGCCCACTGTGTCCAAGAATTTACTGGTGCATCCTTCCTCTAAGGGTGGTCAGAATGAAGAGCTGGGTTCACCTGACACCTCCACCTCCTGTACTTCAGGCTTCTTAAAGGGTCACTAGACCATTCAGGTATGACCTAAATCAAATCCCTTATGATTATACAGTGGAAGTGAGAAGTAGATNTCCAACTAGTCTATCCGAAAGGAGATCAGTCATGGGTGTTCATTGGAAGGACTGATATGAAGGTGAAACTCCAATACTTTGGCCACCTGATGGGAAGAACTGACTCATTGGAAAAGACTCTGATGCTGAGAGAGATTGGGGGCAGGAGGAGAAGGGGACAACAGAGGATGAGATGGTTAGTGGCATCACTGACTCAATGGATATGAGTTTGGGTGAACTCCGGGAGTTGGTGATGGACAGGGAGGCCTGGCGTGCTGTGCTTCATGGGCTGGCAAAGAGTTGGACATGGCTGATTGACTGATCTTTGACAAAAACCAAATTTGTTACTTTTGTAACAAGGAAAATAAATTACCTTCTTCATAAGTTAATGGTAGAAATAAAAATTGCATTTTAAAATATTAATTTTTTTCAATAGTTTTCTGAAAATTTTCCTGCCATATTTTTAATACCTAAAATTGTCAGTGTATTAATAAATGGAAAGAGTCATTATAACTTACAACTTTGAGCATTTCTGAGAAATTATTTCAATAGAACTTGTGTTACTTCTAATTAACATTTACAGCATTCTTTAAGAAACTGCATTTTCAAATTCTTCAGTTCTGACTTTCAACTGTTTTGTCCAGATTCAATCAAAGTTATTATGCAATGGTGACATGTCACTAAAACTTCAAGCCTCCTTTATCTTGCAGTAATTAAAGATGCTTCACATTTTTAGGGTACTTTATCATAAAAATGGTATGAAAACTATTATATGATAGTTAATATGGATAAAATGAAATAAATAAGTAAAAATTATAAAATTTAAATACAGTTTAGTGTTTGGAACATAACTAGTATTAACAAATGAGAGAACTATATAATGACAAATATTAATTGTACAGTGCAAAGAAGTAGAGGAAAAACATAAAATTGGAGATACCAAGGAAATATTCCTGCAAAGATGGGCAGGAAAAAGAACAGGAACAGTATGGACCTAACAGAAGCAGAAGAGATTAAGAAGAGGTGGCAAGAATACACAGAAGAACTATACAAAAAAGGTGTTAATGACTGGGATAACTACAATGCTGTCATCACACAACTAGGGCCAGACATCCTGGAGTGTGAAGTCAAGTGGGCCTTAGGAAGCATTACTACAAGCAAAGTTAGTCAAGTTGATGGAATTACAGCTGAGCTATTTAAAACCCAAAAGATGATGCTGTGAAACTGCTGCACTCAATTACTAGGAAATTTGGAAAGCTCAGCAGTGGCCACAGGATTGGAAAAGATCAGTTTTCATTCCAGTACCAAAGAAGGGCAGTGCCACAGAATGTTCAAACTAGCAGACAATGGTACTCGTTTCATATGCTAGTAAGGTTGTGCTCAAAATTCTTCAAGTTAGGCTTCAGCAGTATGTGAAGTGAGAACTTTCAGATGTACAAGTTGGATTTAGAAAAGGCAGAAAACAAAATTGCCAACTTCTGTTGGATCATAGAGAAAGCAAGGGAATTTCAGAAAAACATCTACTTCTGCTTCATTGATTAAATGGTCTTTGTCTTCTGTTTCATTGCTAAGGCCTTTTACTCTGTGGATCACAATGAGCTTCAGAACATTCTTCAAGAGACAGGAATACCAGATCACCTTACCTGTCTCCTGAGAAACTTGTATGCAGGTCAAGAAGCAACAGTTAGAATCAGACATGGAACAACAGACTGGCTCCAAATGGGGAAATAAGTACATCAAGGCCATATATTGTCACCCTGCTAATTTAACTTCTATGCAGAGTACCTCATGCAAAATGCCTGGCTGGATGAAGCACAAGCTGGAATCAAGATTGCCAAGGGAAACCTCAGATATACAAATGATACCACCCTAATGGCAGAAATTGAAGAAGAATTAAAGTGCTTCTTGGTGAGGGTGAAAGAAGAGAGTGAAAAAGCTGGCTTGAAACTCAACACTCAAAAAACTAAGATCATGGTCCCATCATTTCATGGCAAGTAAAAGGGGAAAAGAGTAGTGACAGATTTCATCTTCTTGGGCTCCAAAATAACTGTGGTTGGTGATTGCTGCCAGGAAATTAAATGATGCTTGCCCCTTGGAAGGAAAACTATGACAAACCTAGGCAGTGTATTAGAAAGCAGAGACATCACTTTGCTGACAAATATCCATATAGTCAAAGCTATGGTTTTTCCAATAGTCATGTTCAGATGTGAGAGCTGGATCATAAAGAATGCTGAGCACCGAAAAATTGATGCTTTCAAGTTGTGGTGCTGAAGGAGATGCTTAAGAGTCCCTTGGACTGAAGGGAAAACAAACCAGTGAATCCTAAAGGAAATAAACCCTGAATATTCAATGGAGAGGCTGATGCTGAAGCTGAAACTCCAATAATTGGCCACCTGATATAAAGAGCTGACTCACTGGAAAAAACACTGATGCTGCAAAAGATTGAAGGGAGGAGAAGTAGACAAGAGAGGATGAGATGGTTAGGTAGCATCACCAACCCAATGACCATGGATTTGAGCAAACTCTGGGAGATAGTGAAGACAGAGAAGCCTGGGGTGGTGCTTTCCATGGGGTCACAAAGAACTGGACATGACTTAGCAACTTAACAACAACAGCAGTGGTGCCTAAGCCAGAGATGATTTCCAGGTGGCTCAGTGATAAAGAATTCACCTGCCAATGCAGAAGATGCAGGTTTAATTCCTGGGTCAGGAAGATCCCCCGGAAGAGGAAGTGAAGATCCACTCTGGTATCTTGCCGGGAAGGTCCCATGGACAGAGAAGCCTCAAGGGCTGCAATCCATGGGGTCACGAAGAGTCGGACATGATTGAGCACGCACAAGCCAGGGACACCCTATAGCTTTTACCTCATTCATCCAACCTCCTCTCTGTGGCAGTCTGGTTTTGTGGGAGTCTGTGAGACACAGAAGCACTAATTGTCACTAGGCCAAATTCTTTGACCAGTGTTGCATCAGTCAGATTTTTAATGTAACAAATTACTCCAAAACGTAGTGACTTTAAACAATCTTTTAGTATTTTCTCTGGATTTTATAAGACTTACTGGGGGAAAAACTATAGTAATCAAGATAATTTGGACCTCAACTTACAAATGTAAGTAAGTCGATTATATCTCAATAGAGTTGGGGAAAAACCCTTAGAAACTTTTTGGACTCTGAATCAAGATTTTCAGTCCTTGGTGTCTAATTAAATGTTTTGCTTTTTAAAATACATAGCATTATATGTTTCTCCCAACAATTCCTTTCCTGATCTGGATTGGGAAAATTGGTGAAGATTTTGTAAAGGACACACAAACACAATTCTAAATGAAGATGCCTTTGGTATTGCTTTCAAACACTGTGAGCCTGCGTTCTTGCTAAGGTTGCTAATGGCTCAAGGATGTTTGCCAGTTGAGGGGGAGCAGCTAGTCAGAGAATAATTGTTTTTCAATAAGCTACGGCTGGTGCTTTAGGGATATTATCTTGTTAGAGTCTCACACTTGCATTATCAGGCAGGTATGGCGTTAACCTCAGTTTATGGAAAAATGAGAGGTGAAGGCCAGCAAGAATATTTGAGTTCTGGCTTAAAACTCATTGTCCTAAAAGCAGAAGTGCTCAGCTTTGAAATCCCAGATTCTCGTATAACTTATTCTGCAACTCTTTTCACTTATAATCAATGTCTGCAGTGTCCAATATGTTCACCAGAGTGGCTACTGAATATTTGTGAGTGTTAATTCAAATTGAGATGTGCAGTGTCCAATACATATCAAAGTATTAGTATGAACAAAAAATTTAAGTATCTCATTAATTATTTTTGTACTGCTTGTACGTTGAAATAATATTTTGGATATATTGGGTTAGTGTATACCATTACAATAAAAAAGAGAGCTTGGCGTTAGTATAAGATAGACACATCAATAAATGGAACAGAATAGACCAGAAATAGAGCTACTCATACACTATCATTTGATGTTCAATATAGATACCATGATAATTTGGCAGGGAAAGAATAATCTTTTTAACATATGGTCCTGTACAAACTGGGTTTCCCAGGTGGAACTAGTGGTAAAGAACCCACCTGCCAATGTAGGAGACACAAGAGACATGGGTTCAATGCCTGGGTTGGGAAGATCCCCTGGAGGAGGAAATGGCAACCCACTCCAATATTCTTGCCTGGAAAATTCCATGGACAGAAGAGTTTGGCAGGCTATAGTCCATAGGGTCGCATAGAGTCGGACATGACTGAAGCAACTTAGCATCCCCCAACACACTGTATAAGTTAATATCTGTACAGAATAAATAAACTTGACTCCTAATATGTATACAAAAAAATTCCAAATGAACTTCAACTTATTAGCTAAACTGTGAAGTATGTAGAAGAAAACAGGAGAATATCACTGGACCTTGAGGTAGTCATTTACTTAGAGTGTAAAACCACTAATGATAAAAACTTTATTTTTAAAAAGATTGGTTAATTGCATTTCATTAAAATTGAAAACTTCTCCTCAAGAAGTATCATCTAAATGCAAGCTACATATTAGGGATAAAGTCTTGCATCATATATCTGATAAAACACTGTGTTTGAACTGTATCAAGGAGTCCAATAACACAATAATATATAGACAGGGGTCAATAAAATTAAAAGGCAAAGTATTTCATAAAAGACTTTATGTGAATTGTCAACCCACACATGACAAATGTTCAACATTTTTGCCATCAGGGATGAGCAATTGGTATTGTCCCTCCTCCCTTCCCAGAGTAACTTACAATTTGTTCCTTGCTTATACATAGACAATTAGTTGCTCTGAGCTTCCAGAAAGATGGATTAGGGAGATTGTTGAAGTGTTATTTTCAACTTGTGAACACTATTTAATTAAAATTTAAACATTTATTTTATTAAAACTATTCATCTTGGGGGCAGTATAATTATTTGTTGTTGGGAGGCTGTCTTGTGCGCTGTAGAAAGTTTATCAGCATCCCTTGCCTCCATCCATTAGATGCCACTGAAAACCAAAAATGCCTCCAGCATTGTCAAATATCCTCTCAGCAGACAGTGGTGAGGACCGCCTTTGAGAATTACTGCTCTGTAGTGCTAGTTCCAAAGTTGACTGTAACCTGGCACTATCTGGAGACCCTTAAAGATACTGATGCTTGGTTCATAGATTCTCTTTATAGGTCCTGAATTAATTGATCTAGGGTATAACAGGGCATCACATACTGAATCTTTTTTGGATAGTGGAAACAACTCTAGGGTGCTTTTATATTTCAGTTTCCTTAAGAGGAGGTTCGTGGAGAGACGTACTGGTGGTAGCTTGCAGAAGATGATATTTATTGTTTGCATAGTGGTAATCAGTCAATCCTTAAGAAAATCAACCCTGAATGAATATCCATCGGAAGGACTGAAGCTGAAGCTCCAATACTTTGGCCACCTGATGTGAAGAGTCAACTCATTGGCAAAGAGCCTCATGCTGGGAAAGACTGAAGGCAAAAGGAGGAGGGGGCAGCAGAGAATGAGATGTTTACATAGCATCACCGACTTAGTGGACATGAATTTGAGCAAACTCTGGGAGATAGTGGAAGACAGAGGAACCTGGTGTGCTGTAGTCTATGGGGTTGCAAAGAGTTGGACATAACTTAGTGACTGAACAACAGCTTGATATTCTTGGCATGGTAAGCTTCTTATTCAAAGCTTCACTGTCTCAAAGCTGTCTACTAGTTCTCCCTTATAATGAGTAATGTTGATTCTCTGGTGTTGATTTGTGGAAGAAATAAGCACAAGATAGAGTCTCTGATAAATAATGTCCACAGGTCTGGATCACTCTAAGAGCTGAGGAATCTGTCTCCAATAGGTATGGATGTGTCAGTTTGGACTAGTAAGAGATGCTTTGCATTTCACAACACCTAGGGTATGGCTGGAATTCAGGTGAACTCTGGTTCTTTATTGGGAGACTGCTGGCAACCAGAGTGGGTTGGGGGGTGGGTGAGTGGGGTGAGTGGGTGGGGAGGGTGTTAGTCAAGCTGTTGAAGTTCATAATAAAATATTAGTGGGCTATGAAAATGATGTCTCTGATATTTTTGAGGTTTGTCAAGTGAACTGTAATCACTTTTGTAGAGTGATCTAAATACTTAAAACAGAGGCTGTGCTTTAGGACCTGTAGATCTATGATTTTCTAAGTGGGCAGTCTGGACAAGAGACATGCACAAGTCTAGAGCCCAGATTCAACTAACCATGTCGATCAAGTACACAGTTTTCCTTCTCCTAGTCTTGCTAACTTGGTTTTCTTCTTTCTGAGTCTAGAAGGTCATGTGACCTGTAAGTCATGAGCTTTTAGGACATGGTAGTGAACAGCCCAATTAGCAATGAGTCATGTTCGTAGAGCCATGAAGGTGAAGTCGCTCAGTCGTGTCCGACTCTTTGTGATCCTGTGGACTATAACCTACCAGGCTTCTCTGTCCATGGGATTCTCCAGGCAAGAATACTGGAATGGATTGCCATTTCCTTCTCCAGGGGATCTTCCCGACCCAGGGATCAAACCCAGGTCTCCCACTTTGGAGACAGACGCTTTAACCTCTGAGCCATCAGAGAAGCCCTCTTAGTGACATAATCACATTGAAAAGATGATGTTGCAATTACTCCTCTATAATATGCCAATTGGTTTTCTCACTCCCCATCTCATGGATTACTATAATGAATGTTGATGTATGGCAAAACCAATACAATATTATAAAGTAATTAGCCTCCAATTAAAATAAATAAATTTATATTAAAAAAAAAAAGAGAGAATCTGTTTTCCTTAGAGTCATCCAAACCTTTGGGGTTGAAAAGGAGAGATTCTTCGTCCTTCAGATAACTGAATGCTGCTGCTGCTGCTGCTGCTAAGTGGCTTCAGTCGTGTCCAACTCTGTGCAACCCCATAGACGGCAGCCCACCAGGCTCCCTCGTACCTGGGATTCTCCAAGCAAGAACACTGGAGTGGGTTGCTGCTTCCTTCTCCAATGCATGAAAGTGAAAAGTGAAAGGGAAGTTGCTCAGTCGTGTCCGACTCTTAGCAACCCCATGGTCTGCAGCCTACCAGGCTCCTCCATCCCTGGGATTTTCCAGGCAAGAGTACTGGAGTGGGGTGCCATTGCCTTCTCTGAGATAATGGAATACAAGCTGTTATAAACCTGGAAGAGCTTATTTCTTTATAATACCTTGGTGGGACTTCCCTGGTGGTCCAGTGGTTAAGACTTCACTTTGCAACACAGGGGGTATGGGTTCGATCCCTGGTTGGGGAGCTAAGATCCTACATGCTTCATGGCCAAAAAAACTAAAACATAAAGCAATATTGAAACAAATTCAATAAAGACTTAAAAAAAGTCCACATTAAAAAAAAAATCTTAAAAAAGCCCCCTAGCAACAGAGTTTGAAAGACTGATGAGATGAGTTTTGTAGGTGACAGCCTGAGCATCTGGTATCGAAAGGGTAGATATGTTTGTGAAGGTCCCTCCTCCAGGCTGCAAGCATATGAGGCAGTCATAGACTTAGAAAAATGTATTTATGTATTAGACTTTGTGGGGCCTTAGTTGTGGCACGTGGCATCTTCACTGCTTCATGTGCGATATTTTGTTGTGACGCATGGACTCTCTAGTTGTGGCACAGGGTTGTGGAGTGCATGGACTTAGTAGCTGTGGTTCGTGGGCTCAGCTGCTTCGTGGCCTGTGGGATCTTAATTCCCCTACCAGTGATCGAACTCATGTCCCCTGAATTGCAAGGTGGAGTCTTTACCACTGGACCATCAGGGAAGTTGCAAGCATAGACTTTTGAGAAGGCTTTTTTCCCCCAGCCTTGTATTTCTCAGATACCTTGCATATACCACTGACATTACTGGTTGGGTGTGAGGTGACAAGGGATTGTCAGTTTACAGTCAGAACAAAGGTAAAATTCACCATTCAAGTGTACAGCTCACTTCCAAGATAAATGCAGACACCATGAAGTCTCATCTGCCTTTGCTTTATCAAGTAGGGCTGGAGAGTTAGTTCATACTTGTGTGTCCCTTCCAACTACTAACTTTAGGAAAAGTTCCATCCCCTCAAAATACAGAAATATTTGAGAAATTATTGTCTCCTTAAGAAAAGGAAATGCATGCTTAAAAAGGAAATGCGTGCTTAAAAAGGAAACATTTTTGAAAATTAGACAGTGTATATAAACCAAGACAGTAATTATAAACCAAGTGGTGAAGTTAATTAAGTGTTCATTGATCTTATCTAGTTATCATGCCTACTGACTTTTAGAATCACATTGTTAATTTTACAGTTTCAGGTGGCATTTGATTTATATTTTATCTCTTCAGCTCCTCATGTTACATTAAATACATTAGTAAAGTTCGGTTACATTCTTTGCTTCTTACATGTTACATTGTGTTATTATTGTGAAGACAGACACTTCTGTACACTGTAGTTCTGTTACTGTGAGTTCTCTGGATAACTTTGTTTTCCAGAAACAAGTGATGTTACCCTATACTTGATCCTCATTGGCTGGAGATAACATGTTCAATGCCACATTGCTGTTCCACTTAAATGTAAGTTCTGCAAATGTTGTCAGTTTTAGCTTATGCTTTCTTTGTGGGCAAGAGGTGGAGGCGGGGTGGGACTTGAGCTGAGCAAGACAAGGCTGTAAAGCTACTCTGGATGTGTTTTTTCTTTCCCTCTGGTAATTTGAATCTGTCTCTAGGATTTATTTCTTTAGGCCCAAACTGTAATTACTAATATGGTGATCAGAGATAATGGAATAAATCATCTTCATATAAGAAAAACAAAATAATACAAAAAAGAAACAGCAGCTTTGAAAATTAAGCAATACAGGAGAAAAGAAAGCTAATTATTTTATTAAAAATTGCTCAATAGAGTAGTAACCTTATATAAATAGATACTTTTTAGTATTGATTTTTGAAAGCACAATATCCCATGTAGCTTTTAATGGAAGCATCATGATATCTATGTATTATATTGTTTTCTCAGAACAACATATTCTCCCCTGCTTATTCATCTTCTTTGGTGGTCTCAGAAAATCTTTGTAATATTTTCGCTAATGACTCCTTGTTAAATGTAAGACTTTTGCTCTCGTTGTTGTTGTTCAGTCACTCAGTCGTGTCTGACTCTTTCTGACCCCACGGACTGCAGCATTTGCCGTCATTAATGGATATTTTTTTCTTTTTAAAAAAGTTTTTTTTTTTTTTAATTAATTACTTATTTCCTGGCTGCACTGGGTCTTTGTTGCTGCTTGTGGGCTTCTCATGGTGATGGCTTCTCTTGTCACAGAGCACAGGCTCTAGGTATGCAGGCTTAGATAGCTGTGTTACACAGGGCTCAGCAGTTGTGGCCATTCAGGCTCTAGAGTGCACTTAGTGGCCCTGGGCTTAGTTGCAAGTGGGATCTTCCTGGACCAGGGTTCAAACCCATGTCTCTTGCGTTGACAGGCAGATTCTTAACCATTGCACCACCAGGGAAGTCCTTCTTTTTCTATGAGTACTTTTTCTTATAGGCTTTCATGGTTAAGTCTGCCAGAGACAAATGATGCTGCCTCCCACATGGTCTTAACTTGCCTGAGAGGCAAATTTTCAATGTCTCATTTTGGTTTCAGCTAAACCCAACTTCTGCAAAGTTTGTTTGTCATCAAAGTGTGGCTAGAGGAGAAGCACTGTGGAGACTGGGGGTGAGGAAATGTAGATAGCACTTACGGGTGTTCCTTCTAGGGGGCTCTGTTTCTTTGTCTAGAAAAGTGTACCATGTGAAAAGAGAAGAGACGGGGTTAGCAGTCAGCTGGGGGGACACGTATTGTATTATCCTTATAATGTAGGTCACAATCAAGTGCTGGAATTTAAACCAAGAATGGGCTCTTACCCATACACCTGTAGAGAAGTGACAACTGTAAATACGAACATCTTAAAGTGTTTCTACTGGAAACACTGAGGATACTTCATTTCTTTATGTCCACTCAGTCCTAAGTGAGTATCATGATATGGTAATTAGGTCTCATGGGGTAGGCTCCTATTTACTAAACTGTATTTGTTCACATATATACAGTTAAGTGTATGAATAACTGTATTTGTAGTTCACAGTTTAGGACTGTAGAGTTGGAGAAGACTCTTGAGAGTTCCTTGGGCAGCAAGGAGATCAAATCAGTCAACCCCAAAGGAAATCAACCCTGAATATTCATTGGAAGGACTGATGCTGAAGCTGAAGCCCCATTTACTTTGGCCACCTGAAATGAAGCACTGAGTCACTGGGAAAGACCTCGATGCTGGGAAAGATAGAAGGTAATAGGAGAAGGGGACGACAGAAGACAAGATGATTGGATGGCATCACCGACTCAATGGACATGAGTTTGAGCAAGCTCCGGGAGATGGTGAAGAACAGGGAAGACTGTCATGCTGCAGTCCGTGGGTTCGCGAAGAATCAGACACTACTGAGTGACTGAACAAATATGCTCATAAAATCAACTGTGAATTTGACCCACTAATGTGACAGTGACATTCTTTATTGCCTTTCTTTGGGACTGGAATGAAAACTGACCTTTTCCAGTCCTGTAGCCACTGCTGAGTTTTCCAAATTTCCTGGCATATTGAGTGAGGCACTTTAATAGCATATCTTTTAGGATTTTAAATAGCTCAGCTAGAATTCTACCTCAATTTTTTAAAAAAAGGCCAAAAATATGCAAAAGGATATAAAAGTGTGCTTGAGAGCTCACTAATATTGGAAATTTACATATTTATGGCCACAATCCCAGGGGAAGCATGAATGCCTGTGGGAGAAGAAGAAAGAGAATAGACAGAGTGGGGATGGTGTGGGTAGACAGCATCACAGAAATTCCACATAATGCTCCTTGTTCAAATATTCCTTATGATAATTTCACTAAAGTGAGATGTAAGTGGAATTTCTTTTCCCTCATCCCTGCCCCACCACCACGACTTTGAGTGTGCCTTTTGAAGACTTTAGTCTGCCAGAGACAAATGATGCTGCCTTCCTTTCTTCATCCTATTAGCTAGAAAGGAAAGTATTTTATAATACGTCACAATTCATGTAAACGTGGTTTATGCAAAGATTTACATCAATATCCTTCCTCTTCAAACACAACCCTGGCCTAATATCCACTCCCCAAATATCTCCTCTCTTCCTGCTGCTGCTGCTAAGTCACCTCAATCGTGTCCCACTCTGTGTGACCCCATAGACGGCAGCCCACCAGACTCCCCCGTCCCTGGAATTCTCCAGGGAAGAACACTGGAGTGGGTTGCAATTTCCTTCTCCAATGCATGAAAGTGAAAAGGGAAAGTGAAGTCGCTCAGTCATGTCTGATTCTTCCTGACCCCATGAACTGCAGCCTACCAGGCTGCTCCATCCATGGAATTTTACAGGCAAGAGTACTGGAGTGGGGTGCCGTTGCTTTCTCCTCCTCTCTTCCTACAAAAGTCAAATAGATTATTAGTTTCTCTGAGGTTTTTTAATAGTGATNCATGTCTGATTCTTCCTGACCCCATGAACTGCAGCCTACCAGGCTGCTCCATCCATGGAATTTTACAGGCAAGAGTACTGGAGTGGGGTGCCGTTGCTTTCTCCTCCTCTCTTCCTACAAAAGTCAAATAGATTATTAGTTTCTCTGAGGTTTTTTAATAGTGATATAGTCTTTGATCAATCCTCCAACAACTTTTATGTAAGATGTAAAGATCATAAGAAACTATTCATAAGGAAGTGAATCAAAGGAATGTAGGTTAAGGCTCCCAATGGTGAAGGCAGTTTTCAGTAAGACTATATTTTACAGGGTACTTTCTGAACATACGAATCCAACATATCAGTAATAACATTGTAGAAGTGTCTCAAAAAGAAAAAAAAAAGCATTTAGGAAACCCATTGCAGTAAGAAGGATCTGCAATTGGCATAATAGTGAGAACTGTGTCCAGCTCTCAGTCAAACAGAATGAGGGCCCCTGTTTCAGTATCTGACAGAGGCAGGTTTTGAATGGTGAGGACTGCATTATCCAGGGGGCAGGATCTATGCAGTTCACAGGTGAACAGGGATTGGAACAAGGCTGACTGCCAGCTCAGGCCCAGGCCATGGGAAAAGCTCCCTGTTGGAGGTCAAACCTCAAATTCTGTGCATATGTTGGACCATAGTAAGGGTACAAGTATATTTTCTGGAACAGTGAACCCTTCAGGGTCTGCATTAAATTAGCCAATGCCCTCTCTCCCTTCACCCCATCCAATGGTAAATCTGGTAAAGCAACCCCAGTTTGCTTTGTACTACAGGATTTGCTAAATGTGATGGCTGATATTTTGAGACAAATAGCTATTGCTTCTGATTCAAGAACAGTGTATAGTGGTAACTCAAGAATAAGAATAGAATTATCCATTTATATAAAAATTTACCCGATAGCTCAGTTGGTAAAGAATCCACCTGCAGTGCAGCAGGCCCTAGTTCAATTCCTGGGTTGGAAAGATCTACTGGAGAAGGGATAGGCTACCTGCTCGAGTATTCTTAGGCTTCCCTTGTGGCTCAGCTGGTAAAGAATCTCCCTGCAATGCAGGAGTCTAGGATTCAATCCCTGAGTTTGGGAGGTCCCCTGGAGAAGAGGAAAGGCTATCCATTCCAGTATTCTGGCCTGGAGAATTCCATGGACTGTATAGTCCATTGGGTGGCAAAGAGTCAGACACAACTGAGCAACTTTCACTATGTACCATAACCTCTGGAGAGATGACCATTGTAGTTTTTTGCTTTATAAATGTGATGTTGCCAGAATGGATTGGGTGACATTTGTAAGTTCCCCCAGGGTTAGGGAGCAGCCATTCCTAACCATCTTTCTCCTTATTGCTACAGGCACTGGGCCCCAGTAGTTCATGGGGTCGCAAAGAGTTGGACATGACTGAGCAACTTTCACATACAAATTTACCAGTGACAAATAATCTGTCTCACTGCCTACATTTATACCTGTTCTTTTCAAGTGTTGAATAAAGATATACATAATTTTAAACAGAGGGATACGGCTTGGGCTTCTCTGGTAGCTCAGCTGGTAAAGAATCCACCTGCAATGCAGGAGACCCTGGGTTGATTCCTGGGTCTGAAACATCCCCTGGAGAAGGGATAAGCTACCCACTCCAGTATTCTTGGGCTTCCCTTGTGGCTCACCTGGCAAAGAATCCTCCTGCAATGAGGGAGACCTGGGCTCAAGCCCTGGGCAGGGAAGATCCCTTGGAGAAGGGAACAGCTACCCACTTCAGTATGCTGACCTAGAGAATTCCATGGACTATATGGTCCATGGGATCACAAAGAGTTGGACACCGCTGAGTGACTTTCACTTTTCACTTGCACTGTAACAAGACTGGTACCACAAAATGCTCATTTTTAGCTTTCTTGAGTTTTCTTTCTTGTAGTTCTATCTTTCTTACTTCTGCTGAGGCATTCTCAACTACGCTTGTAAATTTTGTAGCCCCTTTCTTCCAGTAATTTCCTATATCTAAATTTTAAGACTAATAATCCTTTTTGACACTTGGACACTGAAAGGCAGCATCTCTCTTTCCCCTTTACTTACCAATCTTCCTATGAGCTGGTGAGTCTGGGGGTTACCAATACAATCCGGCAACAATAAGTTTCCCTGCTAGTTATTTTCACTGTTGAGATCTCCTTAATATGGGAGTCCTCCCTATATCCTTTGGGGAAAATGGAGGAATGACTGGCTTTGTAGGGTCGGTCATGGGAGATCAGCTGCACTGGGTCAAGTAGTTCAGTGAAAGGCACTGGTGTGTTCCCCTACTCTGAATGTTTTGATCTGAATGACTTCATATCAAGCCTCTGAGGATCCCTATAAATGGTAAAAAGATTCTGAGAATGTTTCTGAGAACACTTTTCATAACAGAATTCTGATTATTTCAATTTTTCTTTTTCATTTGCTCTTATCATCTTTGCCTCTCTGAGCATCCTGGCGTGTCTCCTGGTCCATGAGTGTAAAGTAGTTTACAGCATGTGTAAGGGTAGAATTTCCATGCATTGTATGTGTATTTATACTTTTACTAAATTTAACTGCTAGTTATATGAATTTACACCTCCACTACCAGTGTACAACTAATCCCATAATGGACTTTCTTGCCAATAGTTGGTATTTTCAGACTTTTTCATTTTGTCAATCTCTTGAGTATTAAAAGGTGACTTTTGCTGGTTTCAGAATGCATTTTACTGATTACCAATAAGGTTGTGAATCCTCACATGTGTATTAGACTGCTAATTTCCTTTTTATAATCTAACTCTAGCCCTTCCAGTGATATTGTTTCTTATTATTTTTATAAATATAAAAATAGACACATATCTAGATAGATAGAGTTTAGAGTTTAGTTTTTTCAATCTCAATTTTCTATATAAGTTCTATGTATTAAAATAATTTCTTCCAAGTTGTTACATATTCCAAAAACTGCCTTATAGTTGATATAATTTTAAGCAGCATGTAATAAAGTCAATTTATCAATATTTTGCAATTGTGTTCCTGTTAAGAAATGCTTATTTACCTAAAGCTCATAAAAGTAGATGTCTAACTTTTTTTACTGGGAGTTAAATTTTTTTCTTCTTCACATTTAAGTATTTATTCTGCATGACATTGACTTTTGTTATGTGGTCTGGGTCCAATGTTGAGTGTTTCCTCAGTGGCCAAATCTCACAGGATGATACATGAAAAACTGCATTATTTCCTAAGTGAATTCCAACGCTGACTCCAGTATGAATGGGTTGCTTCCGGGCCTTGTTTGTGTCTATTTGCCTATCCCTGGACCAGTCTCACTCTCTTCTTTATACTTGTTTCATATCATTTTGGTCAGATTAAAAATTTAAGACTTGCTTTGTGATGTAAACATATGGCCTATCCTGGAGAATGTTCTGTGTGTGCTTGAGAAGAACATGTATTCTGCTGCTTTTGGATGTTCTATTTATGTCCATTAGAGCCATTTAATCTAAATTGTCATTAAGTCCATTTGTTTCTTATTAATTTTTTATATGATGATCTATTTATTGTTGAAAGTGGGTTATTGCAGTCTCCTACTCTTGTTACATTGTTGTCTGTTTCGCCTTTCTGATCCATTAATAATTGTGTTTTAATCAAATATATTGAGACGCTCTAACAGCCATTGCTGAAGCCTGGTTTGGAGAATTTTGCACATTACTTTACTAGCATGTGAGATGAGTGCAATTGTGCGGTAGTTGGAGCACTCTTTAGCATTGCCTTTCTTTGGGATTGGAATGAAAACTGACCTTTTCCAGTCCTGTGGCCACNATGGACGTGAGTTTGAGTGAACTCTGGGAGTTGGTGATGGACAGAGAGGCCTGGCACGCTGCAATTCATGGGGTTGCAAAGTGTTAGACACGACTGAGCAACTGAACTGAACTGAAAATCACTGCAGATGGTGATTGCAGCCATGAAATTAAAAGACACTTGCTCCTTGGAAGCAAAGGTATAACCAATCTAGACAGCATATTAAAAAGCAGAGACATACTTTGCCAACAAATATCTGTCTAGTCAAAGCTATGGTTTTTCCAGTGGTAATGTATGGATGTGAGAGTTGGTCTATAAGGAAAGTTGAGTGCCTAAGAATTGATGCTTTTGAACTGTGGTGTTGGAGAAGAGTCTTGAGAGCCCCTTGGACTGCAAAGAGATCCAACCGGTCCATCCTAAAGTCCTTCTTTGGAAGGACTGATGCTGAAGCTGAAACTCTAATCCTCTGGCCACCTGATTCGAAGAACTGACTCATTAGAAAAGACCCTGATGCTGGGAAAGATTGAAGATAGGAGGAGAAGGGAACGACAGAAGATGAGATGGTTGGATGGCATCACCGACTCAATGGACATGAGTTTGGGTAAACTCTGGGAGTTGGCGATAAACAGGGAGGCCTGGCATACTGCAGTCCATGGGGTCACAAAGAGTTGGACATGACTGAGCGACTGAACTGCACTGAACTGAAGAGCAGACTGTAAACCGTTCCAAGGACCTCAGAAGGCAGGGGCTGTCTTTGTGCTCTTCTTGTGCCACCCCAGAGCACCAGTGTCTCTCGGAGGGACACTCTTACAAATATCTGGTTTTTCATCTGCTTCCTTGTTTATTTTTTTGTGTCTGCCATTCAGGGATGCCTTTTGATCTCTTGACTCTGGTGGCCAAGGGGGCTTGAATCCCTGTACACATTCCCAAGACATTTTATATTTAGGCTCAACAGGTGATATTATGACACTGATTTGCCAGAGGTGTGCTAAAGATTCATACATGCCACAAGTTACTCCCAACATTTCAAGGCTCCCTTAAATATTCCTGAAACTATCTCATTTCAGTTCAGTTCAGTTGCTCAGTCATGTCAGATTCTTTGCGACCCCGTGGACTGCAGCACACCAGGCCTCCCTGTCCAACACCAACTTCCGGGGCTTGCTCAGACTCATGTCCATTGAGTTGGTGATGCCATCCAACCATCTCATCCTCTGTTATCCCCTTCTTCTCCTGCCTTCAATCTTTCCTAGCATCAGAGTCTTCCAGTGAGTCAGTTCTTTGTATCAGGTGGCCAAATATTGAACTTCAACTTCAGCATCAGTCATTCCAGTGAATATTCAGGACTGATTTCCTTTAGGATTGACTGGTTGGATATCCTTGCAGTCCAAGGGACTCTCAAGAGTGTTCTCTAAACTATCTAGAATTTTACAATTCACTTAACAGTTTGAATTGCTATCATGTGGTGACTCTATCTTAACTAATAGAAAGGGGCAAACAGAGATATCCTTAGAATCCTATCTAGGTATACACTTCAGTGAACTGTTCATACAGGAACATAACAAGAAATTATTTTGGATGGTGTGAAGTCACTTAGCTATNTGTTCTCTAAACTATCTAGAATTTTACAATTCACTTAACAGTTTGAATTGCTATCATGTGGTGACTCTATCTTAACTAATAGAAAGGGGCAAACAGAGATATCCTTAGAATCCTATCTAGGTATACACTTCAGTGAACTGTTCATACAGGAACATAACAAGAAATTATTTTGGATGGTGTGAAGTCACTTAGCTATAAGATCATATAATAGATGAAAAGAACATAGTCAAGACTATAGGTATTGTAATTAAGAATAGCAGTAGCACTGAAGGAATTGTAGACAGCTAAATGCTTCTGGTGTTTCATTCATGTTCTGAAAGGAAAATAAACCAACTGCTATGTATTTTGCTTGGATGGCAGAAACAATCTGGTAGGACTGATTCTTGTCATGCTTTTGCATTTCCCATAGCTTAGAATTTTTATTCAGTAAAAAGCTACAAGCATTTGTTATTCCTAGAGAAGCTTAATATTTTGAATAGTCATTATGTTATGTTCTGCTATGATTATTAAAAAGCATTTTTCTCTTGTTATTGATATAGGCATGGTTTAGATGATTTTTTAAATTAACTGGCCATTTCCTTCTTATTTTAACAGTTTACTGAACTCCTTTCTCTTCTGAAAGTTTTATTCAAGGTCAGATTCTAAATTCTGAACTACAGAGACTGACAAGCGTTTTTGCACCTGGATCACCTTTAGTATCTCTGGATGGGTATTAAATAGCACCAGTTTTCCTCCTTTATCTTGCTTATGTAACATATGAAATGAAGATATGACTTAAAAGTGGATGCTAGCAATAATTGTTGAGGGTCATTTGCTTCAATGTGCTCAAAATTGCTCTACAGTATTGAAAACTTGATTTTTTTGACAGGTACACCATGTAAGAAGAAATGTCCTTTCCCATTGAGGGAGAATCATTACTAATAAGCTTACTTTGTGAGGGTACAAACTTGTTTATAAGAATGGAGTACTAGCGAAATAACTGCTGAAATATTTTATTGTGTATTTTGAGTAAAACAGACAACATTCCAGACATACACCTGAAATCACTTGGGAATTTGCTAGTGGAAAATCTAAGTGGAATTTTGAAAAATAATCAGTATTTGTACCTTTAATAAAGAGGTGGATAGTTTGGCACAACACAGATGAATATCCCAGCGATGCCACTAAACTCAGTGACAGCATCAGGAACAAATGTGAAAGATCTTTTCATTCAGGTTAATTACTGACTAACTTTAAATTTCCTTTTGTTTATCAGAGACACCCCTACCTGTCAGGAAGTACAGACTATAGAGTCTCCAATCAACAATTATAATTCTGTAACATCATCTGTTACCAGAGATACTGTTTCTTGAGATGTTCACAGAATTATAGCACATGCAGTACAGAAATTCCTGGAAGACTGAAGTGACTTCTTTTCAATTATGAGAGTTTAAGTAATTTTCCAAAATCTGCACCACTAAGTTATGGTGCAAGTAGGGCAAGATTTAAGATCTTTGCTTGCAATCATTTTCTCTCCACTCCCTCATCTCCTAACACACTCACATACATTTGTCAAAACAGCTCTGTTTCCAAGTGTGAGGAATGAATGCTCCTAAAGAAACAAGTGTGTGACCATCACTGACCAGCACAAAGCTAGATCACAATAGGGGCCCAGTGAAAATATTTCAGATGCAACAGGGTCAAATCTTTAAAGTACTAAATTAAAACAATCCTTTTAGTGGAGAAAAATTCTACGTTTCAGAAGAGGACCTTCATATTGAATCTCTGACCAGCAACTGATGATGCTATTTGCCTCTGATGTTGATTGGTTGTCTAGACTGGGCTCACCCAATCCAGGAGCAAATGAGTTCCTTGGTTGGTATTATTTGGGATGTGGGTGGAGGGGGTCATAGTACCCATTTGAGAGGGACTTGCCTGCTCTTCTCACTATCCTCTGCTGTTCTCCAGCATGGTGTGCCTGTATTTCTCTGGAGGCTCCCGGATGGCAGCTCTGATAGTGATGCTGATGGTGCTGAGCCCTCCCCTGGCCTGGGCCAGGGATATCCAACGTAAGTATATACCTTGAATGGTGACCTATCATGGGGTAGGGGGGTGGGGAGGAACAGAGTTAACTTTGTCACTATATCCAGGCCAGTTCCCTTAAAAATTGTGATATATTCTTATTGACCACCTATCTTTATCATATGGATCCTTAGTTCTTTCCACAGTAAAGGAGCCTGGGTGTTTGCCCACTTAATGAGAGTTGTATAAGTTGCCGCCATTATATATATATGAACTGTTTCTTTTCAACTCTCCTCCAATAAAACCTATCCAGCCTTGCATTCAATTCTCTTAGGGTCTTAAGATTTATAAATAAGAATATCAAAATATTCCTCATACAGCAGTTTCCTTTATTTATAGTGTGTGTGTGTGTGTGTGTGTGTGTGTGTGAGTCACTCAGTCATGTCTGACTCTTTGTGACCCCATGGACTGTAGCCCACCAGGCTCTTCTGTCCATGGGATTTTCTAAGCAACAGTACTGGAGTGGGTAGCCATTTTCGTCTCCAGGGGAATCTCACTACCCAGGGATTGAACCTGGGTCTCCCACATTGCAGGCAGACTCTTTCTGGTTTTAGCTATCAGTTATGCCAAAAAAGGGCTTCCCAGTGGTGCTAGGGGTGAAGAACCTGCCTGCCAATGCAAGAGACATAAGAGATGGGGTTTGATCCCTGGATCAGGAAGATCCCCTGGAGAAGGAATGGCAACCCAATCCAGTATTCTTGCCTGGAGAATCCCATGGATGGAAGAGCCTGGTGGGCTACAGTCCATGGAGTCGCAAAGGGACAGACACGACTGAAGCGATTCAGCATGCATGCCAAAAAAGGGAACGTTTCACCGAAAATTTTCTGTGGATTCAAAAGGAATTAGAAAGATCTCTCCTAGAAGATCCTGTGTTGTGTCCTCAATAGGACCTATGCTGTCTCTCCTTAATATGTAAGAATATATCAAAAGATCTCTTCCCATTAAGCCATTTCCTTTCTCTCGAGCTCCAGTGTTTATAAGGATTATGTCCCTATAGTGGAAGTCCTCTGACAAAAGTTGGGGTTGGTTTTCTCTCTGTTCTATGGAAAGCACCCTAAAGCTTAAGCAGAGATTCTCAGGACTTGGAATGACTCTATAGATAAGGAGCACCTTATGGAATGTTCTATGACACTTAAAGAATTCACATAAATTCTGAAAACCTGACATAGGTTAGTATTCATCACGAATCTATTTTGAATCTTTCTGCACAATCAGTTTCTCCCACGTCTCCCCATTCTCTGCCCTTAACCCACAAGAAGGGATTTAACTAGTGGAGGACAAATTATATAAAATTCTGCTTTTATAAGTCACTAGCAATCAATCATCAGCAATTTCATGTTGTTCAAACCATAAACCCTAAGCAGGGTACAGAGTATGAAGGTTGTTTCCATCCCATAGGGTTGAAAGTCAAAAAGCAAGTCAAGGGGGTTCATTGGCCTATGGAGGTCTTAGCCTCAAATTTCATAGCTTCATTTATCATGTAGTCTCTGTTCCTTAATTATTCATGTTAATAAATCTTTCCAGTTATTCCCTACTCCTTTTCCAATTATGTCATCACTATTATTGAAAATCCCCAAGTTTACACAAACCATCAGCACTATATAGTCCATTAGATGAGATGAAATTTAGTGAAAATTTCTCTCTTTCTTAAAAATCACCTTTTACTTAACTTTGAATGTTTCTTATAACTAGTGGGAGGAGGAAGAGGAAATTGTCTGAATTTGTCATAAAAGGTAGAAGGAATTTAATGTGTCATCAGAATAAAAGTGTTGGAGCTGGATGCTTTCCAAGATCCCCACAAAAATCAGCTTCCAAAACTCAGGGTTTATTTGTTTAGACCAAAAATGTGTTTTTGTTTTCTGAACAGCTATTATATATTGGTCTCTGTTCTAGGCCCAGAAAATTCTATTTGAATAAGGACGAAAAGATCATGCTATCATGGAGACAGGAGAGAAGGACAACAACCCAATAAACTTTAACAAAGAAAAAACATTTCAGAGACAAATACGTGCTCTGAAAAAAAAAATATGTCAGGGTCATGGAACAATTAGAATTGTGTTCACCTGATTTCAGTTCAGGTGGCTAGTGAAAGTGACATTTAGTTGAAATATGAATGATGGAAAACCAGTCATTGAAGGATGTAAGGGAACAGGAGAGAATGAAGTGAGGAAGGTGTTTGATTTTCTAAAGGGACAAAAAAGAAGGTAAGAAAGTGGCTGAAACATAGAAAGCAAGGTGGCATGTGGAATAAGACGAGATTGAAGATGAAGTCAGGGGACAAATCATATTAGGTCCTGATGGCTGTGCAAAACATTTAAATTTTCTTTGAAAAGATACGTGAATGCTACTGAGGGATTGCTTCCCAGGTGGCGCTAGTGTTAAGGAATCTGCCTGCAAATGCAGGAGATGTAAGAGATATGGGTTTGACCCCTATGTCTGGAAGGTCCCCTGGAGGAGGAAATGGTAAAGACTTCAGTATTCTTGCCTGGGGAATTCCATGAACAGAGGAGCCTGGTGGGCTACAGTCCATGGGGTCGCAAAGAGTCAGACATGACTTGAGAACAGCACAGCACTGAGGGATTAGGAGGAAAGTCACTTGGCGGTGCTGTTTATTGAAACAGGAAAAGTTTTGGAAGGAAATAATTTGAAGTGGGTGGATAGAAGAATAAGTTTTGTTTAAGTTTGAAATAATTTATTAACGTGTATGTGGAGCCTTCAAGAAGTCAGTAGAAAACATCAAATTGGAATTCAAGGGGAGGCCAGAGCTGAAGGTATGCATGTCAGGGTCACTGACATACGCACTATGTTAAAATATAAGAAAGTAAGGGAAGGAGAGAGTGTGTGTAGATCAGAAAAAGAGAGCAAGGGCCATGTCCAGAGGGCCACGGGCTTATGAGTCTGTAAAAGAGCCTGCAAAGGGGTACTGTTGATGTTGTGGAAAACCAAGAGAATGTGATGCATGCAAGTGAAGAAAATAGATTTTTTAAGAAGGGAAGGAGTGGCAGTTGTGAGTTTGACTAAGGAGGGTCAAGTGAGAACCTGACAAAGAAATCAACACTGGGTTTAGTGGACTTGTTGTTTACAGTCAACAGAACATACAAGACAGGAACTAGATTGGACCCTTTGAAGAAAGAATGAGAGCTGAAGAAGTGAGGAATGCATTACAGATGCCACATTTGAGTAGCTTAAATCAGGGGGAAACTGTGCCCTAGAATCAGAGAGTAAGCTAGACCTAAAGTATAAGAATAAAAGAACCTGAAGAAATGCTGGGAGGACTTGAGAACTGGAGAAGTTCAGTCACCAGCAAAAAATACTAGAATGCCCTTGTATGTATGCAGGGGTGACTGGTTAAGGAAAAAGCCATTGATTTATACAACCTTATATTTATTAGTGACCTAGAGTACAACAGTTATTCCTCTAGCTGATGAGGATGGAGTAACAAACAAAACAACCCAATCTCTATCAGCATGGGGCATGGAACATCAAAACACTTCATAGCTGTTATGTACCAGGTCCATAAATTTCAGCATGTAATTCTTAGAACTGTCCTGTTGAATCTGTAGCAGTTAAAATATATCTATGGAATCTAAAATTCAAAAAGTTTCAATAATTTACCCAGTGTCACATAGTTGCTGCTAGAGCCCAGATTATATAGTGTGAAACCGAGTTCATGCAAATTACTTTTCTTTTATTTCAGCATACTCTGTGTTAGATTCATATATACATTATTATTTTATAGAAAGCAATGTTTCTGCTCTTTTGTGCTCAAAATGGTAATTAGTGATAAAATTAATTGAAGACAATTGCCAAATGATGATGAAGATATCACTTGCTTTAGCAAGTAAACAAGTAGATCTTGTGAGCTTACTTTCATGGGGTTTATAAAAATTAAAATGGCAATGTATTTATTGAGTACTTATGATATGAACAGCACTAGAAAGACTGCTAGAAGCAATAAATAGGAGGAATATTCATTAATTTTGCATTTATTTTACAAGTTTCATATGGGTTCATAGTGTATGTGCAGGCTGTCATGGGCATGTGAAGAAGAAAAGTATTAAATGTATTCCTTCGGAAATTTTGTTAGCAAGTTGGGCTAAGGTTGCCAAACATAACACAGGATCCAGTTAAATTTAAATTTCAGCTAAACAACAGTAATTTCTGAAATACAGATTTAACTGGGAAGCCTACATTTTTATTTACTAAATTGGCAACCTTAAATTGGGCACAGGGCACATGAGTTGCAGTAAAGTGCCAACCATATAAGCTACCATAAAAAAAATTGACTTCGCACAGTTTTATTTTTTAACTTTGTCATTGACAAGAAGGTATTAGAGAATTTCTGAATATTAAGATCGACTTGATCTGATTCACAGTGCACTTTCTGCCATCATTTACAAGTGAAAGTCTCTTCTCAGAGTCTGGGAAATTGCTCATTTCTTGTTAACTGTCTAAATGAGGTCACTGTCTCCCTTACTTTCTTCCTTTCCAATAGGACTTGACTACCGAAATAATTTTTTGTATGACCAAGGCTGATAATTTAATGCCTACTGGTATTATTGGGAGTAGGAGACAAAGTTAGGAAAGGAATTATTTGGGGCTTTGAATGGGAATAAAATGTCTGTGACTGTAGTTTATTCCTATATTATAGGCAACTAGTGGGCCAGTGGCAGAGAAATCAAGAAGGAAGATGATGTGAAGGATAAATTACATGACTTTGTAATTCCTTGGAGAGGGAAACAGAGGTGGCTTTGTACTGAATAAATGTGTTTTACTGGAAAAGTAGCTCTCCACTGGGGCTGGATTCTTAAAAAGTATAGATTTGATGTAGGACTGAGACAGATTATTGGCAAAACTTTCAGTGTAATTCTCAACTGCTCCAAAATTAACAATGGTTTTTGAACCATAGATTTTTTTCAGATGGTTTATACCAGTGGAGCTCATCTGGTGACAGACAACCACTCCTTACTCCTACTCCTTGACTCCTCAGTTCAGTTCAGTCGCTCAGTCGTGTCTGACTCTTTGCGACCCCATGAATCGCAGCACACCAGGCNTGGTCTTGTTTTTGTTGACTTTATAGAGCTTCTCCATTTTTGACTGCACAGAATATAATCAGTTTGATTTTGGTGTTGACCATCTGGTGATGTCCATGTGTAGAGTCTTCTCTTGTGTTGTTGGAAGAGAGTGTTTGCTATGACCAGTGCATTTTCTTGGCAAAACTCCTTGACTCCTAAACATTTGGAAATATCTGGAGCCATTTTTGGTTGTTACACTGAGGGTTTCTTCTGACATCCACTGTGTAGGGGTAAGAGATGCTGGTAAACAGCCTACCATGTACTGAACAGACCCCACCCCAACCCTCAGAGCCATATTTGACCCCTTAATTCATCAAGTCAGATTTTCCAATTGAGATTTGTCACCAATTTTTTAAAAATCTGTTTTTATGAGCTTTCTTAATTTGAAAATGCAGGAAAGAGATTGTAGCACTGTATTAGGGTTTTGGTTTTAATTTCCTTAAAGCTCCTCAGTAGTTCCCCTTACATATAGTATAAAGTCAAAATCCTAACATCACCTACAAGACTTTTAAGTTACTGGTTCAAGTACTTGATTTCTCCAGTATAGTCTTTTACCTCCTCCTGCTCACTCTCTGCACTTCAATGAAATATTTTTTCTAGTTCTTTAAAGAAGTCCATCACTTCTTCCAAGCTTTTGTACATGGTGTTAATGTACAAAATACAGACACCTGAAACGCGTGTCCCTTTTACCCTAAACATACACACACACCCAGTTTCCTTCCTCAGTGCATGCCATCTTAGCCTTTCATGTTACGTTAAATGTCACTCTTATAGACCACTTTTTGGCACCTAATGTAATTCAGGTCATCCTATAATTGATTGTTATAGAACTCTAACACTTCTGGTATTTCTCACTCTTGTATAAATTCTTTTATGGTTTAATTTCGTCTATCATTTTCACTAAAATGTAAGCTCCATGACTGGAGGGGACATGTCTGTTTTTGTTTCTTTGGGTTCTCAGAGAGTAGCACAGGCCTGTGGCCAGGTCAGCCCCAACCGAACATTTGCAAACTGAGGTGAACATGTTCAAGGAACCGTTAAAGGAGCTGCAGGATGACGGGAGAGCGCTGGTTTTCCGGTGGAGGATTTAGGAAGAGGTGGTGAAGGGGCAAATCCTCTAAGTCCTCAGGCTTAGAGGGCTCAGGCCTAGAGGGCTCCAGCCAAGCATGGAAGCTGGACTAGGTCGGGAAAGGCTTGAATAGGAGAGATTTCCCCAAGCCTCCCGCAGCCTCTGTCTATTGAGCGAAGATGAAAGAACTCAAGGTGTGCTGGTAGTCGGGGTGCCGGTGGAGCCAGCGAGGGGGGCTAGCTAGGGCTAGTCCTACCGGCCCCAACGGAGCCTGGGCGGCCCGCATTGGTGGGTGCCCCCCCTGCCCTCCATCCCTCATTAGCCTCTCCCCAGGAGTCCGCTCCTGTGACCAGATCTATCCTCTCTCTGCAGCACATTTCCTGGAATATTCTAAGAGCGAGTGTCGTTTCTTCAACGGGACGGAGCGGGTGCAGTTCCTGGACAGATACTACTCTAATGGAGAAGAGACCGTGCGCTTCGACAGCGACTGGGGCGAGTACCGGGCGCTGACTGAGCTGGGGCGGCCGGACGCCGAGTACTGGAACAGCCAGAAGGAGATCCTGGAGCAGAAGCGGGCCAATGTGGACACGTACTGCAGACACAACTACGGGGTCTTTGACAGTTTCGCTGTGCAGCGGCGAGGTGAGCGCGGGGGTGGGCGGCCAGTGTGGAGCAGTGTGTGTGTGTGTGTGTGTGTGTGTATGTGTGCGCGCGTGTGTAAGAGAAAGAGAGAGTAGGAAAGAGAGAGAGAGAGAGAGAAACAGAGATCCTTTACTCAATCTGGGGCGAGTGTGTACGACTGTGAGTGGGTACAAGTTAGGAGGGTTCCTGCGAGAGCGTGTTGTCAGCAGACACTGTGACTTTGTCAATGCCTGATTGTGAGGCGGGAGAGACAGAGAGAGACAGGGCCGGAAACAGAGGCAGACTGGTCCAGGGTAAGTATTAATATGTAGGATGTGAGCAAGTGGAAGCTGGGGTTCCTGCGAGAGTCTGTTGTTGGAAAGACAGTGTGTGGATTTGTCAGTGACTGCTGAGGGGAGTGTGTGTGTGTGAAGCGGGACGAAGAGAAGAGTGTGTGTGCCGGGAACAGTGCCCTGGGGTCTGAGTGGACCTGGATGGAGGGAAGGAAGGTGCTGGGGAGGAATACAGGAGGGAGGTTAAGAATTTGTCCTTATCTTCCAAGTTGTCCATTTTATTGGTGTATAGTTGCTTGCGGTTATCTCTTATGATCCTTTGCATTTTGTGGTGTCTGTTGTTAACTTTTCTTGTTTTCTAATTTTATTGATTTGACACCTCTCCTTTTTTTTTTCTTGATTGAGTCTGGTCAAAAGTTTATTAATTTTATTTATCTTCTCAAGAATCAGCTTTCAATTTCATTGATCTTTGCTATTGTTTTCTTCATCTCTATTTCATTTACTTCTGTTCTGGTCGTTATGATTCCTTTCCTTCCACTAACTTTGCATTTTGTTTGTTCTTCTTTCTCTAAAGTTGTAAGGTTGAGTTGTTTATTTGGGATCTTTCTTGTTTCTGAGTTAAGATTGTACTGCAATAAACTTCCCTCTTAGAATCGTTCTTGCTGTGTCCCACAGGCTGTGGATTGTTGCATTTGCCTTGTCATTTGTTTCTAGGTATTTTTTTATTTCTTCTTTAATTTCTTCATTAATCCATTGATTATTCAGTAACATACTGTTTAGCCTCCATGTGTTTGTGTTTTTTACAGTTTTTTTCCCTGTAATTGATTTCTAATCTCACAATGTTGTGGTTGGAAAAGATGCTTTAGATTAATCTTAAATCTTTCATCTTATGATATTGTAAAAATGTCTTTTTCTCAGATTTCATTTTTTTATTGAACTCGTTAGCTTTAGGGATTGTATCAGGCACTAAGCATACATATTAATGAGTCTCCCATCCTCTCTTGAACTCAAATATGAGCTTAAAAAGAAAGAAAAATGTAAAATAATAATAGTTCCAATAGTAAATATGCTTGTTTTGCAAAGGAGATGGGTTGATCAGTGGTATGTAAGAATTTATATACATTAAAAAAAAATTAATGGCTTTTCCTCTCCTTCAGGACTCACCCTTTTATTGAGATTTAACTCGCAGAATACAATCACATGAATCTTTCATAGGATAGAACCATTTCTGAGATATTCTAAGATAAGAGTGACTTGAGAGAGCTTTCCCAGGATTTCATCCTTTCTCTCCACACCTGTCCTACTGCTTTCCCCCAATTTATCCACATGGCTTTGAATTAAACAAGGATAATAATAGCTAAAATACATTGTAGGGTAAATTCCTATTATTGTGTTACATACTTTAGGTATGTTAATCCTCAAATAATGAATGCTAAGAGATAAGTTAGTATTATTATCCTCCTTTAGATGATAAAGTCAAGGCACAGAGGAATGTAAAAATTCTCCCAGGGTCAATCAGTAAAAAGTAGAACCTGGATTTGAACCCAGGCAGTCTGGCTTCAGAAATTATGCTTTTAATTAACATGCTATATGCCTTGCAAAGATGTGTAAACACTTCAATTCAACAATGAATAACTATTTCAATGTATGAGAAAACACACATTTTCTCAACATCTTTCAAACTAATGGTCCAATGTGTAAATGTTAAAGATAAAGCTCATGGCACTAATTCCTCTTGTGCCATTGGGCCAGCTATGAGGTAGGCCTACTCAAGGCTGCAGTCTGGAACTTGAGAGTGGGGGCTGAAAGGCAGCTAACCAAGGAGACTTACTCTGTTGTCCTCACTAATTGCCTCCACCTTTTCTCTCCTAGTGGAGCCTATAGTGACTGTGTATCCTGCAAAGACCCAGCCCCTGCAGCACCACAACCTCCTGGTCTGCTCTGTGAACGGATTCTACCCAGGCCACATTGAAGTCAGGTGGTTCCGGAATGGCCATGAAGAGGAGGCTGGGGTGATCTCCACAGGCCTGATCCAGAATGGAGACTGGACCTTCCAGACCATGGTGATGCTTGAAATAGTTCCTCAGAGTGGAGAGGTCTACACCTGCCAAGTGGAGCACCCCAGCCAGATGAGCCCTATCACAGTAGAATGGAGTGAGCTTCCTGATCTCATAAATCCCTCACCCACCGTGGAGGGGGCTTGCTTTCCCCTGAGTGTCTGCTCTCCCTACACCATGTGTTCATTTGCTCCTTGTTCTCCTGTCCTTCAGCTGAGGTTACTGGGGGAGCCCCGAGATAGCCTATGATAGAAATCCTCTGATAGTTTACAGATATCCTGGGATAGTTTCTCCAAATACTTACACCCCCTGGGGAGGCACTCCTGCCTGACAAGGAGAAAAGAGGTGTCCCTGTTCTGAGCTTCCCGTGACATCACAAGTCACGGACACTACGTGGCCCTGAGCACCAGTCCCCTGCCTCAGATTGGGCTTCTGACACTGTTGCTCTGAGTTCTTCGCTGTGATCTGAAAAGAGGTGCACCCTCTGCAATGTAAGGGTGTGCTTGGGGTGGGTGGAGTCCAACCTCAGCTATGCTTTTTATTACATCTGTCACCCTAGACAAGCTGCTTAACCTCATTGAGTCCTTGGCTCCTCATCCATTAGATGTTGAAGTCATGTGACCTAAGAGCATGGCTGTGATATTTAAATAAGTTCACTGAACCTTGTAGCTACTCAATGTGATTTTTAATCTTTTTTTCCCAGAAATGGCCAGTTATTCTAATTCTTCCAGGGTAGCCTTCTTTCCTCATTCCCATAGTTCACAATTTCAGCATCGCAATTAGAGAAGAGAATTTGGGATAAAGACTAAAACTGGTGTCTTTTCTCAGGGGCACGGTCTGACTCTGCTCAGAGCAAGATGATGAGTGGAGTCGGGGGCTTCGTTCTGGGCCTGCTCTTCCTTGCGGTGGGGCTCTTCATCTACTTCAGGAATCAGAAAGGTAAGGAGCCTTTGGGCAGCTGAGTCTCCCCACTGACTTTTGGAGGAAGACATATGGTTTTGCTCAAGTTAGTTCTCTGTATATCAGTGGCCTCATCTACAGCTTATGTCCCTAACTGACTTTAATATCCTGGAGATCCAGAAATCTGTAGTCCATGGTTACTTATGGGTGAAACATAAGAGACTATGGCTTGTAGAGATAAGGAAAGGTTAACAGGCATGGGGATTTGGGGTGGAGATCCTGGGACAAATGCAGGAAGAGACAATAAGGCTGATTCAATTGCATTGGATTGGTATGAGAGAAACTTCATGGGTCACATGCTGTCAGTGTTTGCCTTCATATAAACTCTGAAATCAGATGATATGGGTTATGGTATTAGGAAGACGTGTTTTCGGGATGGATCAACCTCTATATCTTTTAAGTATATATCTTCTTTTGTCTCTCCTAGGACGCCCCACACTTCAGCCAACAGGTATGCTCTTTATCTTTTAGAATCATGTTTAGTCTCCCTGGAACAGATGGTAGAGGAAACAAGACAGAGGCAGAAATAATGAAAGACTTTGGACCTGACTTCTCATCAGGCAGTTTACACTAAAGCTTCTCTTAACTAAATAAAAGGCTTGTGCTCTAAAGTAGCTTTGGCTCAGGAGACTTGAGAATATTTTCCCCTTCTTCTGTAATGCTTTAATATTAACATTAACATTCCCCTGTAGAGTTATGTCTGAAAATAACCCTCTCCTCTGTTTCTTGCAGGGCTCCTGAGCTGAAGTGAAGATGGTCACATTCAAGGAAGAACCTTCTGTCCCAGCTTCTTCACAGCATGGAAAGGTTTCCTGCTTAGCGCTAACTCTTCCACAATGAAGTACTTTCTCAGGATCTCATTTGCTCCTGGCTCAGTGACCCTGTAGAAACTGTCCTCAATGGCTTTCTTAGTCACCCCCACCCCCTGCCCTCAGCCTTTGACCTGGAAGTTCTCAATATTGATTCCAGTACCTTGTGTTCTTTCTTCCTTGGTTCCCTTTGTTTTCAACTTCTGTTTCCTGTGCATCTGAGCTCATCTGTTCATTTTACTTTATAATGTGTTCCCTCAAATAAATACGGAGTGAAAATCATCTACTTCATACATCTTCAAAAAGAGAAGTCAAAGAAAAGATAAAGGGAAGATTACATCACACAGCAATTATGTTTTTATTTATATTCCTGAATTTTGGTCACCTGTGGATCTAGAAAATTTCCTTTCTTCCTTTATTTTTCTCTTGGGTTTTCTGCATTCTGTTATTAGACGTGTTTTCCTGAGCTAGCCCTTAATGAACCCATTTTCCTGATAAAACCCTTAAAGAGCTCATTTCATGATGCTCCTCTACATCTCCGCATTTTCAAAGACAAGTTCCTTTACACTATTGGATACAGAATTGGGATGACAAATGTTAAGAAATGCAAGTAACTTGTAAGGATGTGCTGACCTCACAATTTTTGTAATCATGCTCTTTTTGTCTCTTTCACTGATTTTTTAAAAGAAAGAATATAAACTAAGGTACTTCTTGAACTATTTTTTTTGTTGTTGTTATACTGATAGTGGGCTATAATACTTCAGTCTTTTTCTGTCTCTCCAATAAACATAATTGATGTGCTGGTTCTTTGGCTGGGATGCATTCTTCACCATAAATAGTTCTCAGAAGTCTATCAGGACAATGCCACAAGTCGATAACATACATTTCTGAGGCCCTCCAGTTTCTGTTACAGACTTACTGTCTGTCACAGGGAAATCCCATATGGGTCTTAGCAGAAATCAGAGACCATGCTGGGAAGCAAAAGGGGTTATATGAATACAGTGATGTACAGCCAACAATGGAATACTCTGCATGTTTAGAAAAAAATGAGACTGTCTTGCTATGGAGTAATCTCCAAAATTCACTTTCAGTATGTACAGAAGTGTGTGTCCATACACAGCATTTTGTTTAATAAGATAGAAGAGGATAATGGGAACATATAACTAAACCCATTAATTCAATCTATCTACATATCATCTACTAACATTCATAAGTAGAGACAAAGGAAGGGTTTTTTTTTTAATGTTACCTTTACAGCAGAATGAGGGGAAAGTTGAAGGGGACAAAGATGAAAGCTGGACTTTCTCAAATAAATTTTATTTAATATTTTAACTCGAGGCAGTTTTTAATATTTTGTGTGATAAAATTTAAATAATATGTAAAAGGTGATATCAAAAACTAAAAACCAGCTATAATGATTGAAACAGACTTGTCAAAAATATATGATGAGAAACAAGCTAGAAAAGTAATTTTCTACTTTTCTTTTTTAGCATTTTTTGACTCTTGCATAGAACATTGTGGAACTATAATTGTAAATCAGCATTCATCTATAAATTCCATAGACCAGTTGTATAAAGGAGTTGGATAGGTTCTGAGAAAGGTAACTACATTGGATAAGCAGATAGTGGGTTTTGCTTTTGTATTCCTTCTGAAGAGTCAGCTTTAAATGTAAGTCAAATCTAAAGAGTAGATAGTTGATTCAGAAGCTCATTTCTCGGGCATACACACCAAGGAAACCAGAATTGAAAGAGATACATGTACCCCAATGTTCATTGCAGCACTGTTTATAATAGCCAGGACGTGGAAACAGCCTAGATGTCCATCAGCAGATGAATGGATAAGAAAGCTGTGGTACATATACACGATGGCGTTATTACTCAGCCATTAAAAAGAATACATTTGAATCAGTTCTAATTAGATGGATGAAACTGGAGCCGATTATACAGAGTGAAGTAAGCCAGAAAAAAAAGCACCAATACAGCATACTAACATATATATGGAATTTAGAAACATGGTAATGATAACCCTGTATGTGAGACAACAAAAGAGACACAGATGTATAGAATGGACTTTTGGACTTTGAGGGAGAGGGAGAGGGTGGGATGGTTTGGGAGAATGGCACTGAAACATGTATACTATCATGTAAGAAACGAATCACCAGTCTAGGTTTGATACAGGATACAGGATGCTTGGGACTGGTGCACGGGGATGATCCAGAGAGTTCATGTGGGGTGGGAGGTTGGGGGGGAGGTTTCAAGATTAGGAACTCATGTACACCTGAGATGGAAAAAAANAGGGAGAGGGTGGGATGGTTTGGGAGAATGGCAAGGAAACATGTATACTATCATGTAAGAAACGAATCACCAGTCTAGGTTTGATACAGGATACAGGATGCTTGGGACTGGTGCACGGGGATGATCCAGAGAGTTCATGTGGGGTGGGAGGTTGGGGGGGAGGTTTCAAGATTAGGAACTCATGTACACCTGAGATGGAAAAAAAAAAAAAAAAAAAGCTCATTTCAGAGTAATGGTAATTTGAACACAATTTCTCCATAGAAGCAACTATTATTTTGTTTTCAACCATAGTCAAAATTTTTTATGCATATGTTGATTATGTATAAAACAGGTTATCATCTTATAAGAATTTGATAAGCTGATAGCATATCTGCATTATGTATACATTTGGTATGAATTTTGTTTGATGCTAGGGTTGCAGCTTTACTCTCACTTTGTTCTTCCAGATGAAGAAATGACTTGTCTCATTTTGTTTGAGATCAGTGTTCTGAAAAATAATGTAGAAAAAATGGTGTGAATATCTGAATTAAGATGCTTTCTGTTAGAAAATCCATTTTAACTGGCTTTACTTTTAATAATTATCTCACATAACACATAGACCTAAGGTAATAAATCTGCAGAGTTGGTTATCAGGCGAGTGGAATCACCAGTTACCTGAAATGCAGGAAAATGCAATTGTTTCTTCTCCTGTGCTTTCATAGAAGGAAGGTGTAACTACATTTAGAGTAGCTAAAAGACTGCAAAGTGATGAAAGACGGCTGTCTTCACTGAGGAGAACAATTGGACTATTGCAGGGTTTATAAAGCTATTGAAGCAGAGATTAAAATAATGGCTATTAAAAGATAATATCAAGAGGCAGAAATATGCATTTTAGCCAGGGCCCCTGTGAACCAAATCATTTTGTACCAAATAAATCAAAGAATTTACCTAAAGACGTCAATTTCCTCAGGTAGCTTGTTAGTTCTTTACTTGTATTTGTATTTCTTTAATAGCAGAGGTATTAAACCAGGTATAACAGGAGATATTTGTATAACAGGAGATATTTGTGATGGCACAGACTCCTCTTTGTTCAGCCAACAAGTAATGTAAAGCAATTCTATTATCTAAACCCTATAAGCTCAGAATAATTCTTATGCCTATAGGCATATTTTGGGGTAGCATATTTTATTCCCTTTCGAGGCCAGGCTGCCTTGCTTTCTGCTTTGTGGTTTTATTTTACTTATCTTGGATTTTTATCATCAAGCTGTAAAAATTTTGAGAAAAATAATGGAATTACATTTTTTGCAACTTTATTGTTACTAAGCAATGTAGCAAATTACTTTGCTTGAATTTTTCTTTTAATTCTCATTACAATTCATCAGTGTTTTCATAAGAGGAATTAGGCTAATTTAAGTAGACACCAGTGAATATATAGCTAGCAAATGACAGAGTCAAGATGAAGCTCAAGTTTAATTCATTTCAACAGCACTAATTTGCCAGTCTACCATACTATCAGGGATAATTTTGTTGAGTCACTTAGTTGCATCCCACTCTTTGTGACCCCATGGACTGTGGCATGCTGGGCTTCCCTGTCCTTCACTATCTCCCGGCGTTTGCTCAGACTCATGTCCATTGAGTCGATGATGCCATCAAACCATCTCATCCTCTGTCACTCCATACTCCTCCTGCCCTCAGTCTTTCTCAGCATCAGGGTCTTTTCCAATGAGTTGATTCTTCACATCAGGTGGCCAAAGTTTTGGAGCTTCAGCTTCAGCATTAGTCCTTCCAATGAATATCCAGGACTGATTTCCTTTAGGATTGACTGGTTTGATCTTGCTGTCCAAGGGCTCTCAAGAGTCTTATCCAACATCACAATTTGAAAGCATCAAGTCTTTGGCACTCAGTTTTCTTTATGGTCCAACTTTCACATCCATACATGACTGCTGGAAAAAATATAGCTTTGACTAGATGAACCTTTATCAGCAAAATGATGCCTCTGTTTTTTAATATGCTGTCTAGGTTTGTCATAGCTTTTCTTCCAAGGAGCAAGCATCTTTTAATTTTGTGGCTGCAGTCACCATGCAGTGATTTTGGAGACCAAGAAAATGAAGTCTATCCCTGTTTTCATTTTTCCCCCAGCTATTTGCCATAAAGTGATGGGACCAGATGCCATGATCTTAGTTTTTTGAGTGTTAAGCCAACTTTTAAAAAACTTTTAACCCAACTTTTTTTCACTCTCTTCTTTCACCCTGATCANTGCAGTGATTTTGGAGACCAAGAAAATGAAGTCTATCCCTGTTTTCATTTTTCCCCCAGCTATTTGCCATAAAGTGATGGGACCAGATGCCATGATCTTAGTTTTTTGAGTGTTAAGCCAACTTTTAAAAAACTTTTAACCCAACTTTTTTTCACTCTCTTCTTTCACCCTGATCAAGAGGCTCTTTAGTTCCTCTTTGCCCTCTGCCATTAGGATAGTATCATCTGTATATATGAAGTATATCTGAGGTTGCTGATATTTCTACTGGCAACCTTGATTCCAGGTTTTGATTCATCCAGCCAGTACATCACATGATGTACTCTGCATATAAATTAAATAAGCTGGATGACTTAATCCCTTTGATTTGGGGTAGGTTCTGTTGATCATTTTGGAAATAGATTAATCATCATAATTTCAAAGATAAATGAGAAATAGCTCATTGTGACTAAAACATTCTTTGCCCCCACTTTAAGCTGTATCTCCCCCATCTTTTACTCAAGTTTTTCACCCAGGAACACATCTTCAAAAACAAGATGGCTCCAAGAATAAGGCAGGCTATTCTCTTGGTAATGAAACAGGTACCCTAGTATATATGAATGAAATGGGTAATGTCAGTCCTCAGTGTCCAGTCTCAGTCCTCATTAAGTCTGGAGCCGGTGATGTTGATGTATAAATTCTGTTGTGTGTAAATAGATACTCCTCTATTCTGCTCCCCCACTCCATTGCCATTTCCTCCCCACCATCTGTCTTACCCCTTATCAAAGACCAAACCCTAGGCTTTCAGATTCATTCTACTGAAGGTGCAAATATTTCATTAACCTGGAGAATCAAGAACCAAAACCAAATTCTGAACCTAGAGCTAAGTAGAGATCTCCCAACAAACACTGATCTAGGTTTTTCCAGATGAGAACTGGACCACAGCAACTGGATTGTTTGCAGATCCTCTGAACGAGACTGAGCTCTGATAAACTGTGACTTCATTTGGAAAGTTAGCTGACTGAGAAGATGTTAGGCTAGTGCTTGAAAATAACCATCTTGTCAGGGCCTGAATGTTGGGTTCTTTTCAGAGATGGGTGGAAATGAGGAAACAAAGTAAAAAGACCATTTAATTCTTGCAAATACTCCTAGAATGGCAAGCCTCCAGCAGGAAATATGTTAGTTTCACTTCTTTATAGCCCTTCACAGTGGGCAGGGTCAAACTATCTCCCTGTTAGCCAAACAAAACACCTTAGACCAAGGGTCAAGTGGAAGGGGCTGGGCAGGGCTCCCTGAGGCAGGTTGTTATGTATGCCTATAATAAGAAAAACAAAATAAGAATTAAAGTCACAGATGCAGATCCAGTATGGATTCAAATTAACCCTTACAGTTGCAGAGTTACTATGGAGTTTAAATGGAATATATTGTGCTCTCACCTTTAGATTCTTTCTTCTTCTCCCTTCATCCTTTGATTTTGGGAAAGTCTCTCAAGTGTCTCACCTATAACAAATACAATCTTTCCAAATGAACTGCTATTCCCTACACACTCCACAATTTCAAATTATAATACAAAGCTATATATTCACAAAGAAATAGACACAAACAGATATGGAAGAGAAGAGAGAGCCCAGAGATAAACCCATACTTACACAGACAATTAATTTACAACAAAGGAGCAAAAAATATAAAATGGAGAAAGAATAGTTTCTCCAATAAAAGATGTTGGGAAACAAGACAGCCACATGCAACATAATGAAACTAAACCACCTTCTCACACCTTATACAAAAACAACTCAAAATCAGTTAGAGACACCTACATTCATAGAAAGTGAACCCATAAAACTCCTGGAAGCAAACATAGACAGTATGCTCTTTGACATGAATCTTAGTAATATCTTTCTGTGTATGTCTTCTTGGGAAAGGAAATCAAAAGCAAAAACAAATGAATAGAACTGCATCAAATAAAAAAGCTTCTGCACATCAAAGGCCAACATCAACAAAAAACACAACCTACTAAATGGGGAGAAATGTTTGCAAATCATATATTAGCATAAAATATCCAAAACAGAGAAATAACTCACACAACTCAGCAATAACAAAAACTCAAATTTAAAAAGATACATGCACTCTAATGTTCACACCAGCAATATTTACAGTATCCAAGATAACAAAGCAACTTTAGTGTCCAACAACAGATAAACAGTTAAAGAAGGTGTTTTACATGTATGTATACGAGATCTCTTCAAGAAAATTAGAGCTACCAAGGGAACATTTCATGCAAAGATGGGCTTGATAAAGGACANACCTCATGTGAAGAGTTGACTCCTTGTAAAAGACTCTGATGCTGGGGTGGATTAGGGGCAGGAGAAGAAGGGGACTACAGAGGATGAGATGGCTGGATGGCATCACTGAGTCGATGGACGTGAGTCTGAGTGAACTCCGGGAGTTGGTGATGGACAGGGAGGCCTGGTGCACTGCAGTTCATGGGGTCACAAAGAGTCGGACATGACTGAGCAACTGAACTGAACTGAACTGATACATATATAATATATACACAATGGAATATTAGTCATAAAAAGGAATGAAGTCCTTCCATTTGCAACAATATGGATGGCCCTAGAAAATATTATGTTTAGTGATATAAGTCAGAAAGAGGAAGACAAATACTGCATATTGTTACTTATATAGAGATTATAAAAAACAAAAAATGAATTAATATAACAAAACAGAAACAGATTTTCAGTGTAGAAAACTATTAGTGATTTCCAATAAGGAGAGAGAGAAGGGGAAGGACAAGATAGACTAAGACTAAGACTAGAGGTACAAACTACTAAGTATAAAATAAATAAGCTAGAAGGATATATTATAGACACAGGGAAATATAGCCATTATTTTATAACTTTGAACAGAGTATAATATACAAAAATATTAAACAACTATGTACACCTGAAGCAAATATAATATTGTAAATCAACTATACTTGTTATAAAAATAAAATAAATAATAGAACATTAACTTATTTCATTTTTATAATATATGTGGCTAAATTACTTAATCCGCTGTGATTCCTTATCCTTTTAACTTTGGAGTTCTATCATCTGCATTTTTTGTCCTAAACAACATTTCTTTTTTGCTGTGTTAAGTTTTTAGGACTTTCTTTTCTACTGAATATCTCTCTTTTCAACCTACAAGATTTAATTTATTTTACCTAGTGCAATAAACAGCTATGAAATTTATTGCATTTAATTTTATCATTGTTAATTTTTAAAGTTAAAAACATAACACTATACACGTTATTCACTTCAAGGAAAAATATTGCTACATATATAAAACAGATTAGAAGCATGTTGCTTCTGTTGTCCTTTTCCCACTGACTTCTGAATATTTAAAAAATAAAAAATGTTCATATACTGTATTAATTAGGAATTTAATTCACATATTAATAAAGTAATCTTATGCATGATACCAATAATAGTTACTTCTAAAAATTATATATTTCATTAAATGATTTTGCATTCAATTAAAGTTTGCAATAACACTTGTTACAAACTGGACCAAAGCCTTGTCTAACACAATGAAACTATGATCCATGCCATCTAGGGCCATCAAAGATGGGTGGGTCATGGTGGAGAGTTCTGACAAAATGTGGTTNAGTTACTTCTAAAAATTATATATTTCATTAAATGATTTTGCATTCAATTAAAGTTTGCAATAACACTTGTTACAAACTGGACCAAAGCCTTGTCTAACACAATGAAACTATGATCCATGCCATCTAGGGCCATCAAAGATGGGTGGGTCATGGTGGAGAGTTCTGACAAAATGTGGTTCACTAGAGAAGGGAATAGCAAACCACTTCAGTATTCTTGCCTTGAGAACCCCATGAACAGTATGAAAAGGCAAAAAGATAGGACACTGAAAGATGAACTTGCCAGGTCAATACATGCCCAAAATGCTACTGGAGATCAGTGGAGAAATAACTCTAGAAAGAATGAAGAGACAGAGCCAAAACAAAAACAACACCCAGCTGTGGGCATGACCGGTGATGGAAGTAAAGAGCAATGGTGTAAAGAGCAATATTGCATAAGAACCTGGAATGTTAGGTACACGAATCAAGGCAAATTAGAAGTGGTCAAACAGGAGATGGCAAGAGTAGACGTCGACATTTTCGGAATCAGAACTAAAATGGACTGGAATGGGTGAACTTAACTCAGATGACCATTATATCTACTACTGTGGGCAAGAATCCCTTAGAAGAAATGGAGTAGCCATCATAGTCAACAAAAGAGTCCATGCAATACTTGCATGCAATCTCAAAAATGACAGAATGATCTCTGTTTGTTTCCAAGGCAAATCATTCAGTATTACAGTACTACAAGTCTATGCCCCAACCAGTAATGCTAAAGGAGCTGAAGTTGGACTGTGCTTGGATAACCTACAAGACTTTCTAGAACTAACATCCCAAAAGATGTCCTTTTCATTTTAGGGGACTGGAATGCAAAAGTAGGAAGTCATGAGATACCTGGAGTAGCAGGCAAATTTGGTCTTGGAGTACAAAATGAAGCAGGTCAAAGGCTAACAGAGTTTTGCCAAGAGAACACACTGGTCATAGCAAACACACTCTTCCAACAACACAAGAGAAGACGACACATGGACATCACCAGACGGTCAATACTGAAATCAGACTGATTTTATTCTTTGCAACCAAAAATGGAGAAGCTCTATACAGTCAGCAAAAGCAAGACTGGAAGCTGACTATGGGCCAGATCATGAACTCCTTATTGCCAAATTCAGACTTAACTTGAAGAAAGTGGGAAAAACTGCTAGACCATTCAGATTTGACCTAAATCAAATCCCTTATAATTATACAGTGGAAATGAGAAATAGATTCAAAGGATTAGATCTGATAGACAAAGTGCCTGAAGAACTATGGACAGAGTTTCGTGACATTGTACAGGAGGCAGTGATCAAGACCATCCCCACGGAAAAGAAATTCAAAAAGGCAAAATGGTTGTCTGAGGAGGGCTTACACATAGCTAAGAAAAGAAGAGAAGTAAAAGGCAAAGGAGAAATGAAGAGATATACCCACTTGAATGCAGAGTTCCAAAGAATAGCAAGGAGAGATAAGAAAGCCTTCCTCAGCGATCAGTGCAAAGAAATAGAGGAAAACAACAGAATGGGAAAGACTAGAGATCTCGTCAAGATAATTAGAGATACCAAGGGAACATTTCATGCAAAGATGGGCACAATAAAGGACAGAAATGGTATGGACCTCACAAAAGCAGAAAGATATTAAGAAGAGGTGGCAAGAATACACACAGAAGAACTGTACAAGAAAGATCTTCATGACCCAGATAACCACAATGGTATGATCACTTACCTAGAGCTAGACATCCTGGAATGCAAAGTCAAGTGGGCCTTAGGAAGCATCACTACAAACAAAGCCAGTGCAAGTGATGGAATTCCAGTTGAGCTATTTCAAATCTTAAAAGATGATGCTGTGAAAGTGCTGCACTAAACATGCCAGCAAATTTGGAAAACTCAGCAGTGCCACAGGACTGGAAAAGGTCAGTTTTCATTTTAATCCCAAAGAAAGGCAATGGCAGAGAATGCTCAATCTACCATCTCACACACCAGGAAATGAATGCTCAAAGTTCTCCAAGAGAGGCTTCAACAGGACATGAACCATGAACTTCCAGATTTTCAAGCTGGATTTAGAAAAGGCAGAGGAACCATAGATCAAATTGCTGACAACTGCTGGATCATAGAAAAACCAAGAGTTCCAGGAAAACATCTACTTCTGCTTTATTGACTACGCCAAAGCCTTTGACTGTATGAATCACAACAAACTGTGGAAAGTTCTTCAAGAGGTGGGAATATGAGACCACCTGACCTGCCTCTTGAGAAACCTATATGCAGGTCGGGAAGCAACAGTTAGAACTGAACATGGAACAACAAACTGGTTCCAAATTGGGAAAGGAGTATGTCAAGGCTGTCTATGGTCACCCTGCTTATTTAACTTATATGCAGAGTACATCATCGGAGAAGGCAATGGCACCCCACTCCAGTACTCTTGCCTGGAAAATCCCATGGATGAAGGAGCCTGGTAGGCTGCAGTCCATGGGGTCGCTAAGAGTCGGACATGACTGAGATACTTCACTTTCACTTTTCACTTTCATGCATTGGAGAAGGAAATGGCAACCCACTCCAGTTTTCTTGTCTGGAGAATCCCAGGGACAGGGGAGCCTGGTGGGCTGCCGTCCATGGGGTCGCACAGTCGGACACGACTAAAGTGACTTAGGAGCAGCAGCAGAGTACATCATGAGAAACGCTGGGCTGTTTGAAGCACAAGCTGGAATCAAGATTGCCGGGAGAAATATCAATAACCTCAGATATACAGATGACACCACCCTTATGGCAGAAAGGGAAGAGGAACTAAAAAGTCTCTTGATGAAAGTGAAAGAGGAGAGTGAAAAAGTTGGCCTAAAACTCAACATTCAGAAAATGAAGATCATGGCATCTGGTCCCATTACTTCACGGCAAATAGATGGGGAAACAATGGAAACAGTGAAAGACTTTAATTTTTTAGGCTCCAAAATCACTGCTGATGGTGACTGCAGGCATGAAATTAAAAGACACTTGCTCCTTGGAAGAAAAGCTAGGATCAACATAGACATCATATTAAAAAGCAGAGACATTACTTTGCCAACAAAGGTATGTCTAGTCAAAGCTATGGTTTTTCCAGTAGTCATGTATGGATGTGAGAGTTGGACTATAAAGAAAGCTGAGCTCCAAAAAATTGATGCTTTTGAACTGTGGTGCTGGGGAAGACTCTTGAGAGTCCCTTGAACTGCGAGGAGATCCAACTAGCTCATCCTAAAGGAAATCAGTCCTGAATATTCATTGGAAGGACTGATGCTGTAACAGAAACTCCAATACTTTGGCCACCTGATGCGAAGAACGGACTCATTGGAAAAACCCTGATGCTGGCAAAGATTGAAGGCAGGAGGAGAAGGGGACAACAGAGGATGAGATGGTTGATGGTATCACTGACTCAATGGACATGAGTTTGAGCAAGCTCCAGGAGTTGGTGATGGACAGGGAAGCCTGATGTGGTATAGTCCATGGAGTGGCAAAGAGTTGGACATGTCTGAACTAAACTGAATAATATTCATGCAACATATCTTTAAATTAATTTAATACATTCAATAACTTTATTATAGAAGAAAGTTATTTCTTCATCTTATGTTAAAGCACTTTGTCAGATGTCTTACTAATTTGATTTTCATTTCATATGCTAATTTTTAAAATGGTTAATAAATTAGTGACTACTTTAAAATGTTTCTATTACTTCTAGAAAAGAAGTATGTGGCTCTTCAACACTGGTGCCCCATCCTGCAGCTTCTAATTTGGTTTTTCAGAACTACACATGGCTAGTTGTTGGAAAGAATATCCTTTCAGATATTATCTACAATAGTCTTATAAGCCCTGTTCCTCACCAAGAGTATTCTTAAAAAGTATTTAAATGTTTAGCTTGCCAATCTTAAAATATTAAAAAAAATAATTTTTAACACGTTGCAATACTTATGATGCTTTCTCATTTTACCCCATTCTCTGTCATTTCATAGCCTGTATAAGATTTATTTTCCAATATCCTCCAAAAAGGACTTTCTGAGCTCTGTCCATTACCCAGATTCTTGCACCTGTTCATTAAATTGATTAGCTAAATGGGCGCAAAGGACACTGGAGTTTCAGGCACGGTGTCTCTCTCCTTGTTCTTTATTTTTGATTGCCAAATCCAGAAACTTGATTTACTAATGATCCTCAGAAGCCAGGGGAGAAGGGAGAGGTGTGGAAACAGAAAAACAAGACATTACCTTTCAGAAACAATCAGATGTCTCAGGCATAAGGGTGACTCATCTGCTGTTGTTGTTCAGTTACTCAGTCATGTCCAGTAATGTTTAAAACAGTGCATTTTTGTTACTCATTAATGTATACAACACATAGAACTTAGGTTGTAGTAATTGATTCATTCTTTTTAAAAATAAATTAGTATGATTTGTAAATTGTGTGTGTAATTTGTATGAACAAGTTTTGATAGTGTTCTCTTTAATTGTATTTCAGAATGTTCTTTATATAGAATTTGATATAAATTGTGATTTTCTATTTGTCAAATTAAACATGATATTTTCCTGGTTGCAATAGCACAATTTCCAATAGTACTAATTATTGTTGGTATCTAGGGACATAGATTCTTCTCAACTCTAAAAACAATGGTGACTGCTATCCAACCTCTCCAAGAAGTGTTGAACTTTCCATATTAAGAGAAATACATTTTTCCAAAATAAGGGAGATACTATTTATATTGCATTCCAAAATTTCAAACTTGTATTACATTATGCTGAGAAATCTGAAGTAATGGTTGAGAACAATAGATTGGATTTAGGAATTTTAAAGACACTGTTATCTTCAATAAGGTGGAGACTTGTGGGGACCTATGGGGTCATTACATAAGATCAACTCAAATTTTATTATTTCCAGAGGAGAGTAACAATGCTGATGAGGGCAGTCTTTAAGTAACTAGAATTGCTATAAGTAGCTGCCTCAATTTATATCAAGCGCAGTTCAGCTTGGTCGCTCCATTGTGTCTGATTATTTGAGAGCCCATGGACTGCAGCACGCCAGGCTTCCCTGTCCATCACCATCTCCTGGAGCTTACTCAAAATTAAGTCCATCAAGTGGGTGATGCCATCCAACCATCTCATCCTCTGTTGACCCCTTCTCCTCCTGCCTTAAATCTTCCCCAGCATCAAGGACTTTTCCAGTGAGTCAAGTTCTGGCTTCATTAAAAGTTTTATGGATATGCATATCCATGAAATTAAAGTGATAAAAATAGATTCAACATAAGGGTCACTGTTCTCCTTGGAAATTGAACATAAGGTGGTATGATGCAATGATTGAGCTTGTGGAGTTTGGAATCACATAAAATGGCTCAATTTACCAGCCTCGCATCATTGCAAAAGTTACCTTCCATTCATCATCATTTTATCTCCATCTGTAGAAATAGAAAGTGTATTTCATGGAGATGATGTGAGAATTAAATTTTCAAAAGATATATAAAAAAGCCTAGCAAAATTAATTCATAGTAGAAAGTAAAAGGCTTAAAAGTTGCTCAATAAATTTTGGTTATTAAGTTACGTTAAGAGGGATTACTTATCAGAGTTGTAGTGCAGTGTGAATTAATTCAGAACTTTAAGATGATAATTGACCTCTAAAGTCCATTCTAAATGTGAGATATTTACATTACTGTATACTGTTTATTTGAAAATAAATTATGTATTAAATTATATATCACAATACACAATTCATAGTTTTTCCATGGTGTTTCATTTCCTGAACACTTTGTAATATATTCATTAGCAAGGTCTATTTATTTATTTTCTTTTTTTAAATTTTATAAATTAAAAAACTTAGTTGGAGGAAAATTGCTTTACAATGTTGTGTGAGTTTCTGCTGTACAACAATGTGAATCAACTATAAGTATACATATATCCCCTTCCTCTTGAACTTCCCTTCAGCCCCCTCCCCCATTCTACCCCTCTAGGTCATCTTAGCGTACTGAGCTGAGCTTCCTGTATTATACAGCAGTTTCCCACTAGCTATCTATTACTCTCGCTATTCGTCCCACTTTTCCTTCCCCCACTGTGTCCGTAAGTATTTTCTGAGGGTGCCGCTAAACTCAGTGACAGTAACAGAAGACAGACCTGACAGAAAAGAAAGAAAAACCTTTTCACTCAGGTTAAATAATTGGCTAACTTTAAATTTCCTTTAGTTTATCAGGAACATTTCAACCCATAAGGAAGTACAGACTATGCTCTAATCAACAGCTATAATTTTGTCATATCATCTGTTACCAGGAGATGCTCTTCCTTGAGGAGTCCACAGAATCACAGCACTTTTCAGTGTTGAAGTAACTGAAAGATTACAATGCTTTCATTTCTACTGTAGAGGATAAGTAATTTACCCACATCTGCAACACTAAGTTACGGTGCAAAACGGACTGGATTAAAGGTCTCCTAACTTGGAATCATTTTCTCTCCAGCACCTCAACTCCTAAACACATGCACACATACAATTGTCAAAATAGCTCAGTCTCCAAATAGAGAGGAATGAAAGCTCCTAAAAGGCTCAAATGTGTGATTCTTCACTCATCAGCACAGAACTGACTCACAATAGAGGCCCAGTTAAAACGTTTCAGACCCAACTGGATCAAACCTTTAAAGCACTAAATCAAAACAATCCTTTTGTTAGAGAAAGAGGACCATCATACTAAATCTCTGACCAGTAACTGATGATGCTTTTCATCTGTGATGCTAATTGGTCTCTAATACTGAGATCACCCAGTTCTGTTCAGCTGAGTCAGTCATTATTTTCCGATGCTTCATGACGCCATGGACTGCAGCACGCCAGGCCTCCCTGTCCATCACCAACTCCAGGGGTTTACTCAAACTAACATCCATTGAGTCAGTGATGCAATCCAACCATCTCATCCTCTGTTACCCCCTTTTCCTCCCACCTTCAATCTTTCCCAACATCAGAGTCTTTTCAAATGAGTCAGTTCTTTGCATCAAGTAGCCAAAGTATTGGAGCTTCAGCTTCAACATCAGTCCTTCCAATGAATATTCAGGACTGATTTCCTTTCGGATGAGCTGGCTGGATCTCCTTGCAGTCCAAGGGACTCTCAAAAGTCTTCTCCAACACCACAGTTCAAAAGAATCAATTCTTCAGTGCTCAGCTTTCTTTATAGTCCAACTCTCAGATTCATACATGACTACTGGAAAAACCATAGCTTTGACTAGACAGATCTCTGTTGGCAAAGTATGTCTCTGCTTTTTAATATGCTGTCTAGGTTGGTCCTTTTCTTCCAAGGCGCAAGCGTCTTTTAATTTCATGCCTGTAGGCACCATCAGCAGTGATTTTGGAGCCCAAAAAAATAAAATCTGGATTGGATCACCCAATCCAGGATCAAATACTGAATTCCTTGGTTGCTATCACTTGGGTGGAGGAGGATCACAGAATCCATTTGAGTGGACTTGCCTGCTCCCCTCACACCTTGTCCTTTCCTGTTCTCCAGCATACCTATATTTGTTCAGAGGCTCCTAAATGGCAGCTCTGACAGAACAATTGGTGCTGACCCCTCTCCTGGCTTGGGCCAGGGAGACCCAGCGTAAGTGTATACCTTGGATAGTGAGCTATAGTGGGGTGGGGGAAAGAAGGAACTTAGTTTTGTCACTGTGTCCAGGTCATGTCTCTTAAATATTGTGATATAATCTTCAGTGACAAGCTATATTTGTCATATGGATTCCCAATTCTTTCTACAACAAAAAGTGTGTAGATAAGTTGTCCTCTACAGAGCTGCATCAGGGTCTTCCATATGTATAAGACACAGTTTTTTTTTTTTCTCACTTCTCCTCCAGTAGAACATCCCTAGCCTTCCATCCATTCTTTCAGTGTCTTAAAAGGATTTAGAAATAAAGTTGTCAAAATAATTCCCCATTAGCATCTTCCTTTATTATGTTGAGTTATGCCAGGGAAAGGGAAAATTTCTCTCAGAATTTTATGAGAAACTGTAAAGAATTAGAAAGATCCTTATGTCCTCAAGAGCATCTGCAATGTTGGTGCCTCTCTCTAATATATGAGAATATATCAAAGGGTCTCCCCCATATCTTTTCTTTCCCCTGAACCCTAATGTTAAAAATGTCTGTATCCCTGCCCTGCAGGTTCTCTGGCAAAAGCTGGGACTAGTTTTCTATTTCTCCTGGATAAACACCAAGATAAAGCTGGATAAAGTTTAAACAGCTTCTAGTAATCTTTAGTACTTGAAATGACTCTTGAGGAGCATTCATGGGATGTTCTTTGATGCCTTAAAGAACTTAAAGCATCTTCTGAAAACCTAACACAAGTTAGTGTTCACTATGAATGTATTTTGAAACTTTCTGGATGATTATTTTCTCTTACATCTCTTCATTCTTTGACTTGAGCACATGAGAAGAGATTCGACTAGTCGAGAATAAATAAAAGGTTCATTCGTCATGCCTACCATGTTCCTTAATTAATCATGTTCTGTTATCTCTCCTTCTAGTTCTTCCCTACTTTTCCCCAGCTTTGTCATCGCCATTACTGAAAGTCCCCAACATTTGTACAGAACCCCAGCATTATAATAGATCCACTGGATGAGATAAAACTTAATGAAAATTTCCCTTTTGCTTTAAAATCACCTTTTTATTTCCTGTGAATGTTTCAGGCAAATAGTGGAAGAAGAGAGAGGAATTTTCTCTGAATTTGTTACAGGAAGAGGAAGGGACATAATACCATTAAAATGAAAGAGTGTTGGAACTGGAGCTCCTTCTTCTTTTCCAAGATCCTCGTGATAATCAATTCCCCAGACCATGAATTTATTTGTTTAGGTCACTGATGTTTTTCTGAGCAACAATTATATATGGGGCTCTGTCTGGACTCAGAATTCTATATGAATAATATTGCTAGAAAAATCCCAATTATCATGGAACTTGGCTGGTGACAGGAGAGAAAGATAATCCAATTAACAAAGAAAAATATTTCAGAGAGCAACAGAGCTCTGAAAAAAAAAATATCAGGGTCATGGGACAGAGAAAATGGGATTCACTTGACTTCAGTTCAAGTGGCTAGGGAGGCCTCCCTGAGACTTTTATTAATAGTTGAAAAATGAGTGATGAGAAGGGAGTGTTTATGTAAAAGACATAAGACAACTGAGAAAGAACCAAGAGTGGCAAGATATGTGCTGTGTTTAAGGGATCAAAAAAGGCTAGAGTGGCTGAAGCAGAGTAAGTTGATAAGCAGAAATACGAGGTTGGAGAGTAAATTAGGAGCCAAATCATTTGGCCCTGATGGCTAAGGTAAGATTTTTTTTTTTTTTTAATTTATGGAAAAAGATATGTGAAGCTACTGAAGGGTTACAAAGAGAGTCAGTTTATATTTACTAAAAAAAATAATTCTAGTGAACATGTGTATATTGGATTATAGGGATTCATCAGGGAGACCACGTAGGATTGCAATAGAATTCTCCAGGGAAGTTGTGCTTACGTCCTCATTTACTGTGGTGGTGATAAAGACAGTGGTAAAGAGAAAGGGAATAGATTTGAAATGGATATTTGTATGCTTTATTAATAAATTATATTAGGGAGGAGTAGAAAATCAACCTTATCCCTCAGGACTCTGTCTTGAATTGCTGGAATAAATGTAAGGATTCTGCTTATTGAGACAGAGAAGACTAGGGAGAAGAAAACTTGAAGTAAGTGATTAGGAATAAAAGTTTTGTTTAAGTTTAAAGTAATTTTTTGGACATCTATGTGGAGCTGTCAAGGGACTAGCTGTATTTATGAGACTGGAATTCACGGGGAAGCCAGGTCTGAATATATATATATATATGTTGTGGTCATAGACAACTGTGTTAAAGTTGCTCATGGAGAGGGAGTAAGTAGCAGAAGACGAGAAGCGAGCCAGGACCAGGAAGTCAGCAAAGGGCTCTTAGTAGGAGCACTAGTGATATTGATGACAACCGAGAGAATGTGATGCAGAGGGCAAGGGAACTTAGATTTTTCAAGGAAGGGGGGAGTGCCTATTTGTGGTATGACTAAGAGGAGGGTGAAATGAGAAAAATCATGACAGAGAAGTGAGTACTTGGTATGGTGGATTTGACATTTGCTGTCATTGCAGGAGACCCAAATTTGACCCCTGGGTCAGGAATATCCCCTGGAAGAGAGTAAGCAACCCACTCCACTGTTCTTGCCTGGAGAATCCCATGGACAGAGGGGCTATGGTCCATAGGGTCACAAAGAGTCAGACCTGTCTGAAGCAACTTAGCACATACGCACACAATATTTAAGACAGAAGCTTGACTGGATTGTTGAGGAAAGAATGGGAGCTGAAGAAGAGAGGAATGGATTACAGATGACTCTTCTGACTAGCTGACCTCAGGGACAAACTGTGCTCTAGGACAAGGGAATCAACTGGACCCAAAGGATAAAGATAAGGGCTTGACGAGAAGCTGGGAAAACCTGAGAATCAGACATGTTTAGTCACCACCAAGGAAGCATTAGAGTGCCCTTGAATGCTGAGGTGACTGGTTATGCAAAAAATCATTAATCAATACAGCCAATATTTATTAGTGTCCTAGACTACACCACTTATTATATCCTAATGTTGGAGTAACAAACCAAACCAACCTGATTTCTGTCAACATGGAGCATCATAACATTTTGCAGCTACTCTGCACCAGGCCTATAAATTTCAGTATGTAATTCTTATAAGTAGTATATCATATCTGTAGCAATTAAAAACATGTATGTCTATGGAATCTAAAATTCAAAAAGTTTGAGTTATTTACTCAGGGTCACATTGTTAATTCTAGAATCTAGATTGTATTATCTAAAATTTATGTTAGATTCACACATACTGCATTATGAAATAGAAAATGTTTCTATTCTTATTTGCTCAAAATGATAATTCATGATAAAATTAGCTGAAGACAATTTCCAAATGATGATGAAGATATTTCTTGCTTTAGGAAGTTAAGTAATAGAAAGATTTTGTGAGTTAACATTCATAAGGGTTATAAAAGTAAAAATGTTGATATATTTATTGAGCACCTTTTTTGTAATCAGCACTAGGAAATGTTGCTCTTTAAATTCACACTTAACAACATTCTGTAAGGAATATACTATCACCAAATCTGTTTTAGAGATAAAAAAGGCTCATGGATGGTAAAATGGAGCCAAGTAGAAAAGCTCATGTTCAAATTCAGAAGCTCTGATTATACAGCTTGTGGTTCTAACTACCATTAGTAAACAGTGGCTTAATTGTGTCTGAATTACTGATAAAATTTCTGATGTTCATACACATAGTGTCTTGGGCATGTGTGTATTTGTGGTTCAGTGGTGCTATTCAGTTCAGTTTAGTTCAGTCAATCAGTTGTGTCTGACTCCTTGAGACCCCATGAATCGCAGCACGCCAGGCCTCCCTGTCCATCACCAACTCCAGAGTTCACTCAGACTCACGNGTTTCTTCCAGTCCAGCATTTCTCATGATGTACTCTACATAGAAGTTAAATAAGCAGGGTGACAATATACAGCCTTGATGTACTCCTTTTCCTATTTGGAACCAGTCTGTTGTTCCATGTCCAGTTCTAACTGTTGCTTCCTGGCCTGCATTCAGATTTCTCAAGAGGCGGCTGCTAAGTCTAATATAAATGAGAAATTTACATTCATTCTGCCTTTATTATTTGAAGAACTCATATAGTAGGTTCACATGAGCAGGCGGTCATGGGCAAGTGTTGAAAAATACAAAGAAGTATTATCTTCCTTCTGAGATTAACAAATTGGGCTAATGTTACCAAATTAAAAACAGCATGCTCAATTAAACCTGAATTCAGATAAACAATAGTAATTTATTAAAAGTACTGAGAATCCTGTATTTTTTTTTACTGAATCTGGAAACCTTAAGTCGGAGACATGAACCGGATAAACAGTGCTAACCATATAAGCTGCAGTGAACAGTAATTTCACACATTTTAATTTTGTAAGGTTGTCATGCCTCAGGAAGATATTTAAGAATTTCAGAATAGTAAAGTAGATCTGATCTATCCTTCTTTCTGCCATCATTTCTAAGTGATGGTCTCTGCTTAAAGTCTGAGGACCTGGTCATTTAAAAAAAAAATTTTTTTTATTTTTTATTTGCTCATTTTAGGTAAATTATCTATACGAGAATATAATCTTCTTAGTTTCTCCCCTTCTGAGGGGACCTGACTACAGAAACAGAAGTTCTGCATCTGACCAACGGTAGTGTTTGATACCTATTTGTACTGTAGGACCTAGGAAACAAAGAACGTGAAATCGCTGGCGAATGAATAGGAATAAAATGTCTGTGCCTGTAGTTTACTTCTGTAGAGAAGTAGTGGACCAGAGACGGAGAAAATAAGAACAAAGATGTGAAAGATAAATTATGACGTTGCAATTAGTTGGCAAGCAAATAAATGAATAAATCTTGCTACTGCTGCTAAGTCACTTCAGTCGTGTCCGACTCTGTGCGATCCCATAGACAGCAGCCCACCAGGCTCCCCCGTTCCTGGGATCCTCCAGGCAAGAACACTGGAGTGGGTTGCCATTTCCTTCTCCAATGCATGAAAGTGAAAAGTGAAAGTGAAGTCGCTCAGTCGTGTCCGACTTTGCGACCCCATGGACTGCAGCCTACCAGGCTCCTCTGCCCATGGGATTTTCCAGGCAAGAGCACTGGAGTGGGGTGCCATTGCCTTCTCCTGAGATTATACTGCTAAGTCACTTCAGTCGTGTCCGACTCTGTGCGACCCCATAGACGGCAGCCCACCAGGCTCCCCGTCCCTGGGTCCTGAACAAATTAACTTTGTTAGAAAAACAGCGCTTCACTGGGTCCATATTCTTAACAAATATAAGCTTCAGTGGGACCAAAATTTTCAACAAATGTAATGTCAGGTGCACGTGGGCCTGTGCGGCAGACAGCCTGACCGACAGGCTGTCTCCTCTCAGAGCATTTCGTACACCAGTTTAAGGGCGTGTGTTACTTCACCAACTGGACGGAGGGGTGCGGGGTGTGGTCAAATACGTCTACAACCAGCGGAGTACGCGCGCTTCGACAGCAACGCGGGCGAGGACCGCGCGGTGGCCGAGCTGGGGGGGCCTCAAGCCGAGCACTTCAACAGCCCGGACGTCCTGGAGCGGCGGCGAGCCAAGGTGGACGCGGTGTGCAGCCGCATCAACAGGACTGGGGAGCGCTTCACCGTGCAGCGGCGAGGTGAGCGCGGGGCGGGCGGCAAGCGGGGTGAGTGTGTGTGTGTGTGTGTGTGTGTGTGTGTGAGAGAGAGAGAGAGAGAGAGAGAGAGAGAGAGGGAGGGAGGGAGGGAGGGAGGGAGGGAGAGAGGGAGAGAGATAAACGGACAAAGAGATACAGAATACTTGACTGAATCCAGGATGAGTGTATACAATGGGAACCACTACAAATCACGAGAGCCTGTTGCAGAGGAGACAGTGATGGTGTCAGTGCTGGTGAGGGGCGACTGTGTGAGGTGTGCGCTGTGAGGTGAGGTGTGGTAGAGAGCGTGTGCCGTCCGGGCAGTATCCTGGGGTCCGAGGGAACTGGGACGGAGGAGAGCTGTGAGCGGAGCGGTGCAGGAGGGAGGCTCCAGGCATCTTGATGTCGGGAGAGGTGAGGGGAGGAAAGGCTGACACGGGTGGGTGTTCAGGGGGGCCAACTTCCAGGTGTCTGTGTTTGCCGAGGCTTTAGGGGAGGAGAGGTGAGGAAAGGAAAAGGATTGGGAGCACATGAGGAGTCACAGCCTGCTCTTTGCACCTGCCCTCTTAGTACTGACATCCCAGAAATGAGTGTGCAGGCATCTGTGTGCAGGTGTTTCATTGAGAAAAACGTATCAGACTACTTTCTGAAAGGTGGGGGAAGGGAGCCTCTGTAGCTCCTCTGATCTTTCTGAGGCTTCTTTTCTGTCTAAATCTTTTCCTTTTCCCCTCTTTAGCCTATGTATTTTTACATAATTGAAATGATTGTGTAACCGACTTTTGATTTATAATTTTTAAACATACAGACATTACTATTTTTATAATGCTAATACTATTAGGGTAGTTTCATATCATTTGTTTTTATAATTGTAAGAATTTACCTCACAATCCCTTTTATCAGATATCAGATCCTTTTACAAAGATATATAGTGCCAAGTACTCAGTTTAAATTTTACATTTATTAAAACATTTGGATTTCTTTGATTTCTAAGATTCTTGAACAGCTCTCATGTGTTTATTGGCCTCTTGTTGTTACTGGTCTAGCAATGATCTATTCTCTATTATTTCTAGGGGCCTCGTGTTTTTCTCAGAGATATGGGTTCTCCAGCAAAATCAACACTATTGATATTTGATTCATCTTTTTCTCAAATGTGGTTTATATTTTGACTCAGTTTATTATTTTCAGTAACATAAATTTAAATATCTTGTTTAATGAAATATGCTGCAAACTTGTTAGGAATGATTTACCATCAATTTTAAACTTACCATTTTAGAATATTGTAAAATTGCTTTCTCCCAAGTTTCTCCATTATTTCATTTTAAAATTGTATTTATTAAGGCTGATATTGTCAGAGATTGTCTCAGACACTAAGCACACATACTAATGAGGCCCATACCCTGCCCATAACTCATGTGTCAGCTTAAAAAGAAAGTGCACACTAAGTTGCTTCAGTCGTGTCTGACTCTGCAACGCTATGGACAGTAGCCCTCCAAGCTCCTCTGTCCATGGGATTCTGCAGACAAGAATACTGGAGTAGGTTGCCATGCCCTCCTCCGGGGGGTCTTCTTGACCCAGGGATGGAACCCTCATCTCTTATGTCTCTTGCATGGGCAGGCAGGTTCTTTACCACCAGCTCCACCTGAGAAGCTCTTAAAAAGGGAGAAAATTATAAAGTGATAATAATTCCAATAGTAAATTCACTTGTTTTGCAAAAGAGAGGGATTGACCAGCAGAGTTTAATTACAAGAATTCTTTTTTAAATTAATGACTTTTCTTCCTTCTGGACTTATGCTTTTTTTGGAATTCAACTCAGAGTTAGAAATTCACCTATGTCTTTCCATCTTGCCAGGGAAGAACCATTTTTCAGGTATTCTAAGGTGTGAGTGCCTGGAGACAGTTTTCCTCCAGGGCTTCATCCTCTGTCTCTGTACCTACCCCACTGCTCTTCCCTAATTTACCCACCCCACTTTGAATCATAGATTCTCTCAAATTAAGCAAGGATAATAAATAGCTGTGATCCACTGAAGGCTAAATTCCAGTTACTGCTTTACATACTTTGGATGCATTAATTCTCACACAACCCTAGGAAGTGAACTAGTATTATTATTCCTTTCTGTAGGTGAGAAAGACGGGCACAGAGCAATGTAAAAATCTCCCAGGGTCAATCAGTAAGAGGCAGAGTCTCTGGATTTGAGTCCAGGAAACATGGATTCAGAAATGACACTTTAAAATAAATACTATATGCTTTACACAGATTTGTAAAAATTCAGCAATAAATCTTTCCTGAAATGGAAAAAAAAAAGACACCTAAGTATCCTCAACATCTCTCAAACTAATGTGCCAGTGCTGTAAATGTTAATCAGGGTCGTGGCGCTAACTTCTAAAGTTGGCCAGTTGGCTGGTTTTGAGGGAGGCCTGCCTGAGGCTACAGTTTGGAGATGGAGAGTGGATTCAGAAATGCAGCCAACTGGGGAGACTTACTCTATCTTCCTCATTGATTCTCTCCACCTTTTCTCTCCTAGGGGAGCCTACAGTGACTGTGTATCCTGCAAAGACCCAGCCCCAGCAGCACCACGACCTCCTGGTCTGCTCTGTGAATGGTTTCTATCCAGGACACATTGAGGTCAGGTGGCCCCAAAACGGCCATGAAGAGGAGGCTGGGGTGATCTCCACAGGCCTGATCCAGAATGGAGACTGGACCTTCCAGACCGTGGTGGTGCTTGAAACAGTTCCTCAGAGGTCTTCACCTGCCAAGTGGATCAGCCCAGCCAGACGAGCCCTCTCATGGTGGAATGGAGTGAGAAGCTCTCTGATCTCATGAATTCCTCACTCACCATGGAGGGAGCCTGCTTACTCTTGAATGTCAGGTGTCTCCTCTCCCTGCAGCCTGTTTTCATTTGCTCTATTTTCTTCTATCCTTCAGCTTAGGTTATTAGAATAGTCTTCTGAATATCCTGTGATAGAAATCCTTTGATATTTATAGATATCCTGTGATAGTTTTGACTAATACTTATACCCTGCAGGAAGGCAGTTATGCCTGACAGGAGAATAGAGTTGTTCCTAGTTTGAATGTCCCAATGATATCACAGTTCATGGTCACCTCATGGCCCAGGACACCAGTTCCCTTTGTCAGGCTGGGCTTGTATTTCTGACCCTGTTGCTCTGAGTTCATTGTTATTTGACAAGGGATACATCCTCTACAATGTAAGGCCCTTCTTGTTATGAAGTGAGTCCAGTCTTAGCTCTGCCTTTTATTAGCTCTGTCATGCTAGACAAATTACTTAACATCATTGAGTTCCTGGCATCTCACCCTTAAGATGTTGAAGTAGTGGCCTTATGTGATATTTAAATGAGTTTAATGCTCAACTTGTATCTGCTCAGTGTGGTTCTTAAATCTCTTTTACAGAAATGGTGAACTATTCTTCTAGGGTAAACTTTTTTCCTCCTAATCTCACAGTTTTGAATCCCAAAGTCTCAGAGAAGTTAGAATTGGGGTAAAAATCACTAAAACTAGCTTCTTTTCTCAGGGCCACAGTCTGACTCTGCTCAGAGCAAGATGATGAGTGGAGTCAGGGTCTTTGCTCTGGGCCTGCTCTTCCTTGCATTGGGGCTGTTCATCTACTTCAGGAATCAGACAGGTAAGGAGCCTGTTGGCAGCTGACACTCCTTACAGACTTTGTGGGGAAGAAATATGACTTTGCTCAGTTAATTCTCTATAAAGGGTCTCTCAACAACCCTTTATAAAATCTTTCTTTTCCTAGTTGACCTCAAATTTCCTGAAATCTGGAAATTGACAGTCCATGGTTAACTATGGTTAAATATGAGGTGATGGCTGGCAGATATAAGAAAAATGTTAACGTGCATGGAGATTTATGGTAGAGGTCCTGGGGCAAATGCAGGAAGAGACACTAAGACTGAAGAAGTTACACTGAATTTATGTGACAGAAGCTTCTTAGGTCACCAGCTCTCCGTGTCTGCTCTTCTTTTTGCCCTGGCATCATGTGATATGGGATTGGTATTAGGGAAATCTGAGGTCAGAGGCTGGGAATATTGTATCTGGGGACTAACTTGCCTCCATATATTTTAAGCATGTATCTTCCCTTCTTGTTCCTGGGACACCCTGCACTTCAGCCAACAGGTAATGCTCTTTAACTCTCTTTTAGATACATGTGTAGTCTCCCTAGAACAGGTGGTAGAAGCTACAAGACAGAGACAGAAATAATGGGAAGGACTATGGATCGGACATATGATCAGGTGTTTCCACTAGGGCTTCTTCTCTCCACTAAACAGAAGGCCTGTGCTCTAAAGTAGCTTTTGGCTCAGGGAGACTTAATTTGTTTTCCTTCTTACAACAGTGATTTAACATGAGGCCCTTGAAAGAGGAGCAATAAACTGCTTGCAGAATTAGATCTGGAAACAACTCTCTCTTCTATCTTTTGCAGGACTCCTGAGCTGAAGTGAAGGTGGTGATACTCAAGTAAAAACTTTCTGTCCCAGCAGCATGAAAAAGTTTCCTAATTCACTCAATTTTTCCATGATAGTACTTCTTAGGGTCTAGTTTCCTCTTGGTTGAGTGACCCTGCAGAAGATGGCTTCCTCAGCCCCTATCCTTGATCTGGAAGTCCTCAATATTGATTGCAATACCTTATGTTCATTTTTTTCTGGTGCTTTCTGTTTTTAATCTTTACTGCCTTCTGTGCATCTGAACTCATCTTCTGCCCACATTCTTCACAAAGTCTTTCTCAAGTAAATATGGAGTGAACAACTTCTGCTTTATACAATTTCAAGGAAGGAAGTAGAAAGAACAGAAATGCATCATAAAACAATAATGGTTTTATTTACATTACTGAAGTTTTGTCACTCCAAAGATTTTCCTGTTTACTTTCTTGTTTTTTTCTTGGATTTTCTGTATTCTCTAATTAGGAATATTTGCCTGAACTAGAACAAACCTTTGTTGAACCCATTTCATGGCAGTCTCTTACATCTTTGTGTTCTCAAAGACAAACATACAAGTTTCTTCACACCATCGGTTACAGAAAGGGGCACACACAAAAAAAATCTAAGAAATATAGGAGACTTGTCAGGGCTTGATGCCCTGATAATCTCTGTAATCCTGTTCTTTTTTCTCTTTTCCTTGTTTTTTTTTTTTTTTTTTTTTTTTTAAGAAAATATCCGATTGTGGGTACTTCTTGAACTCTTTTATTAGGCTATGGGCTTCAACACTTACTGAGTCTAAACTCCTAAGGCTTGCCAATGCAACAGGCCAGTCAATTGAGAGACAACGTGTTAGGACAAGGAACAGGGACTTTATTTAGAAAACCAACAGCCCAAGAAGGTGGTGGGCTGTCGGCATTCAAAGTATTGGTTAACTCTGGAGCAGTGAACAGCCAAACTTGAGTTTGGTAACATTCATTGTGGTGGTATGGGAAATTGGAAAGTAGATGAAATGAAGTGTTAGTTGCTCGTTAGAGTTAGTTGCTTGTTAGTTGTAAGACCTACTCTTTGTGACCTCATGGGCTATAGCCCACCAGTTTCCTTTGTCCATGGAATTCTCCAGGCAAGAATACTGGAGTGGATTGTCATTCCCTTCTTCAGAGGAAGTAGATAGAAGGCAGAAAAACATCTCTGTAGATTCATGCAAACAAATATAAGTAAAGAAATCAAAGATGTAAAGAAGCTAAAAATTTTAAATTTATAGTTGACATGAGTTTGACTACCTCCAATAACTACAGAGTATGTATTTCCTTAATTGTTACAAAGAATATCTACAAAATAAACCATATGCTATGGCCATAAAATAAGTTGCACAAAGGGTAACAGGAAATCAATCATATAGAATATATTCCCTGACAACAATCTTTTAAAATTATAATTAATAACGTTGAGAAAATAGCCAAACTTTTGGCAGTGATGTAATACACTTCTAAATAATATATGGCTTATGAAAGAACAAATCAAATGAGAAATAAGAAAATATTTTAAAGAAATAACAAAACAGGTTTTCAAGATTTGTGATATGAAACCAAAACTTCCTAAAGAGAAATTTAGAGGTTTAAATGCTTAACTTATAAAAGGACAAATATACAAAAATCAGAGATACAAAAGCTTAAGTTAATCAGGAAAAAGTGAATTTAATTTTAAAAAGTAGAAGAAAAAATAATGCAAGAGAGAAAATAAATACAGTTGAAAATTTATGTTTATTAAAAAAAGAAAGAAAGAGTCAAAAGTTTTTTTTTTTAAATAAACTTGAAAGACTGATAAGGAAAAAAAGAAGAAAAATCCAAATAATGAA
>SJYA01002834.1:269468-287510 GCA_006410615.1 Neotragus moschatus | reverse complement strand
CCAAATAATGAACCTTTGGAATTTAAAAGATGCAATTTTTACAGATTCTATAGGTATTAAAAAGACACAGGTAGGATATTATAAAGAATTTTGTGCCAGCAGATTTGCTATTTTAGGTGAAATTCATTGAGAGACAGCACATTTCACAATCTATTTCTATATAACAAATCATACCTTGAGGTCTATCCGATAAAGAGAGAACTATCATATTAATTTATGCCCCATGACAGCAGTCCCCAGCCTTTTTGGCACCAGGGGCCAGTTTCGCAGAAGACAGTTTTTCCATGCACGAGGGCAGTGGGAGAGGGCTATGGTTAAGGCAGTAAATCAAGTGATGGGGAGTGCCAGACCAAGCAGCTTTGCTCACTAGCTGGCTGCTCACCTCCTGCTGTGTGGCCCAGTTCCTAACAGGCCAGTGGTCCACAGCCTGGGGGTTGGAGACCCCTGCCCTACGAGATAAGTCTGAATTATACAGGTTTCTGGTTTTGTTTCAGGGCAGATTTGTACAGTCACAATTTTCAACACTTCTTGCCTAGGAAAACTGTGGAGAATTTGACTACATCTCTTTGCCTTCCCAAGACGTTTTATAGTTAAACTTCACCGATGATACTTTAACAGTGATTTACCAGAAATGGGCCACAAGTTTTCCCAACATTTCATGGCTTACTTCGGTGTTATCAAGACTATTAAGAATTTCACAACACACTTAGTGTGAATCTTCTTATAGTGACTGTATCTTTAACATAGAGGGACAACCAGAGGCACTCTAGATTCCCATCTGGGTAAACATTCCAGTGATTTGTCCAAATAGGAGCATAGCAAGGAGTTTGCATTGCAGAGCCTGAAAACACATGCCTATAGAACTCTAGGGTGGGAAAAGTATCATGGTCAGACTGGAGATATTGCAGTTACTGCATTTTATAACAGCAGTAGCACCGAAGGAGATGATGACAGCTAAAAGAAGTTAGCGTTTAACTCCTTTTCTGGAAGGACATAAACCAACTGCTATATATTTTGCCCAGATGGCAGAATCAATTCCTATAGAACTGATTCTTTTTATCCTGTGTTTTTCATAGTTTACAATTTTTAGAAGTAGTAAGTTTTCCTCACTTTTGGAGAAGTTTAATTCTTCTAATATTTATTTTGTTATCTTTTACTATAGTTATTAGAAAAATCCCCTCCCCCCGCCAGTTAACAATATAACAAGGTCATTTTTTAAATTAACTGAGCCATTGGTTCTCATTTTGACAATTGGCTTGACTCCTCTGAAAGACTTTTCTTTAAGATCAGGTCCCAAATTCTGAACTATAAATCCTAGCAGGGTGTCTTTCTCACACAGCTCATCTTTAGATCTCTAGGTGGATGTTTAATAACATCCGTTTTTATACACTTATCTTCCTGGTGTAACTTATGGAATAAACAAATGACCAAATTATGTATCATAGCAGTTATTAGTAAGGGCTATATACTTCTCCAACATTCTCAAAATTGCTCTACGATATTGAATGTAATATTCTCCTGGTTGAAACAACACAACTTCCAATTGTACTGAACTCTCACTGGGGTCTGGGGGCATAGGTTTTCCTCAAATTCAGGGTCAATAATGACTTTCATCTAACCTATTCAAAAAGTTTTGAACTTTCCACATTACTAGAAATACATGTTTCCAAAGTAAGTGAGATACTATTTCTGTTCTATTCCAAAATGTTCATACTCACACTACATTATACTGATAAGTCCTAACTAAGAGTTGAAAACAAAATTCAATGTAGGAATTTGGAGTGCTCTATATGCAGGTCAGGAAGCAACAGCTAGAACTGGACATGGAACAATAGACTGGTTCCAAATAGGAAAAGGAGTATGTTAAGGCTGTATATTATCACCCTGCTTATTTAACTTTTATGTAGAGTACATCATGAGAAACGCTGGGCTGGAAGAAGCACAAGCTGGAATCAAGATTGCCGGGAGAAATATCAATAACCTCAGATATGCAGATAACACCACCCTTATGGCAGAAAGTGAAGAGGAACGAAAAAGTCTCTTGATGAGAGTGAAAGAGGAGAGTGAAAAAGTTGGCTTAAAGCTCAACATTCAGAAAACTAAGATCATGGCATCTGGCCCCATCACTTCATGGGAAATAGATGGGGAAACAGTAGAAACAGTGTCAGACTTTATTTTGGGGGGCTCCAAAATCACTGCAGATGGTGATTGCAGCCTTGAAATTAAAAGACGCTTACCCCTTGGAAAGAAAGTTATGACCAACCTAGACAGCATGTTGAAAAGCAGAGATATTACTTTGCCAACAAAGGTCCATCTAGTCAAGGGTATGGTTTTTTCCAGTGGTCATATATGGATGTGAGAGCTGGACTGTGAAAAAAGCTGAGTGCTGAAGAATTGAATTTTGAACTGTGGTGTTGGAGAAGACTCTTGAGAGTCCCTTGGACTGCAAGGAGATGCAACCAGTCCATCCTAAAGGAGATCGGCCCTGGGATTTCTTTGGAAGGAATGATGCTAAAGCTGAAACTCCAGTACTTTGACCACCTCAAGTGAAGAGCTGACTCACTGGAAAAGACTCTGATGCTGGGAGGGATTGGGGGCAGGGGGAGAAGGGGACGACAGAGAATGAGATGGCTGGATGGCATCACTGACTCGATGGATGCGAGTCTGAGTGAACTCCGGGAGTTGGTGATGGACAGGGAGGCCTGGCGTGCTGCGATTCATGGGGTCGCAAAGAGTCGGACACAATTGAGCGACTGAACTGAACTGAACTTATCTTCAATTAGGAGATTAGTAGGGAGCTAAGAATACCATCACATAAGAGAAATGCAACTTTTTTTCATTTCCAGAGGAGACTAACAGTTCTGGTCATGGGACTACTCTGAATAAATTGTCACATCAGTTCTCTCAATTCATATAATGCTGCCATTTGTTAAAAAACATAGTCTGATTGATACATATATCCATGAATTAAAGTGAGGAGAATTGTTTTGATCTAGGGGCACTATTTTCTTCAGAAATTCAATGTGAGGTTGAATGAGGTAATGGCTGAGCTTATGGGGTTTGGAGTCACCTATCTCTTTGCAACCCCATAGACTATAGTCCTAGGAATTCTCCAGGCCAGAATACTGGAGTGGGTAGCTTTTCCCTTCTCCAGGGGATCTTCCCAACTCAGGGATCAAACCCAGGTCTCCTGCATTGCAGGTGGATTCTTTACCTGCTGAGCCACAAGGGAAGCCCACAACTTTCTATAACTTGACTCAATGAGGAGTACACAATTCATTAGCTTTGTATCCTTGCAAAGGTTGTTTAACCTTTGACAACCACTGTATTCTTAACTATGTATTTTGAGAAGACTACTAAAATCACTCAGATGATGTGAGAATTAAAACACCAATACAGTATACTAACACATATATATGGAATTTAGAAAGATGGTAATGATAACTCTGTATGCAAGTCAGCAAAAGAGACACAGATGTAACAGACTTTTGGACTCTGGGAGAGGGAGAGGGTGGGATGATTTGGGAGAATGGCATTGAAAGATGTATACTATCATGTAAGAAACGATTCACTAGTCTAGGTTCGATACAGGATATAGGATGCTTGGGGCTGGTGTACTGGGATGACCCAGAGAGATGATATGGGGAGGGTGGTGGGAGGGGGGGTTCAGGATTGGGAACTCATGTACACCTGTGGTGGATTCATGTCAATGTATGGCAAAACCAATACAGTATTGTAAAGTAAAAAAGAAAAAAGAACAGAAAAAAATAAGTAAAATGCCATTGTGAATTCTGTATACAAAGATCTCAAATATTGCTCAATACATTTTAGGAATTTTAATTGTAGCCTGGAGAGTACTCTGTTATTAGACATAAAGGCATGTAAAGGAGGTTTCTTATTAGAACTGGGGTGGAGTGTAAATTAACACAACTTTAAACAGGGAGTTGTGCTTTAAAGTTCAATGGCACCCCACTCCAGCACTCTTGCCTGGAAAATCCCATGGACGGAGAAGCCTGGTGGGCTGCAGTCCATGGGGTCGCTAAGAGTCAGATACGACTGAGCGACTTCCCTTTCACTTTTCACTTTCATGCATTGGAGAAGGAAATGGAAACCCACTCCAGTGTTCTTGCCTGGAGAATCCCAGGAACGGGGGAGCCTGGTGGGCTGCCGTCTATGGGGTCGCACAGAGTTGGACACGACTGAAGCGACTTAGCAGCAGCTGCATCTGAGAGATTGTATTTATATTCAAATAAAGTGTAATAAACCTACAAGTAGAATTATAGTGTTTAAAATTATATAACTATAATAAAGGCTGTAACAGTTTTTCAATAGCATTCTGTTGTATTTTAAATTGAAGTATAGTTGATATACAATACTATATGATACATACTATATGGTATGCAACATAGTAATTCACAATTTTAAAAGGTTAAACTCCATTTATAGACATTATAAAATATTAGCTCCATTCCTTCTGTTGTACAATATATCCTTGTAGCTCATTTTTTATTTTATACATAATAGTTTGTACCTCTTAACCCCTTTCCCTTTTTTGCCCCACCTCATTTCCCTCTTCCCACTGGTAACCACTAGCTTGTTCTCTATATCTTTGAATCTGATTCTTTTCGCTATAAATCCTAGTTTGTTTTGGGTTTCCCAGGTGGCACTAGTGGTAAAGAACCCACCTGTCAATGCAGGTAGACATAAGAGACACAGGTTCGATCCCTGGGTTGGGAAGATTCCATGGAGGAGGGCATGGCAACCTACTCCAGTATTCTTGCCTGGAGAATCCCATGGATAGAGGAGCCTGGCAGGTTGTAGTCCATAGGATCGCACAGAGTTGGACATGACTGAAGCGACTTAGCATACAAGCACATGCTAGTTTGTTTTAGTTTTTAGATTCCACACATAAGAGATATCATACAATATTTGTCTTGCTCTCCCTGACATAACACGGCTCTAATTCCATCCATGTTGCTGCAAGTGGCAAAATTTCATTATTTTTTGTTGGCTACGTATACCACATCTTCATTATCCATTCATCTGTTGATTGACACTAGTCTCCATACCTTGGCAATTATAATTAATGCTGCATGAATCATTTTGAATTAGTGTTTTCTTTTCTTTTTAGATATATACCCAGGAATGGAATTGCTGGGTTCTATTTTTAGTTTCTTGAAAAACCTCCATGAAATCTTCCGCAGTGGCTGCACCAATTCACATTCCCACCAACAGTGTACGAGTGTTCCCTTTTCTCTACATCCTCTCCCACATGTGTTACTTGTGTTCTTTTGGATGATAACCATTCCTACAGGTGTGAGATTATATCTCACTGTGGTCTTAATTTGCATTTCTTTGATGATCAATGATGTTGAGTATCTTATATGCATCTAGTGGCCATCTTTAGAAAAATTCGTATTCAGGTATTTTGCTCATTTTTAAATTGGGTTGTTTTGTTTTTTTAATTTAGTTTTGAGTTGTATGAGCTGCTTATATATTTTGGATATTAATTCCTTATCATTCATGCTATTAGCAAATATTATCTACCATTCAGTCTTTTCATTTTGTGAATGGTTTCCTTTACTGTGCAAAAACTTTAAGGTTTAATTAGGTCCCATTTGTTTATTTTTGCTTTTATTCCCTTTGTTTTAGGAGTTAGATCCATAAAATTCCGCTATGATCTATGTCAAGGAATGTTCTGCCTGTTTTCATCTAGAACTTATGTGGTTTCTGGTCTTACATTTAAACCTTAATCCGTTTTGAGTTTATTTTTGTATATGGTGCTAGAGAATGTTCTGATTTTGTTTTTTTACGTGGAGCGGCCCTGTTTTCCCAGCACTAATTATTGGAGACTGTCTTTTCTCCATTGTATATTTTTGTCTCCTTTTCATAGTGTTCTATTTCTTGAACACATTATAGTAAATTTAATAGCAAGGTCTTCTCATATCTTTCCTTAGGATAAAGCACAAGAGGGGATGTATTTAGGGAACATATTTCCAATAAAATGAGGAAATCATAATGAGTACTGGGAGTAAAATATTGAACACATTTTCATACAAACACTAACTATGCTAAAATGGAGTTATTGTGCCAAAGATTGACTTTGAGTCCTTTATCAATTCTTCAGTTCCCTGCATGTTTTGATTTGGACAGTTGGCCTTTTCACACTGTTAGATTGTGCACTCTACAAAGGTATCTTTAATACCGTCTAGTCCACAGAGATTGTTTCTTTTAAGCTTCTTTATGTGTTTTCTGGAGGTGTCACTAAAGTCAGTGATGGTATCAGGAGACATATATGAAAAACCTTTTTACTCAGGTTAAATTATTGTCTAGCTTTAAATTTTCTTTAGTTTATTGAGACGTCTCAAGCTGTTAGGAGGGACAGGCTGCTGTCTAATCAACAGCGATAATGCTGTCATATCATCAGTTACCAGGAGATACTGTTCCTTGAGGAGTCCACAGAATCACAGCACTTTTCAGTACTGAAGCAACTGAAAGGTCACAGTGCCTTCATTTCAACTGTAGAGGGTAAGTAATTTTCCCAAATCTGTAAGACTAAGTTGCAGTGAAACAAGGGACTAATTAAAGGTCTCCTAACTTGCAATCATTTTCTATCCACCACCTCAACTTCTAAACACATCCACACATACATTTGTCAAAATAGCTCTTTCTCCAAATGCAGAGGAAAGAAACAATCCTAAAAGTCAAACTTGTGTACATTAATAATTCACTGGCCAGCAGACAGATGGCTCACAACAAGGGCTCAATTAAAATGTTTCGTATGTGACTGGACAAACCTTTGAAGCAATAAATGAAAACCTTTTAAGGGAGGAAATTCTGAAGTTTCAGAAGAGGACTCTCATACTAAATCTCTGATCAGCAACTGATGATGCTTCTCATCTCTGGTGCTGATTGGTTCTCCAACACTGAGATCACCCAATCCAGGAACAAAGATATGAGCCCTTGGTTCATATCACTTGGAATGTGGGTGGAGGAGGGCTCATGTTTTCACTGAGTGAGACTTCCCTGCTCCCCCACACCTTGTGTTTCCTGTTCTCCAGCATGGTGTGACTGTGTTTCCCCAGAGGCTCCTGGATGGCAGCTCTGACAGTGATACTGATCGTGATGAACCCTCCCCTTGGGCCAGGGACACCCCACATAAGTGTCTGCTTTGGGGCAGGGGGTGAGCTATCATGGGATGGGGGAAGGAAGGGCGCTAGCTTTGTCACTGTGTTCAGGCCATGTCCCTTAAAATTGTGACATATTCTTCATGCCTATATATAGTGGCTAAGCTGGGTTTGAATAATTGGTAACATTTCTGGTGTTCATATGTAACATCAATGTGCCTTATGGAATATTTCAATATGTAGGGGAAGTTTTTAATTCATTTCACATTTATCATTTGAAAATTTCCATAAATATTTACACTATGTACTAGAGATCATGGCTATGTGTTGAGGAACATGAATTCTTCTCTGGAGTTTATTATCAATTTTATTATCAAGTTGAGCTTTGGTTGCCAAATAAAATATAGGACAGTCAGTTAAATTTAAATTTGAATTTCAAATAAACAGCAAATAATTTATCCAGAATCTTTAATTGGGCACACTGTATTTTTATTTGCTAAATGTCACATGGCTGAGGGATGGCCAACTATATGTATGACCATACGTACAGTTCTGTTACTATATACACAACACGACTGTGGACTAACATTGCTAACCACAACCATGTAGGTTGACACATACAAGCTACAGTGAACGACAACTTCACGCTTTATTTTTTAACTTTCTTGTCTGCCAAGTAGGACCTCAGAAGATTTGTGAATAGTAAGACATGGATGGTCTGATCCAGGTTCCTCTCCTCCCTACAATCATACCTAAAGGGCTGGAGAACTTTAGGAAGGTCTGTTCAGTTTTGCTAAACTGTCTAATTGAGAATGTCATATTTTCTTAGTTTCCTCCCTTCTGAGGGGACTTGATTACAGAAGTGAGATTTCTATATCTGACCAAGGCTGGCAATTTGATATCTACTAGTATTATTGAGAGTAGGGAATCAAAAGTTAGAAAATGAGTTAGTTTGGGCCACTGTACTGGATGAAATGGCTGTGGCTGAAATTTACTACTAAATATAAGTAATGGCTCAGTGAAGTGAAAATCAAGAAGGATGATGATGATGTGAGGAATAAATTAACATGATTTAGTGACTGATTGAGACTTCCAGGTGGCACTAGTGGTAAGGAGACTTAAGAGGTGTGGGATCGACCCCTGGATGGGGAAGATCCCCTGGAGGAAGGCATGGCAACCCACCTCGGTATTCTTGCCTGGAGAATCCCATGGACAGAGGCACCTGGCAGGCTACAGTCCGTGATGTAGCAGAGACAGACACAGCCGAAGCAACTTAGCACACATGCACTGACTTGTTGACAAGGCAAAGAAATCAGTAAACCTTCCTTTCAAACAAATTCAGTAACAAATGTGCTAGAAAAATAGCTTTGCACTGGGTCCAGATTTTTAAAAAACATACTTCATGTAACATCAATGTTTTTTAAAAATATAATATTCAATTTAAAATGCAATTCTCAGCACACAATCATTAACAGTGTGTTCTTTTTTAATCACTGATTTTTCAGATGGTTTACCTCATGATTCTTATCCAGAGGTAGTACATCCCTTTCATCTCCTTCCTTTGCCAAAGCAACTTTAGGCAATATCTGGAGCTATCTTTTATTGTCACAACTGGGGAGTTGTTCTGATATCTAGTGTGTAGAAGCCAGAGATGCAGGAAAACAGACTAAAATGTATAAAACAGCACATTCACAACAAAAAATTACCTGATCTAAAAATGTCAACAGTGTTGAAGTTGAAAACATTGGATTGCACTGTGTTATATATAAAAAGTCTAGATCCACACTTTTACTCACCTTTCAATTCAGTTCCTTGTGGTTTACTTTACCATGTTTTTTGCCAAAACAGCTAGGCAGTTGTATACAGTCACCATTTTCTTGAACTTGTTCAAACAATGCAAGTTCAGTTCAGTTCAGTTCAGTCACTCAGTTATGTCCGACTTTTTACGACCCCATGGACTGCAGCATGCCAGGCTTCCCTGTCCATCACCAACCTCCAGAACTTACTCAAACTCTTGTGCTAAAGTCAGTGATGCCATCCAACCATCTCATCCTCTGTCTTCCCCTTCTCCTCCTGCCTTCAATCTTACCCAGCATCAGGGTCTTTTCCAATGAGTCAGTTCTTTGCATCAGGTGGCCAAAGTATTGGAGCTTCAGCTTCAACATCAGTCCTTCCAATGAATATTCAGGACTGGTTTCCTTTAGGATGGACTGATTGGATCTCCTCACAGTCCAAGGGATTCTCAAGAATATTCTGCAGCACCACAGTTCGAAAGCATCAGTTCTTAAGTGCTCAGCTTTCTTTATGGTCCAACTCTCACATCCATATATAGCTACTGGAAAAACCATAGCTTTGACTAGATAGATTTTGTTGGCAAAGTAATGCCTCTGCTTTTTAATAAGCTGTCTAGGTTGGTCATAGCTTTCTTCCAAGGAGCGTCTTTTAATTTCATGGCTGCATTCACCACCTGCAGTGATTTTGGAGCCCAAGAAAATCAGTCTGTCACTGTTTTCCCATCTAGCCTTGAAGTAATGGGAACAGATGCCATGATCTTAGTTTTTTGAATGTTGAGTTTTAAGCCAGGTTTTTCACTCTCCGCTTTCACTTTCATCAAGAGGTTCTTTAGTTCCTCTTTGCTTTCTGCCATAAGGGTGGTGTCATCTGTATATCTGAGGTTATTGATATTTCTCCTGGCAATCTTTATTCCAGCTTGTGCTGTATTCAGGCCAGTGTTTCTCATGCTGTACTTTGCATGTAAATTAAATAAGCAGGGTGATAATACAGAGACTCGACATACTTTTTCCCCAATTTGGGACTAGTCTGTTCCGTGTCCAGTTCTAGCTGTCGCTTCTTGACCTGCATACAGATTTCTCAGGAGGCAGGTCAGGTAGTCTGGTATTCCCATCTCTTGAAGAATTTTCCACAGCTTGTTGTGATCCACATCGTCAAAGATTTTGGCATAGTCTACAAAGTAGAAGTAGATGTTTTTCTGGGACTCTCTGCATTTTTATTTTTTACTTTATACAATGTTTTTTGATATTGCATGAGTTCTTCATCACCTGTTAACTTTCAACAACTTGCTTTTGTAAGTCATAAGTAGTAGTGACTACACACATTTTTCAGTAAAATGCTTCAATTTTCTGTGGTAATTGTATATTCTATGTTATTGAAAGGGCTTCCCAGATGGCTCAATGGTAAAGAATCTGTCTGCCATGCAGGAGACACGAATTTGATCCCTGTGTCAGGAAGATCCCCTGGAGAATAAAATAGCAACCCTCTCCAGTATTCTCACCTGGGAAAACTCATGGACAGAGGACCCTTTGCGGGCTACAGTCCATGGGGTCACAAAAGAGTCAGACACAAGTTAGTGGCTAATTCACATATTGAAATTGTTAAATGTTTTCATTTATTCATCTTAATTGCAGGGTTATTCTTTAACTCTGTTTTGATATTTTCACAGTTCAATTAAACACAAAGATAAAAATATATACATATATATGATATAAAGGTATATTTATGCATGTGTGTGTGTTAGTCATTCAGTTGGGTCCAACACTTTGTGACCCCATGGACTGCAGCCTGCCAGGCTCCTTTGTCCATGGAATTATCCAAGCAGGAATACTGGAGTGGGTAGCTTTTTGCTTCTCCAGGGGATCTTTGCAACCCAGGGGTTGAACCCATGTCTCCTGTATTGCAGGCAGATTCTTTACTGTCTGAGCCATCAGGGAAATCCAGAATATAGGCATACATGTATGCATGATGTTTAAAATATTGAAAACATAGAAGCACATATGATGATAAGGACTGAGACACATCTAACCTTCTCAGATCAGATCTTCCAAATGGATTTTTGCACCAATTTTTTTTCTGAGTTTTTTTGGATTTAGAAATGCTGCTGTGGGATTATGGACCTGTAGTGTGATGTTGCTTTTAATATCCTCAGAACTCTTCAGGAGTTTCTCTTTACATTTATTGTGACTGTAAAGTCAAGATCCTAACACACCCAGCTCCCTGCGGTTTCTCATCTTTACTCTCCTTGCTCTCACTCTCAGTGCTCCAGGGAACTGTTTTCTTGTCATTTCTTGAACTGATGAAGAAATTCATCAATTCTTTCACATTTTGGCCCACTGTATTATTTTATCTAAAATGTGACTCCTTTTCCCCAAAACTGAGATTCATACCCACTTTTCCTCTAGCTCATATCCACTTTCGTATCACATCATCGCCATCTTCCTTTAGAGATTACTTCTTTGGCACCCTAATGTAACTTAGATCATCCTGTAACTCTCTGTTATAGATTTGCACATTTCTCTTATAAATCCTTGTATGGTTGAATTTTTTTCCATCACTTTTACTAAATATTAAGCTTCTTTGGATTCCTAGGGGGCAGCACAGGCCTGAAGCTCACCAGTAAAGAAGTAAGTGCTCTGGGGGAAGAGCTAAAGAACTTGTAAGCATGAGAGGAAGGAGTCATGAGTGTCTTTCTGGTCGGGGTTTCAGGGGAGAGTGGTGATGGGGAAAATCCTGGTCCAGCTCAGGCTTGAAGGGCTCCAGTCAACCACTGAAGCCCCTTGGAGACCAGAGGGGTCTCCTCTGCCCACCTTTGCCTCCCTCCACTGTAGGCAAATGAAAGAAGGACCCGTGGTAGTCGAGGGGTGCCTGTGGAGCCAAAGAGGGAGCCCTAGCGGCCCTCCTGCGCTTGGGCAGCCCTCACTGGTGGCCGTCACATCAGTTCCTTCCTGGAAGCCCACCAGGGTGACCAAATCCTGCTGTTCCCACAGCACATTTCATGGTGCAGGGCAAGTCTGAGTGTCGTTTCTTCATCCGGACTGAGCAGGTGCAGTTCTTGGTCAGATACTTCTATAACCAGAAGGAGTTGGTGCATTTTGACAAGAATGATGTGGATGAATTCAGGGCAGTGAGTGAGCTGGGTAGGCTCTTAGCTGAGAGTTGGAGTCACCAGAAGGACTTCGTGGAGTGGACGTGGGCTGTGGTGGACACGTTCTGCAGACACAACTACTGGGTTGGTGAGAGCTTCACGGTACAGCAGCAAACTGAGTGCAGGGGTGGGCAGCCAGGGGACTGGGGACAGTGTGTGTGTGTGTGTGTGAGAGAGAGAGAGAGACAAAGAGACAGAGAGACTGAGTCCCAGTGAATGTGTTGTTTTATGAGCAAGTTGAGCATAGAAGAATTGATGCTTTTGAACTGTGGTGTTGGAGAAGACTCTTGAGAGTCCCTTGGACTGCAAGGAGATCCATCCAGTCTATCCTAAAGGAGATCAGTCCTAAACACTGATCAGAGTGTTCATTGGAAGGCCTGATGCTGAAGCTGAAACTCCAATACTTTGGCCACCTGATGCAAAGAGCTGACTCATTTGTAAAGACTCTGGTGCTGGGCAAGATTGAAGTGGGAGGAGAAGGGGACGACAGAGGATGAGATGGTTGGATGGCGTCACTGACTCAATGGACATGAGTTTGGGTAAACTCTGGGGGTTGGTGATGGAAGGGAGGACTGTCGTGCTTTAGTCCATGGGGTTGCAAAGAGTTGGACACGACTGAGCAAATGAACTGACTGATACTTAAGGAGGGTTCCTGTGAGAGCATGTTGCCTGAAGAAATGACACTCAGACTTGCCCTGCACCATCAAATGTGCTGTGGGAACAGCAGGATTCAGTCACCCTGGTGGGATCCCAGGAAGGAACTGATGTGACGGCCACCAGTGAGGGCTGCCCAAGTGCAGGAGGGCCGCTAGGGCTCGCTCATTGGCTCCACAGGCACCCTTCAACTACCACGGGTCCTTCTTTCATCTGCCTGTGCAACTTTGTCAGTTATTGTGAAAGGAAATTGTGTGTGTGGTGGGGGCGGTACCCTGGAATCTGGGAGGAACAGGAGGGAGGGTGTGTGCGGGGGGAGGGGAAAGGGGTGCAGAAGGGAGATTCCAGGCGTCCCTGATGGTCCTTGTGGGAGAAAAGAGTGGGGGAGGGGAGTCAACACTGGTGGGTGGGTGGTTAGAGAGGCGGGAGGGGACTTCAAGGTGTCTGTGGTTGGGGGGAGGGTTGGGGGAGGAGAGGTGAGGAATGTTCAAGGATTGGCAGCATGTGAGGAGAGTCACACCTGCTCTAGGTACGCACCTTCTTAATACTGACCCTCCAGAAATAAGTGTGCAGGTGTCTGCATGCAGAAGCATTTCGTTGACAAAGAGCTAGCAGACTAATTCTTGAGAGATGGGGAACTTCTGAAGCACTTCTGATTACTCTAAGGCTTTGTTTATGTCTAAATTTCTTGCTTTTTTGGTTTTCTTTATATGTACTTTTACATAGTTGAAATGCTTGTGAAACCAGCTTTCTGAATTATATTGATAGCTTTGCCACTTAGCACACTGTTATTTTTTTAATAATGAATGATAATAGTATTTGTGTGGTTACATATTACTTATTTTTATAGTTGTAAAATAGATATTACATTCCCTTTTGTTAGATATTTCTTTCATTATGGCCAAATACTTAGTTTAAAATTTACTTTTAAAAAGTTTTAATTAAAATTCTATTTATTTCCAAGGTTCTTGAGCATTTCTCACATATTTATTGGCTAATTGTTATTACCGCCTTAAGAATCACATATTGTCTCTTATCTCTATGGTCCTAGTATTTTTCTCTGTGATTTTATGGGTTCTCTATATGTTAAGATTGATTGATGATTTTCTCCAGTTTGTGGTTTATATTTTGATTCAGTTCATTATTTTCCATTTTAGAAATTTAAATATTTTAATTTAATGTAATATACTGAGAAAATGTTAGTAATGTTTTACTATCAATCTTAAATCTACTATTTTGTGAAATTGTAAAAATGTTTTCCCCCAGGTTTCTCCTTTTTGTTTTTTTGTTTGTTTTAACTGTGTTTATTGTGGCTGGTGGCATTCAGAATGAGACACTAAGACCATGTATCAGTGAATTCCAAACCCTGCCCCAAACAGAGGTGTTCTAAAGTGTGAGTGCCTAGACACAGCTTTCCCAGGATTTCATATTCTATCTCTACACTTACCCCACTACTCTTTCCTAAGTTACCCACATTACTTTGAACCATATTTTCTCTCTAATGAAACAAAAATAATATGTAGCTAACACATATTGAAGGCTAAATTCCAGCTGTGGCTTAATATACTTTAGGTGCAATCATCCTTAGATAACCTTCAGAGATCACTTCGTATTATTATCCTCCTTGGTAGGTCATAAAGCTGAGGCACAGAGAATGTGAATATTACACTAGGATCCATCAGTAAGAGAGAGAGCTTGGAACTGAACCCAGGCAGCATGGTTACAGAAATTGTGCTATTAATGAATACATAATTGCTTTGCAAAAAATTGTAAAGACTTCAATTGAATAATGAATAAATGGTTCATTGGATAAGAAATCCACAAATTTCCTCCACATCTCTTAAAACTAGTGGCTTCACGCTGTAAGGATTAAAGACAAGGCTCATGGCACTAACTGCTATTTAGCCACATGGCCAGTTCTATCAGAGCCTGTCCAAGCCTGCAGTCTGGAACAGCAGACTAAATGAAGAAAGGCAGCCGGTCAGGGAGACTTACTGTTTCCTTCACTTAGTCCCTCTGCTTTTTCCCTCCTAGTGGAGCCTATAGTGACTGTGTATCCTCCAAAGACCGAGCCCCTGCAGCACCACAGCCTCCTGGTCTGCTCTGTGAATGGTTTCTATCCAGGACACATTGAAGTCAGGTGGTTCTGGAACGGCCATGAAGAGGAGGCTGGGGTAATCTCCACAGGCCTGATCCAGAACAGAGACTGGACCTTCCAGACAGTGGTGATGCTTGAAACAGTTCCTCAGAGTGGAGAGGTCTACACCTGCTAAGTGGATCACCCCAGCCAGACGAGCTCTATCACAGTGGAATGGAGTGAGAAGCTTTCTGATCTCATAAGCTCCTCACCCACTAAGGATGGGGCTTGTTTACCTCTGAGTGTCAGCTTTCTCCTCGCTCCACACCATATTTTTATTTACTTCATGCTCTTTCTTTCTTAGCACAAATTGTTGGGGAGTAGCTCTGTGATATCCTGTGATAGAAATCCTCTGATAGTTTACAGATATGCTTTGATAGTTTCATACCTATACCTGCTGGTGAGACAGTTCTTCCTGGCAGGCAGAGAACAGGGGTCCCTGCTCTGAGTCTCCATGATATCACAGTTCGTCAGTCCCCTTTGTTGGGCTGGACTGGTACATCTAATGCTGTTGCTCTGGGTTCACTGTTATTTGAGAAGGAGCACATCCTCTAGAATGTAGGGACCTTCTTGAAATGAGAGGAGTCCAGTCTCAGCACTGCCTTTTATTAGCTCTGTCATACTAGACAAGCTACTTAACACCTTTGAGTCCCAGGCTCCACAACCATGAGATGGAGAAGTCATGGCTTTATGGCAGGGTTGTGATGTTTAAATGAGTTCGATGCCTTAACCTCATAAACTGTGTGTGATTTTTAATCTTTTTGTAATGACCAAGTATTCTGATTCTTCCAGGCAACCTTCTTCTCCCATCCTTAAAGCTTAGGGAAGTTGGATTGGGATAAAGATCACTGAAACTGACTTCTTTTCTAGGGGCATGATCTGACTCTGCTCAGAGAAAGATGATGAGTGGAGTCAGGGGCTTTGTTCTGGATCTGCTCTTCCTTGGGATCAGGTTGTTTATCTACTTTAGGAATCAGAAAGGTAAGGAACCTGTTGGCAGCTGATACTCACTTTCGAGTGAAGAAATATGGCTTTGTCCAGTTAGTTCTCTGAATATCAGTGAACTCATCTAAAGCCTTTCCTTCCCTTGCGTGCATGCCTGCTAAATCACTTCAGTCGTATTTGACCCTGTGATCCCATGGACTGTACCTGCCAGGCTCCTCTGTTCATAGGATTCTCCAGGCAAGAATACTGGAGTGGGTCACCATGCCCTCCTCTAGGGGATTTTCCCCACCCAAGGATCGAACCCACTTCTCTTATTATGTCTCCTGCATTGGCAGGCAGGTTCTTTACCACTAGACCTACCTGGGAAGCCCCTGGTGACTTCAATTTCCTGAAAGTCAGGATTCAATAGGCCTTGGAAACTTAGAAACTTATGTTTGAAACATAAGAGATTATGCCATTTAGAGATAAGAAAAAGGTTAGCATGCATGGTGATTTAGGGTGGAGACCCTGGGACAGATGGACACTAAGGCTGATGAAATTACATTCCATTTGTGAGAGGAAAGCTTCATGCTCTTGGTGTCTGCTCTCCTTTCTGGCCTTACAGGTTGGCCTCATGTGATGTGGGCTGTGGTATTAGAGAAACCTTAGAAGACTGATCTGGGCCTGGGGACATTGTGTTTTCAAGGCTGACTTTCTTCCATTTATTATAAGTATATTTCTTCTCTTCTCTTTCCCAAAACACTCTGGACTTCAGCCAGCAGGTAATGCTCTTTAATTCTCTTTTAAACTAATATTTACTCTCTCCATTTAAGATGGTAGGGGTAATAAGACTGGAAAGAGAAATAATGGAAAAGATTTTGAATCAGATTGAATCAAATAATTGAATAATGAATAATTCAAAATAATTGAATAATTCAAATAATTGAATAATCAGATTGAATCAAATAATTGAATCAAATAATGGAAAAGATTTTGATCAGGCAGTTGATATTAAAGCTTCTTCTCTCCACTAAACAGGAAGGACTGTGCCCTAAGGTAGCTTTGGCTCAGGAAGACATAAGAATTTGCTTTCCTTCTTAATATAATGCTTTAACATGATGCCCTGAAAGAGCACACATCAACACACACACAGACCTGTCTCTTATACACATCTTTAGGAAAATGCACCTTCTACTGCACTCTCATCAGCGTTATTAACATTGCCAGTTAAAATATGGTATTCTTTTGTTATGATTATTTGATTCCTAGCTTGTTTGAATAATGTTTGTTATAGCTTGGAATATAGCTTATTTTTGTTTTTTGTTAATCACTTGCTTTTTTCTTTTCTGTTTTCATACCATCCGTTCATTTTTCTAATAGTGTGAAGATTTTTTTTCTCACCAAGGTATAAAAACTTTCTTTGTATTGATACCAACTCTTTTTCCTTCAAAAGCTTACAAATTACCTTGTTCTAGTGTTTTTTCTCCCTTTTAACTTTATTTGTGGCCCTCTCTTGTCACCACATTGAAGATTTAAATGTTTCAGAGTACACACAGTCAGTTTTTTCTTTGTGTCTCCTTTCATGTCCTTTCTAAACAGAAGACCTGATTAATAAATATTAAACTATATTCTCTTCTAACCATGTGGGGGCATTTACAATGAAAAGAATATTTTAAAACTCTCATCAAATATATCAATAGTTTGGAATATGTGATGAATTACTATGCAGTAAGTATAGCAGAAATATCTAGCGTGTTGCTGAGCCCATAAACATTTGCTTTCATGTATGTTTTTGAGATCAAAATTAACCAAAATATGAATTCAGATGTCATCATTCATGTAAGCAATTTTTAAAATTTCACTCTGAAAATTGCTCTCTATTATTATTCATGGCTCCAGGGTCACTAAATAACTCTGATTATATGCAGCTTTTATCTTTTCTTCACAGGAAATCCATTCTCCAACAGTGAAAGTTACTACATATCCTCAAACCACTATAAGGCGATATATAGTGCAAAATCCTGAACAGGTAAACTATATCATGCAAACTCTTATCCCAACCTATAATTCCTCAGAAGTTGATAACTTAAACAAGAAAAGTGAGTTAGTTACTAGATTCCAAAAACCAGATTGTTGGACCTTCTTTCAGTTATAAAGTTAATTTCTAATTATTATTATAAAAAATCCATCATTAGTTCCAGAAAACCATTTGCCTCAGAGATGAAACAATTCCAAGTAGCATGGAAATTCTTGGGTTATAA
>SJYA01002834.1:134799-269339 GCA_006410615.1 Neotragus moschatus | reverse complement strand
GTATTCTGCTTCTATATTGTATATTATTGTATTACTGTGGGTTTTTGTGCACTTTGAACCAAAGTAAAAAGGAATGAAATGGTTCACAGGCTTCATATAAAACTATCACCAGTTGCATCGGGGGTTGCAGTATTTAGTCTAATTAGATTTGCCATTGAGACATTTGCTAGGAAGAAGAAAATGAAAATTCAAAAGTTCAAAAATATCTCCATGTGTTTGTTTTCTATGGTGTATGAACTTTTGTGCCTAGCAATGAGGTCTTCTGAAAATTACACTATTATATTTTCTATAAAGATATATAACCTTATATTATACAAACTAGGATATTATTTTCAGTCTCATTTTGAGGAGAAAATTAAGAAAAAAATTTTCCCCACAGTAATAAACCTTGCTCAACACACACACAGACACACACAGACATACACACAGCCTTACTTTAGCTGCAACAGGAAGTTCTACTATAGGGTTATAAGGGCATAAAATTCACATTCGAAACAGAGTGCCCCAGATGATACTGTAGGAGTTTTTTTGCTTTTCTCTTTATTTTCCTACTACTGTGGGAAATAATTCTCTCACAAATAAAACTGATCATTTACTTCAGCTGTGGAAAGCAAGGGGTTAAATCAAGGTGATACAGTTGGTACTAGTCTAGTTGGGTGGGGAGAATGTACTACTCTTCTGCTTGTTTCTATCTCCTCTCTTCTTTATTCATTTAAAAACCATCTTCTCATGTCTCTTTAGCTAGAGAGACTGTTAGTTGTGCTTGNCTTATACACATCTTACTTCAGCTGTGGAAAGCAAGGGGTTAAATCAAGGTGATACAGTTGGTACTAGTCTAGTTGGGTGGGGAGAATGTACTACTCTTCTGCTGGTTTCTATCTCCTCTCTTCTTTATTCATTTAAAAACCATCTTCTCATGTCTCTTTAGCTAGAGAGACTGTTAGTTGTGCTTGTGTGTTTGTGTGAGTCTTCCAGCATACAGGCTTTGGAAGGGGTGACTGTTTTGGATATTTGCTTGAGTTTTCAAATATCTATATAAATATCAAGAGAGAATGTGATTATAATAAAGCATCTGCTTTCTCATTTTGCAGAATCAAGTGTTTAAGCAACAAATCTGAAAAATATGTGTGGGGAAAGGAGGGCCTTGGAGATTAGACTGTGCCTCTTTCTACAAATTGGCCAGTCACTTTATGCTTTCCTCTTTTCCCTCTCACTCTATTTTCTTTTCACAAACAAACTGGGGAATATGCATACTTGGATGCATATTACACTTGATATCCCTGGTTCTCAAAGAATTAGTTCTAGATAGCACTTATTTTTTTTCATGATGTGAGAATTGTTGTGTTTGCCTAAGACATAGCCACAGAGAGGTTTTAAATATTGAATCATTTGAATTCCAACTCTCTTTGCCAGTGATTCTTATGTGACTCTGAATGCATTCTTGTTCTTTAGTTAATGAATTAATATCTATTGGCTATGCATTCCATGCTCTGCAATTTACATATTTTATCCCATTTGGTCATTAAAAAAAAGTAAGAAAACAGAAGCAGAGAGGTTGACAATTATTTGGTGAATTTTTATCAGTTGCCTAGTTCAGTTCACTTGAGTCGCTCAGTCGTGTCCGACTCTTTGTGACCCCATGAATTGCAGCACGCCAGGCCTCCCTGTCCATCACCAACTCCTGGAGTTCACTCAGACTCATGCNGAGCTTGGAACTGAACCCAGGCAGCATGGTTACAGAAATTGTGCTATTAATGAATACATAATTGCTTTGCAAAAAATTGTAAAGACTTCAATTGAATAATGAATAAATGGTTCATTGGATAAGAAATCCACAAATTTCCTCCACATCTCTTAAAACTAGTGGCTTCACGCTGTAAGGATTAAAGACAAGGCTCATGGCACTAACTGCTATTTAGCCACATGGCCAGTTCTATCAGAGCCTGTCCAAGCCTGCAGTCTGGAACAGCAGACTAAATGAAGAAAGGCAGCCGGTCAGGGAGACTTACTGTTTCCTTCACTTAGTCCCTCTGCTTTTTCCCTCCTAGTGGAGCCTATAGTGACTGTGTATCCTCCAAAGACCGAGCCCCTGCAGCACCACAGCCTCCTGGTCTGCTCTGTGAATGGTTTCTATCCAGGACACATTGAAGTCAGGTGGTTCTGGAACGGCCATGAAGAGGAGGCTGGGGTAATCTCCACAGGCCTGATCCAGAACAGAGACTGGACCTTCCAGACAGTGGTGATGCTTGAAACAGTTCCTCAGAGTGGAGAGGTCTACACCTGCTAAGTGGATCACCCCAGCCAGACGAGCTCTATCACAGTGGAATGGAGTGAGAAGCTTTCTGATCTCATAAGCTCCTCACCCACTAAGGATGGGGCTTGTTTACCTCTGAGTGTCAGCTTTCTCCTCGCTCCACACCATATTTTTATTTACTTCATGCTCTTTCTTTCTTAGCACAAATTGTTGGGGAGTAGCTCTGTGATATCCTGTGATAGAAATCCTCTGATAGTTTACAGATATGCTTTGATAGTTTCATACCTATACCTGCTGGTGAGACAGTTCTTCCTGGCAGGCAGAGAACAGGGGTCCCTGCTCTGAGTCTCCATGATATCACAGTTCGTCAGTCCCCTTTGTTGGGCTGGACTGGTACATCTAATGCTGTTGCTCTGGGTTCACTGTTATTTGAGAAGGAGCACATCCTCTAGAATGTAGGGACCTTCTTGAAATGAGAGGAGTCCAGTCTCAGCACTGCCTTTTATTAGCTCTGTCATACTAGACAAGCTACTTAACACCTTTGAGTCCCAGGCTCCACAACCATGAGATGGAGAAGTCATGGCTTTATGGCAGGGTTGTGATGTTTAAATGAGTTCGATGCCTTAACCTCATAAACTGTGTGTGATTTTTAATCTTTTTGTAATGACCAAGTATTCTGATTCTTCCAGGCAACCTTCTTCTCCCATCCTTAAAGCTTAGGGAAGTTGGATTGGGATAAAGATCACTGAAACTGACTTCTTTTCTAGGGGCATGATCTGACTCTGCTCAGAGAAAGATGATGAGTGGAGTCAGGGGCTTTGTTCTGGATCTGCTCTTCCTTGGGATCAGGTTGTTTATCTACTTTAGGAATCAGAAAGGTAAGGAACCTGTTGGCAGCTGATACTCACTTTCGAGTGAAGAAATATGGCTTTGTCCAGTTAGTTCTCTGAATATCAGTGAACTCATCTAAAGCCTTTCCTTCCCTTGCGTGCATGCCTGCTAAATCACTTCAGTCGTATTTGACCCTGTGATCCCATGGACTGTACCTGCCAGGCTCCTCTGTTCATAGGATTCTCCAGGCAAGAATACTGGAGTGGGTCACCATGCCCTCCTCTAGGGGATTTTCCCCACCCAAGGATCGAACCCACTTCTCTTATTATGTCTCCTGCATTGGCAGGCAGGTTCTTTACCACTAGACCTACCTGGGAAGCCCCTGGTGACTTCAATTTCCTGAAAGTCAGGATTCAATAGGCCTTGGAAACTTAGAAACTTATGTTTGAAACATAAGAGATTATGCCATTTAGAGATAAGAAAAAGGTTAGCATGCATGGTGATTTAGGGTGGAGACCCTGGGACAGATGGACACTAAGGCTGATGAAATTACATTCCATTTGTGAGAGGAAAGCTTCATGCTCTTGGTGTCTGCTCTCCTTTCTGGCCTTACAGGTTGGCCTCATGTGATGTGGGCTGTGGTATTAGAGAAACCTTAGAAGACTGATCTGGGCCTGGGGACATTGTGTTTTCAAGGCTGACTTTCTTCCATTTATTATAAGTATATTTCTTCTCTTCTCTTTCCCAAAACACTCTGGACTTCAGCCAGCAGGTAATGCTCTTTAATTCTCTTTTAAACTAATATTTACTCTCTCCATTTAAGATGGTAGGGGTAATAAGACTGGAAAGAGAAATAATGGAAAAGATTTTGAATCAGATTGAATCAAATAATTGAATAATGAATAATTCAAAATAATTGAATAATTCAAATAATTGAATAATCAGATTGAATCAAATAATTGAATCAAATAATGGAAAAGATTTTGATCAGGCAGTTGATATTAAAGCTTCTTCTCTCCACTAAACAGGAAGGACTGTGCCCTAAGGTAGCTTTGGCTCAGGAAGACATAAGAATTTGCTTTCCTTCTTAATATAATGCTTTAACATGATGCCCTGAAAGAGCACACATGCACACACACACAGACAAAGCCTACTTGCTGGGTTAGATCTGAAAACAACCCTCTCCACTGTCTTTTGCAAAACTCCTAAGCTGAAGTGAAGATGGTAATGCTCAAGCAAAATCCCTCTACCAGCTTCTTTCCATCATGGAAACGTTTCTTGATTAGCTCTTACTCATCTTCAGAGAGTGCTTTCTTAGGATCTGGTTTGCTCTTAGTCCAGTGACCCTGTTGAAAATGTTCTCCTTGATGGCTTCTTCAGTCCCCAATCTTAAATTGAAGGCAACACCGTATCTTCATTTTTCCTAGCTCCTTTTTGTTTTCAGCTTTTACTACCTTCTGTGTATCTGAACTCTTCTTCTGCCAACATTGCTTTATAATGTCTTTATCAAATAAATATGGAGTGAAAATCTTCTGCTTCACATAGTGTCAGGGAGTAAAATGTAAAAGGAAAAATGTAAAGAAAGAGTCCATTGCAATCTAATGATGTTTTTATTTATCTTCCTGTAGTTTGTTCACATTTGAAAGGTTCTTTGTTTTATATCCTGTTTTAACTTGAGTTTTCTACATTCTGTCATTAGGTATGTTTTCCTGAGCTAAGAGAAAGTCCTTAATGAACCCATTTCATTGTGGTCTCCTACATCTTTGCGTTCTCAAAGACAAACACAGACATTCATTTACACTGTGGAATACAAAAAGTGTTGTGTCTGACTCTTTGCAACCCCATGGACTGTAGCCTGCCAGGCTTCTCTGTCCATGGAATTCTCCAGGCAAGAATACTGAAGTGCGTTGCCATTTCCTTCTCCAGGGTATCTTCCCAACCTAAGAATAGAACTCACACCTCCTGGCTTGCAGGCTGATTCTTTACCACATAAATCATTGTGAAACTATAATTGTAAGTCAGTATATAGTTCTTAATTCCATATATTTTAATAATATTAAGGAGTTGGACAGATTTCAAAGAAAGATAACTTAATTGGTTAAAGTGAAAGTGTTAGTCACTCAGTTGTGTCCAGCTCTTTGTGACCCCATGGTCTGTCCCTGGAAATCTCCAGGCAAGAATACTGGAGTGGCTTGCCTTTCCCTTTTCCAGTGGATCTTCCTGACCTAGGGATCACACCTGGGTCTCCTGTATTGTAGGCAGATTCTTTATTATCTGAGCTACCAGGGAATTGTTTGAGAAGATGATTCAGTTCAGTTTAGTTAAGTAGCTCAGTCATGTCCAACACTTTGGGACCCCGTGGACTGCAGCACGCCAGGCTTCCCTGTCCATCATCACCTTGCAGAGTTTACTCAAACTCTTGTTCATTGAGTTGGTGATGCCATCCAGCCATCTCATCCTCTGTTGTCCCCTTCTCCTCCGGCTTTCAATCTTTCCCAGCATCAGGGTCTTTCCAATGAGTCAGTTCTTCCCATCAGGTGGCCAAAGTATTGGAGTTTCAGCTTCAACATCAGTCCTTCCAATGAATATTCAGGACTGATTTCCATTAGCATAGACTGGTTGGATCTCCCCGCAGTCCAAGGAACTCTCAAGAGTCTTCTCCAACACCACAGTTCAAAAGCATCAAACTTCAGCACTCAGCTTTCTTTATAGTCCAACTCTCACATCCATATATGACCACTGGAAAAACCATAGCTTTGACTAAAAAGACCTTTGTTGGCAAAGCAATGTCTCTGCTTTTTAATATGCTGTCTAGGTGGGTCATAGCTTTTCTTCCAAGGAGCAAGCATCTTTTAATTTCATGGTTGCAGTCACCATCTGCAGTGATTTTGGAACCCCCCAAAATAAAATCTCTCACTGTTTCCCCATCTATATGTCATGAAGTGATGGGACTGGATGCCATGATCTTAGTTTTCTGAATGCTGAGTTTTAAGTTAACTTTTTCACTGTCCTCTTTCACTTTTATCAAGAGGCTCTTTGATTCTTCTTTGCTTTCTGCCATAAGAGTGGTGTCATCTGTATGTCTGTGATTATTGATATTTCTCCTGGCAATCTTGATTCCAGTTTGTGCTTCATCCAGCCCAGTGTTTATCATGATGTACTCTGCATATAACTTAAATAAGCAGGGGGACAGTATACAGCCTTGACGTACTCCTTTCCCGATTTGGAACCCGTCTGTTGTTCCATGTCCAGTTCTAATTGTTGCTTCTTGACCTACATACAGATTTCTGAGAAGGCAGTTCAAGTGGTCTGGTATTCCCATCTCCTTCAGAATTTTCCACAGTTTATTGTGATCCACACAGTCAAAGGCTTTGGCATAGTCAATAAAGCAGAAATAGATGCTTTTCTGGAACTCTCTTGCTTTTTCAATGATCCAATGGATGTTGGCAATTTGATCTCTGGTTCCTCTGCCTTTCCTAAAACCAGCTTGAACATCTGGAAGTTCACGGTTCACGTACTGTTGAAGCCTAGATTGGAGAATTTTGAACATTACAAGTGTGTGAAATGAGTGCAATTGTGCAGTAGTTTGAACATTTTTGGCATTGCAATTCTTTGGGATTGGAATGAAAACTGACTTTTTTCCAGTCCTATGGCCACTGCTGAGTTTTCCATATTTGCTGGCATATTGAATACAACACTTTCACAGCATCATCTTTTAGGGTTTGAAATAGCTCCACTGGAATCCCATCGCCTCCACTGGCTTTGTTCATAGTGATGCTTCCTAAAGCCTACTTGACTTTGCATTCAAGGATGTCTGGCTCTAGGTGAGTGATCACACTGTTATGATTATCTGGGTTATAAAAATCTTTTTTGTATAGTTCATCTGTGTGTTCTTGCCACCTCTTCTTAATATCTTCTGCTTCTGTTAGGTCCATACCATTTCTGTCCTTTATTGAGCTCATCTTCGCATGAAATGTTCCCTTGGTATCTCTAATATTCTTGAAGAGATCTCTAGTCTTTCCCATTCTGTTGTTTGCTTCTATTTCTTTGCATTGATTGCTGAAGAGAGCTTTCTTATCTCTCCTTGCTATTCTTTGGAACTCTGCATTCAGATGCTTATATATTTCCTTTTCTCCTTTGCTTTTCACTTCTCTTCTTTCACAGTTATTTGTAAGGCCTCCTCAGACAGCCATTTTGCTTTTTTGCATTTCTTTTCCATGGGGATGGTCTTGATCCCTGTCTCCTGTACAATGTCACAAACCTCTGTCCATAATTCATCAGGAACTCTATCTATCAGATCTAGTCACTTAAATCTATTTCTCACTTCCACTGTATAATCATAAGGGATTTGATTTAGGTCATACCTGAAAGGTCTAGTGGTTTTCCCTACTGTCTTCAATTTAAGTCTGAATTTGCCAATAAAGAGTTCATGGTCTGAGCCACAGTCATCTCCCGATCTTGTTTTTGCTGACTGTATGGAACTTCTCCATCGTTGGCTGCAAAGAGTATAATCAATCTGATTTTGGTATTGACTATCTAGTGATGTCCATGTGTAGAGTCTTCTTTTGTGTTGTTGGAAGAGGGTGTTTGCTATGACCAGTGTGTTCTCTCAGCAAAACCCTATTAGCCTTTGCCCTGCTTCATTCTGTACTACAAGGCCAAATTTGCCTGTTACTCCAGGTATTTCTTGACTTCCTACTTTTGCATTCCAGTCCCCTATAATGAAAAAGACATCTTTTTAGGGTGTTAATTCTAAAAGGTCTTGTACTTCTTCATAGGATCATTCAACTTCAGCTTCTTCAGCATTACTGGTCGGGGCATAAACTTAGATTACTGTGATGTTGAATGGTTTGCCTTGGAAGCAAACAGAGAAGATGGTTAAGTTCTGCTATTGTATTCCAGCTAAGGAGTCATTTCCAAATGTAAATCAAATCTATATACTAGATAATAGATTAAGTAGTTCATTTCAAAGTAATAGACATTTAAAGCAATTTCTCCACAGTCACGGATAACTATTATTTTATTTTCAAGCCAATTCAAAGGTTATTTTATGCACATATTAATTATACAGTTTTTATAGGAAACAGTATATCATTCTGTAGGAGTCTGAGAAGCTGATAATAACATCTCCAATATGCATTCAGTTGAAATCACTGCAGATAGTGACTGCAGCCATGAAATTAAAGGACGCTTACTCCTTGGAAGAAAAGTTATGGCCAACCTAGATAGCATATTGAAAAGCAGAGATATTACTTTGCCAACAAACTTCCATCTAGTCAAGGCTATGCTTTTTCCAGTGATCATGTATGGATGTGAGAGTTGGACTGTGAAGAAAGCTGAGTGCCGAAGAATTGATGCTTTTGAACTGTGGTGTTGGAGAAGACTCTTGAGAGTCCCTTGGACTGTAAGGAGATCCAACTAGTCCATTCTGAAGATCAGCCCTGGGTGTTCTTTGGAAGGGATGATGCTAAAGCTGAAACTCCAGTACTTTGGCCACCTCATGCGAAGAGTTGACTCATTGGAAAAGATTCTGATGCTGGGAGGGATTGGGGACAGGAGGAGAAGGGGACGACAGAGGATGAGATGGCTGGATGGCATCACTGACTCAATGGACATGAGTCTGAGTGAACTCCGGGGGTTAGTGATGGACAGGGAGGCCTGGCGTGCTGCGATTCATGGGGTTGCAAAGAATCGGACATGACTGAGTGACTGAATTGAACTGAACTGAACTGAAGGTAAATTCTGTTTAATCCTGAGGTTACAACTACTTTATTCTCACATTGTTCTTTGAGAAGAAATGAGATGTTATTTTATTTAATACCTTTGCTATGAAAGTATAAGATAGAATTAAAGTATATGGTATGAACATATCACTGAAGATGACTTTTGCCACTAGTAAAAGAAAATCCAATCGACTTTATTTTTCTTTATTATCTCACATAACAGATTTGAGGTAAGGAATCTCCAGAGATGGTTAATTTACCACCAACAATCTTAAATAAAGCTGAAAAAGAGAATTGCATCTTCTCCAGTGCTTTTAAAGGGAGCGACTGAGCTTTTCCTAGAGTGTTCCCAGTAGACCCACTTCCCCATGTACTGGGAGGACCCTGGATCACAATGGCAGCTGAGACAAACTGTGACTTACCATTTGTCATGTGACCCTGTCTCCCCTGATACATATGGGAAGAGCAGGAGCAAAGCCAGTTGTGCTAGAAAGAAAAGAATGGTAGATGGAGTAGGGGAAAATGATTTTAGGGTAAGAAAACTATAGTATCTGGTCCTTTTAGAGTGTATTTTTAATTATTTCCTCATGAAAGATGATAGATTCTTTTTTCTAATTTTCATTTTAATTTATTTAAGATGATAGATTCTTGGTAGACCACATCAATTCAAAGTTTTTCTTTTAATAGTATTAAATTCAAACCCCTAACTCCAAAAGCAAAAGGGTTATTATTTATTTGTTTTAGAACTTAATATACTGACCCTAACCCTAACTCTAACCTTGCTTGTTTAACTTATATGTAGAGTACATCATGAGAAATGCTGGGCTGGAAGAAGCACAAGCTGGAATCAAGATTGCTGGGAGAAACATCAATAACCTCAGATATGCAGATGACACCACCCTTACGGCAGAAAGTGAAGAGGAACTAAAGAGCCTCTTGATGAAAGTGAAAGAGGAGAGTGAAAAAGTTGGCTTAAAGCTCAATGTTCAGAAAACAAAGATCATGGCATCTGGTCCCATCACTTCATGGCAAATAGATGAGGAAACAGTTGAAACAGTGTTAGACTTTATTTTGGGGAGCTCCAAAATCACTACAGATGGTGATTGCAGCCATGAAATAAAAAGACACTTATTCCTTGGAAGGAAAGTTATGACCAACCTAGAGAGCATATTCAAAAGCAGAGACGTTACTTTGCCAACAAAGGTCCGTTTAGCCAAGGCTATGGTTTTTCCAGTGGTCATGTACAGATGTGAGAGTTGGACTGTGAAGAAGGCTGAGCGCCGAAGAATTGATGCTTTTGAACTGTGGTGCTGGAGAAGACTCCTGAGCGTCTCTTGGACTGCAAGGAGATCCAACCAGTCCATTCTGAAGGAGATTGGTCCTGGATGGCATCACCAACTCGATGGATGTGAGTTTGAGTGAATTCCAGGAGTTGATAATGGACAGGGAGGCCTGGCCTGCTGAGTCCATGGGGTCACAGAGTGTCGGATACGACTGAGCGACTTAACTGAACTGAACTGAAAATCACTGCAGCCATGAAATTAAAAGACCCTTGCTCCTTGGAAGGAAAGTTATGACCAACCTAGACAGCATATTAAAAAGCAGAGACAGTACTTTGCCAACAAAGATCCGTCTAGTCCAGGCTATGGTTTTTCCAATTATCATGTATGGATGTGAGAGTTGGACTATAAAGAAAGCTGAGCGCCGAAGAATTGATGCTTTTTTTTTTTTTTTTTTTAGCGCCGAAAGCGAGGGGGTCTGCGGGCCGCTGGCGCCGGGGGTCTACGCCACCCCCGGGCCCGCCCCAGCTCTGTGCGCCAGCCCGGGTGTCCTCGGCTCCGCGCCGCGCCACCCGCCATGCCACACGCGTGTGCACCGCTCCGGCCCAGGACCCCTCCCTGCACGCCGCTCCAGAATTGATGCTTTTGAACTGTGGTATTGGAGAAGACTTCTGAGAGTCCCTTGGACTGTGAGGAATCCAACAAGTCCATCCTAAAGGAGTTCAGTCCTGATTGTTAATTGGAAGGACTGATGTTGAAGCTGAAATTCCAATACTCTGGTTACGTGATGCGAAGAACTGATTCATTTGAAAAGGCGCTGATGCTGAGAAAGATTGAATGCAGGAGGAGAAGGGGACAACAGAGGATGAGATGGTTGGATGGCATCACTGATTCAATGGACATGAGTTTGGGTAAATTCCGCGAGTTGGTGATGGACAGGGAGGCCTGGCGTGCTGCAGTCCATGGGGTCACAAAGTGACGACTGAGCGACTTAACTGAACTGAACTGAATCTTTATGAGGAAAGATGTATTTCCCAGAGAAATTTTTGAAAAAAGACATATAATGAGAAGTGACTAGCCTTGTTGTTGTTCAGTTGCTAAGTTGTGTCTGACTCTTTTGTGACCTCTTGGACAATAGCCTGCCAGGCTCCTCTGTCCACGAGATCTCCCAGGTAAGAATACTGGAGTGGGTTGTCCTTTCTTCCTCCAGGGTTCTTCCCTACCCAGGGATCAAGTCCATGTCTCCTGCATTGGCAGGTGGATTCTTTACCACAGAGCCACCTGGGAAGCGTGATAATCCTTACGAGATGCTAAAACTTACAATATATCTATAGTAAGATGTATTTTTTTTGCATTGATTCATTATTCACCATATACACCAGTAGTACAGAGTCCAGATGATACCACTGACCAACTGAGGTTTAGTTTAGTACAGAGAGCTTCAAGTTGTTGATAATATATATCCCAAGCTCATTCCTTTCAACAAAATAGTTCCCTGATAAATAAAAATTGAGAAAGCAAAGAAAAAAAAGAAAAATGAGAAAGAAAAAGTTAATAAAATAATGGTTATTATTATTTCCATTACTTTCATTGTCATAATTCCGTTTGAAGCAGCAAAGTCTTTATAATTCCTGATGGGTAGCTGCTGAGAATGTATAATATTGCAACTACTTTGAAAGACACTTTGATAGTTTCTTGAAAAGTTAGAAGTTACATTTACCATATGATTGAGCAGTTCTCCTCCTTGGAATATCCTCAAGAGATATGAAAATATATGTCCTCACAGATGATGTGTGCAAAAATTCATAGCCATATTACTCATAATCATCAGAACTGGAAAGAATCCAAATATCCATCAGTTAGTGAGTGGATAAACAAAATGTGCCACATTCATTCGATGGAATAATTCAGCCATGAAGGAGGATAAATTATGTGAAATGACAATATTTAGAAGAAATGATGATATAGGTTACAAAATGAATGAGCTTAAAGAATACCGTACTAAGTGAAATAAGCTAGACACAAAAATCTATGTCACATAATTCCATTTACATGAAGCATCTGGAAAAAGGTAAATTTATAGATAGAGAAGTTGGATGAGGGAGGTATAGGGCTTTAAATATTTACTCTTACAATCTCCAAATGTGTATTCTTATTATTTATATAAGACCCTTGATTTTTCCCAATAATGTGTTCCAGTTTTCAGTATAGAAGAAGCCTTAGTTATCTTTTTGGTGTATTCAATACTAGATACCCGCTATTCTTGGTTATTATTGTGAATGGTACCATCATCTTGACTTTGATTTTGATTTGTTTGTGGTAAAGCAGAATATAATTGGTTTTATGTATCCAGATATATTGGTAGTTATTAATCTATAAAATGACCTATTATTTTTATAATCAAGATAATCGTAATTTTAATTCCTTTGCCACATCTTTGTATCTTTTTTTTTTTTTTGCATTTTTTAATTGTCAAACGATTCCCTGGTGGCTCACATGGTAAAGCATCTACCTGCAATGCAGGATACCCGGGTTCGATCCCTGGGTCAGGAAGATCCCCTGGAGAAGGAAATGGCAACCCACTCTAGTACTCTTGCCTAGAAAATTCCATGAATGGTGGGCTACAGTCCATGGGGTAACAAAGAGTCGGACATGACTGAGTGACTTCACTTTCTAACATCTCAAGTACTCTAGATATCATGGGGAAATTTTAAAATATTTCTCCATTGAGTCTGATATGTACAGTGGAGTAGCTATTTTTTCTTAGACTGAAAAAAATCACTCTTTGTTNGAATGGTGGGCTACAGTCCATGGGGTAACAAAGAGTCGGACATGACTGAGTGACTTCACTTTCTAACATCTCAAGTACTCTAGATATCATGGGGAAATTTTAAAATATTTCTCCATTGAGTCTGATATGTACAGTGGAGTAGCTATTTTTTCTTAGACTGAAAAAAATCACTCTTTGTTCTAGTTTTTAATAGTAGAGTAAAAAATTAAATGCAAGTGGTGAATTCTGTCATTTGATATTTTATAATTTAATCAAGATGGTCATATGTCTTTTCTCCTTCTTTCAGTTAATATAGTGGTTTGTTTAGGGTCCTTGCCAGTTTTTGACATAAAGACTATACAGGTTTCATAAAAGTATTTGAAGTGTCTTTTCTTTAGACATTTGCATTAAATTAGCATGATTTCTTTCTTAAATATTTAAAAACATTTACTGAAGAACAGGCCATTTAAAAAATTATACACCAGCCCCAAGCTTGTATCCTGTATCAAATCTAGACTGGTGACTCATTTCTTATATGATATTATACATGTTCCAGTGCCATTCTCCCAAATCATCCCATCCTCTCCCTCTCCCACAGAGTCCAAAAGACTGTTCTATACATCTGTGTCTCTTTTGCTGTCTCACATACAGGGTTATCGTTACCATCTTTCTAAATTCCATATATATGCATTAGTATACTGTATTGGTGTTTTTCTTTCTGACTTACTTTACTCTGTATAATCAGCTCCAGTTTCATCCACCTCATTAGAACTGGATGACCCAGAGGGATGGTATGGGGAGGGAGGTGGGTGGGAGGCTCAGGATTGTGAACACGTGTGCACCCATGGTGGATTCATGTTGATGTGTGGCAAAACCAATACAATATCGTAAAGTAATTAGCCTCCAATTAATAAATAAATTAAGTTAAAAAAATTATACAAAGAGAGACACCCAAGAGCACTATAAATAAATCAATGTATTCTAAAAAACATTCTGGTAACACATAGGAGGCAGAGAAAAGAAAAAAATACATATAAAATATAGAAGGAACAAACAGAAAACAATGATAAAATGGCAGATTTAAACCTCAGCTAACAACTACAATAAATGTAAATGTTTACCACAGTAGAGATAGTCCCCTACCACTTAGTGATGGTTCAGCTTATGATTTTTTGATTTTTACAATGGTGCAAAAGGGACATACGTTCATAGAAATTGTGGATTGAATTTTGATCTTTTTCTGGGTCATCAATATGCAGTATGATACTCTCTCAAAATGCTGGGCAGTGGCAGTGAGCTCCAGCTCCCAGTCAGCCACACTATCTTGAGGATAAACAATCAATACATTTACAACCATTCTACACCCATAAAACCATTCTGTTTCCACATTCAGTACAAGGCTCAATATATTACAAGAGATATTAAACAATTGTTATAAAACAGGTTGTATGTTGGATGATTTTACACAAATGTGGGCTAATATAACTGTCACATTTAAGTTCAGTTCAGTCATTCGGTCGTGTCCAACTCTTTGCTACCCAATGGACTATAGCACGTCAGGCCTCCCTGTCCATCACTAACTCCCAGAGCTTGCTCAAACTCATGTCCCTTGAGCTGGTGATGCCATCCAACCATCTCATCCTCTGTCGTCCCTTTCTCCTGCTTCAATCTTTCCCAGCATCAAGGTCTTTTCCAATGAGTCAGTTCTTCACATCAAGTGGCCAAAGTATTAGAGTTTCAGCTTCAGTTTAACATTTAACATTTAAGTTAGTTTAGAGTAAGCTATGGTGCTCAGTTGGTTAGGTGTATTAAACACATTTTTGACATTTTCAACTTTTTTAAAAATTGTTTTCTGTTTTGGGTGTTTTGATATTTTCAACTAATCAGTAAATAACCCCATCATAAGTAAAGGAAGATCTGTAATCAGACTGCTAGATGGATAAGATAATGACCCACTCATTAATGTCTATGAGAAGTTCACTTCAATTACAGCAATATAAGTAGACTGAATGCAAAAAAAAAAAAAAAAAGAAAAAGGAAAAGGGTACAATGTATAAATACTATCAAAACAGAGCAGAAGAGTCTGTATTAACATAAGATAAAGTAGATTTTAGAACAAATAAAATTACCAGGAACAGAGGAGGAACATTACATAAAGATAAAAATATTCTCCACCAAGTAAACAATGCAATCCTGAATGTGTTGCACCCAACAATGGAGATGAAAAAATAGATGAAGAAAAAACTGATCGAACTAAAATGAGAAAAAAACATATTCACAATTATAGCTGGAGATTTCACTATTCCTCTCAAAACAACTAAACAGAAACTCAAGAAGGATGGAAAAGAACTCGACACTATGAACAAACAGGATCTAATCAGTATTTAGAGAACAATATTTACAAACCAATGTTTATAAATAATCCAAAGATCTAAGTGGAGGTTTTATCCCCCCAATAAAAATATAAAGACAACATATCAAAATTTGTGAGATACAGCTAAAACAGTGCTTAGCAAGAAATTTACAGCACTAAATGTTGACTGTAGAGAAGCTGAGAAATCTTGTATTAATAAAGTAAGTTCCCACCTAAAGGAACTAAAAAAAAGAAAAGCAAAAAATTCAAGGCAGGCAGAAGGAAGGATTGAGATTCAGACATGAGCAGAAATTAGTGATATTGAAAACAGAACAATATAAAATATCAATAAGATGAAGACTGACTTTGAGAAGATCAGTAAAAATGACAAACTTTTAGCAAGACTGATAAAGAAAATAGTATTTACAAGTATCAGGAAGAAAACGAGAGATACCCACAGACCCTACAAATACCAAAAAATAATAAAGTGATACTACAAACAACTTCATACACACAAATTTGATAACTTCTGCAAAATGAGCCAACTCCTCAAGAAGTATAAATATAAAAATTCTCACAAGATGAACTGGATAATCTGAAAACCTCTACAACTATTTTAAAATTTTAATTCTTTATATTTAAATTCAAGAAAAAGAAATCTCCAGAGCCAGGTGGTTTCATAAAATGGATAGTTCTATAAAATGTTTAAAGACTTAAAAATATTCCTAAATAACAACTGAGTTTAGCAGGGTCTCAGGATGCAAAATAAACCCACACACATCAATTCTATTCATATATACTTGCAGTGAATCTATGGAGTCACATTTAATGGTAAAATATTATGACCAATCATTCAAAAATGAGATAAATGCATACAAACCTAACAAACATGTATAGAACTTGTATGCTGAAAGTGTTTCAAACACTTTGCTTAAATAATCAAAAGCTGTAAATATTTGGAGAGACATACTATGTTCTTTTGTTGGCAGATTCAACATAGTAAACACACTAATTCTCCCCTTTCCCCAGTGATCTTTAGGTTTAATGCAATTCCTATAGGTTTGTTTGACAACATTAGAAAGAGATGTCAAGAAAAGGGGAGTAGCTCCTTTTCCTACCTGGTGAGAATGACTAGTAAATTTGTGTTTTGAAGGTAGAAAGTTGTTTGTCTATGGTAATGAACTAATGACAAAAGAACTGCTAAAATAATTCATTATTTATTTTGAAATAGACAACATTTCAGATGCACACCTGGGATCACTGGACAGTTGCTAGTGGAAAACCAAGGTGGAGTTTTGAAAAATAATGTGGCCAGTAATTATAATGGATAAAAAGGTGTATATTTTGCTCTAGCACAATGAACACAAGATCTAGATCAAAGAGAGAAAAAAAAAACTCTTTCTACATATGATATTAATGGACAAGTCTATGAGAATTCTAGCTGATCTCTCTGTGACTACTTAACAGAAAATGTTTTGGTTCTACAGCTTTCCTGGTGGCTCAGAAGTAAAGAATCCACTTGCAATGTGGGAGACCTGGGTTTGATCCCTGGGTTGGGAAGATCCCCTGGAGAAGGGAATGGCTACCCACTCCAGCATTCTGGCCTGGAGAATTCTGTGGACAGAGGAGCCTAGCAGGTTATAGTCCATGGGGTCACAAAGAGTCAGACACAACTGAGCAACTTTCACTTCACTTCACTCACAATCCGATGTTTGAGCTTGTGTTATTTGGAGTTACATATATCTTGGTTCAGTCTGAAATGTACCATTTTTCACTCCTGTATCCTTGCAAAGATTATTTAACCTCCAACCATAATTTTACTCTTTTGTAGAATGAGAAAGAATACTAAAATCACTGAAATGATGTGAGAATTATATTTTAAAAAGATGTATTAAAAAGGTCCTTGTATAATTCTGGGTACAAGGTAAAGAGAGCAAAATTTGCTCAATTAATTATAGTCATTTTTATTGCCAAATGGTGAGTACTATAGCTAGAACTATTAATGCGCATAAGGATAAATGCTTATCAGAGCTGGGGTGGACTGTAAATTAATGCTGAACTTTAGACAGATAGTTGGCCTCTAAAGTCCACTCTAAATCTGAGATATCACATTTATTCTAAAATAATGCGCAATAATTATCTAATATAGATTTATATGTTTAAAATTATGTGATTATGTCAGAAGATACAATTCATAGTTTCCCATAGTGTTCTCTTTCCTAAACACTCTGTAATGTATTCACCAGCAAAGTCTTCTTTTCTTAGGATAAAGCAAGAGAAGTTGATAAATAAGGGACATATCCCCAGTAAAATGAGGAAATCCTAACAGGAAACAGGAATAAGGAACTCAACACTTTTTAAAGGTAAGATATTACATTTTAAAGCTAAGTTATCATGCCAACAGCTGACTTGAAGTCCTTTATCCATCTCTCAGTCTCCTGCATACTATGACGTGGTCAGCTGGTTTTATTACCTTGTTAGATAACATGCTTTAAAAAATACCTTTAAGACCCTCCATTCCACATAGGTCACATCATATAAGTCCCCCTTTATCCCTGTATTTTCTGGAGGTGCCACTAAAGTCAATCATAATATCAGGGACAAACCTGAAAACATTTTCATTTGCATTAAATTATTGACTAATTTTAATTTCCTATAGTTTATTGGAGACCATCTTATCTGTAAGGAGGTACAGTCTATATTCTCCATACAACAGTTATAATTCTGTTACCAGGGACACTGTTCTTTCAGTTGTCCACAGAATCACAGCATTTTTCAGAATTGAAATACTTGAAAAATCAAAGTGCTTTGTTTTCAACAAGTTCAGTAATTTCCCCAAATCTACAGCACTAAATTATGATGCAAAAAGGATGAGATCATAGGACTCTTAAAATGCAACAATTTTCTCTCCACTTCCTTAATTCCTCATACACTCACACCTACATTTGCCAAAGTATCTCAAGTAAGAGGAAAGGTTTCCTAAAGGGCTCAAACGAGCGAGCGATGCATCAGCGGCCAGCACAGAAGTGGCGCACAATAGGGGCCCAATTAACACATCTCAGATACAACGGATCAAGCCTTTAAAGTACTAAGTTAAGATAATCTTTTTAATGGGGAAAATTCTAAGTTTCAGAAGAGGACCTTCCTCCTGAATCTCTGACCAGCAAATGATGATGCTCTCCATCTCTGATGCTGATTGGTTTTTCTAACACTGAGATCATCCAGCCCAGGAAGAAAGAGTTCATTGGTTAGCATTGTTTGGCCACATGGGTTGCAGAGGGTCCTAGGTGACTCTCAGCTGCTCCTTCACACTCTGTTCTCCTGTATGATGGTCTGTGGTTCACTGGATGGCAGCTTTGGCCGTGCTACTGATGGTGCTCAGCCCTCCCTTCTCTTGGGCCAGGGAAACCCAATGTAAGTGCACACCTTTGAGGGGAGGGTGAGCTATTATGGGTGGGAGAAGAAAGGGAGTTACCATTGTCTCTGTGTCCAGACTACATCTCTTAAAAAACTGTGACATTCTCTTCAGTCATCACCAGTCCTTATCACATGGAGCCTTCATTCCTTCCACAAGAAAAGGGCCTTGGATGCCTGCCTTCTGAGTGCTGCTTAAGGTAACTCCATATACATGGGATACGTCTTCTCAATTCTCCTCCAATAAAACCTCTCTAGTCTTACAACCCATTCCTCTAAGGATCTTAAGAGGATTTAGAAGTAAGGAAGTCAGAATAATTGCCTTTATTATGTTGAGTTGCAAAGATCCCCTGGAGGAGGAAATGACAATCCACTCCAGTATTCTTGCCTGGAGAATTCCAGGGACAGAGGACCCTGGTGAGCTACAGTCCATGGTATCACAAAGAGCTGGACACAAAAGAACACACACTCAACACACATACCAGAAAAAAAGATAAGTTTCTCTGAAAATTTACAGGGACTTTCGTGGAATTAGAACGGACCCTGGTGACTCAGATGGTAAAGCATCTGCCTGCAATGTGGGAGACCCGGGTTCGATCCCTGGATTGGGAAGATCTCCTGGAGAAGGCAATGGCACCCCACTCCAGTACTCTTGCCTGGAGAATCCCATGGACGGAGGAGCCTGGTAGGCTACAGTCCTTGGGGTCCCAAAGAGTCAGACACAACTGAGCGACTTCACTTTTACTTTCTTTCTCCTAGGAAGATACTATGTATGTCCTGAACCACAATGTTTAAAATGCCTGTATCTCTGCCCTGGAGCTTCTCTGACAGAAGTTGGCGTTAATTTTCTCTCTTTCTCCTGGGNCCCAAAGAGTCAGACACAACTGAGCGACTTCACTTTTACTTTCTTTCTCCTAGGAAGATACTATGTATGTCCTGAACCACAATGTTTAAAATGCCTGTATCTCTGCCCTGGAGCTTCTCTGACAGAAGTTGGCGTTAATTTTCTCTCTTTCTCCTGGGTAAAGCATCCTGGAGCTAAACCAGGGATCTTTAACTAGTTGGAATAACTCTGTAGATAAGGAGCATCCATAGGATGTTCTTTAGTGCCTTAAAGAATTTATGGCATCTTCTGAAAACCTGATACAGGTTAGTGTTCTTTATAAATCTGTTTTGAATCTTTCTACATGATTAGTTTCTCTTCTATCTCCCCATTCTCTGGTCTGAGAACCTGCAAAGGGATTCAGCTAGTAGAGGATAAATTACAGGAAATTCTGCTTTTGTAAGTTATGAGTAATCAAATATCAGCATTTTCATACGGCAAACCATAAACCCTGAGAAGGGTCCTGAGAATGTGAGGTTGTTTCCATCCTACTGGGTTGAAAGTCAAGAAGCAAGTCAAAGGAACTCATTGGCTTATCAGATATTGGCCCCAAACTTCGTAGGTTCACTAATAATGCCATTTAGTTTCCTTAATTAGTCATGTTTGGGGTCCTCTTCTTTCTGGTTCTTCCCTATTCTTTCCTCAAGCTATGCCATGACCGTTAGACAAAATCCCCATTAGAGAAAAAAGTTTGCACAAATCCTCAGCACTATAACAGATCAATTGGATGAGACGAAACTTAATGAAAGTTTCCCTGAATCTTAAAATCACCTTTCCCTCTCTTGTGCATGTTTCTTCCAACTAGTAGGAGGAGCAAAAGGAAATTTGCCTGAATTCCCCACAGGAAACGAAAAGGGTATCATATACCTATAGAAAAAAAAGAGTTTTGGAGCTGAGCTCTTTCTTGCCTTCCAGGAGTCACACAAAGACCCATTTCCAAAACACTGAGTTTATTCATTTTGAATTCAAATGTCTTTTTCTGAGCAACTATTATATACTGGCTTCTATTCTTGGCTCAGAGAATTCTATTTCAGTAACTTAGGAAAGTCCCCTGCAGTCATGAGCTTACCTAATGGCGGGAGAGGAAGAGAACAACTCAGTAAACACTTAACAGGGAAAATCATTTCAGAGAATAAATGTGCTGAAAGAACACTTCAGGGTTGTAGAACAGAGAGCCCTGCATTCACCTGGCTTCAGTTCAAGCGTCTAGGAAGCTCTCCCTGAGATGGTGACCGTCAACTGAGACGTAAATGATGAGAAGAAGCCAGACACGTGAGGGATCTTAGGGACAAGTGCCCCAGGGAGACGGAGCAGAGGAGAGGCCGAAATGTGAGAAGATGTTTGCTGTGTTTAAGGGGCAGAATGAAGATTAGAGCAGCTGCAGCAGAGCAAGCTGGCTGGACAGTGAAATAAGATGAGATTGGAGAGGACACTAGGAGCCAAATCACATGAGGCTCTGGTGGCTGTGATGAGAACTTTTTAAATCTTTGGCTCTGCTGGGTCTTTGTTGCCGAGCTCGCTTTTCTCTAGCTGTGGTGCGCAGGCTGCTCTTTGTGGTGGGTTTTCCTGTTGCCGAGCGTAGGCTCTAGGGCACACGGGTTTCAGTAGTTGCAGCTCCTGGGCTGTGGAGCACAGGCTCAGTAGTTATGGCGCTCGAGCTTCATTGCTCCACAACACATGGAATCCTCCCTGATCAGGGATTGAACCCATGTCTCCTGCATTGGCAGGCAAATTCTTCACCACTGAGCCACCAGGAAAGCCCCCATAGTCCAAACTTTGACTTTTATTTATAGAGATATGTGAAACTACTGAGAGATTATAAGGAGAGTCAGTTTGTTTATTTTTAAAAATAATCTAGCTACCACGTGGAGACTGGACTCCAGAGGCTCACAAGTGGAATGGGAGGCCACCATTTAAGAACATGGCAGAATTCTACAGGGCAGGTATACTGTGGCTTCACTTACAGTGGTGGTGACAAAGACAATAGTAAACATAAAGTGAACAGATTTGGGGAGATTGTTGTGTGACTTGCTCTTTTCAAACTTTGTCATGTGACAAGAAGGTGTTAGAGACTTCCTCAATAGTAAGTGGGCCTAGTCTGACCCAGAGCACACTCCTTTCTGTTGTCATTTCTAAGTGAAGGCCTGTATTCAAAGTCTGGGGTCCTGTTCTTTTTCTATAAGCTGTCTATATGAGAATATTATTTTTTCTAACCTTCTCCTTTTCTAAGGGTTCAGTTCAGTTCATTCACTCAGTCGTGTCTGACTCTTTGCGACCCCATGAACCGCAGCATGCCAGGCCTCCCTGTCCATCACCNTAGTCAATAAAGCAGAAATAGATGTTTTCCTGGAACTCTCTTGCTTTTTCCATGATCCAGTGGCTATGGACAATTTGATCTCTGGTTCCTCTGCCTTTTCTAAAACCAGCTTGAACATCTGGAAGTTCATAGTTCACATATTACTGAAGCCTGGCTTGGAGAATTTTAAACATTACCTTGCTAGCATGTGAGATGAGTGCTTTCTAAGTGTATTTGACTGCAGAAATGAGAGTCCTACATCTGGCCATGGCTAGTAATTCAGTACTGTTAATACTAATAATACTGGTATTATTGGGTGCAAAGGCAAAATTAGAAATGAGTTAGCTGGGGTTTCAAATAAGACTGAAATATCCGTAGTTGTAGCTTACTAATATAGATAAGTAATGGACAAGTGGCAGGGAAATTAAGAAGGAAGATGATGTGAAGAATAAATTATATGTCTTTTCAATTGGCTGGTGAGGCAAAGAAATAAGTAAGTCATACTCAAATTTATTTTGCTGGAAAAATAGCTCTTCATTGGGAGTGGATTCTTGAAAAATAGAAATTTCATATAGGAACAAGATTTTCAACAGATAAAATATTGGCAAAACTTGTAATGTAATTCTCAGTACTCTATAATTAACAATGGCTTTTGACCACATATTTTCAGACGATTTATACTAGTTGAACTCATCCAGTGACAGATCACCAACACTTCCCCCAACTCCTTGACCCCGAATTTTTGGCAATATCTAGAGCCAGAAGCAGAAGCAGAAGATGTTAAGAACAGGTGGCAAGAATACACAGAATTATACAAAAAAGATCTTCATGACCCAGATAACCATGATGGTATGATCACTCACCTAGAGCCCTACATCCTGGAATGTGAAGTCAAGTGGGCCTTAGGAAGCATCACTACAAACAAAGCTAGTGGAGGTGATGGAATTCCAGTTGAGCTATTTCAAATCCTAGAAGATGATGCTATGANACAAAAAAGATCTTCATGACCCAGATAACCATGATGGTATGATCACTCACCTAGAGCCCTACATCCTGGAATGTGAAGTCAAGTGGGCCTTAGGAAGCATCACTACAAACAAAGCTAGTGGAGGTGATGGAATTCCAGTTGAGCTATTTCAAATCCTAGAAGATGATGCTATGAAAGTCCTGCACTCAATATGCCAGCAAATTTGGACATTCAGCAGTGGCCACAGGACTGGAAAAGGTCAGTTTTCATTCCAACCCCAAAGAAAGGTAATGCCAAATAATGTTCAAACTACAGCACAATTGCACTCATCTCACACACCAGCAAAGTAATGCTCACAATTCTCCAAGCCAGGCTTCAACAGTACATGAACTGTGTAGTTCAAGATGTTTAAGCTGGGTTTAAAAAAGGCAGAGGAACCAGAGATCAAATTGCCAACATTCGCTGGATCATTGAAAAAGCAAGAGTTCCAGAAAAACATCTGATTTATTGACTATGCCAAAGCCTTTGATTGTGTGAATCACCACAAACTGTGGAAAATTCTTCAAGAGACGGGAATACCAGGCCACCCAAGCTGCCTCCTGAGAAATCTGTATACAGGTCAAGAAGCCACAGTTAGAACTGGACATGGAACAACAGACTGATTCCAAATCAGGAAAGGAGTACGTCAAGGCTATATATTGCCACCCTGCTTATTTAACTTATATGCAGAGTACATCATGAGAAATGCTGGGCTGGATGAAGCACAAGCTGAAATCAAGATTGCTGGGAGAAATACCAATAACCTCAGATATGCAGATGACACCACCCTTATGGCAGAAAGCGAAGAAAAACTAAAGAGCCTCTGATGAAAGTGAAAGAAGAGAGTGAAAAAGTTAGCTTAAAACTCAACATTCAGAGAAGGAAATGGCAACTCACTGCAGTGTTCTTGCCTGGAGAATTCCAGGGATGGGGGAGCCTGGTGGGCTGCCGTCTATGGGGTCCCGCAGAATCGGACACGACTGAAGTGTCTTAGCAACAGCAGCAGCAACATTCAGAAAATGAAGATCATGGCATCCGGTCTCATCACTTCCTGGCAAATAGATGGGGAAATAGTGGCAGACTTTATTTTTGGGGGCTCCAAAATCACTGCAGATGGTGACTGCAGCCATGAGATCACAAGACGCTTGCTTGCTCCTTGGAAGAAAAGCTCTGGCCAACATAGACAGCATATTAAATAGCAGAGACATTACTGCGCTGACAAAGGTCTGTCTAGTCAAAGCTATGGTTTTTCCAGTAGTCATGTATGGATATAAGAGTTGGACTATAAAGAAAGCTGAGTGCCTAAGAATTGATGCTTTTGAACTGTGTTGTTGGGACTCTTGAGTGTCCCTTGGACTGCAAGGATATCCAACTAGTCCATCCTAATGGATATCAGTCCTGAATATTCATTGGAAGGACTGATTCTGAAGTTGAAACTCCAATCCTTTGGCCACCTGATGGGAAGAACTGACTCATCTGAAAACACCCTGATGCTGGGAAAGATTGAAGGCGAGAGAAAAAATGGATGACAAAGTATGAGATGGTAGGATGGCATCACTGACTTAATGGACATGAGTTTGAGCAAGTTCTGGGAGTTGGTGATGGACAGGGAGGCCTGGCATGGGGAAGTCCATGGGTTCGCAAAGAGTTGGACCTGACTGAGAGACTGAACTGAACTGAGAGCCATTTTTGGTTGTTACACTGAGGGTTTCTTCTGACATCAAGTGAGTAGAGGCCAGAGATGCTGGTAGACAGCCTACAATGTGCAGAATAACTACCCTCACCTAAGAGACATATTTGATCTCTTACCTAATCAGGTCAGACTTGAAAAGAGAGTTCTGTCACCAAATTTTAAAAATAAATTGGTTTTTAGAGCTATCTGGATTTGGAAATGCCAAAAAGGAAAGGTAGAAGTATACTGGGATCATGGTTTGAATTTCCTTAACACTCTTCAAAAGTTTCCCATTTATAATAAATTCAAAACCCTAACATCAACTATGACTTTTAAGAACTGGATACTATGATTTTTCCAGTGAAAAATTTCATCCTACTTCATCACTCTCTGTGCTTTTAGTGAGAAGTTTTCCTCTGGATTCCTGCAGAAACTCATCATCTCTTTCAAGCCTTTACAAATGCTACTACTTTTACCTGAAATATGCGTCCTTTTTCTCCCAGACATATGCACACTTCTTGCCTTCAGCCTATCTCAAGCTAATCTTTCATGTCACATTAAAAAAAAAAAAAAAACAACTCAAGTATAGTTGATTATGAACTTCCCTGGTGGTTTAGCTGGTGAAGAATCTGCCTGTAATGTGGGAGACCTGGGTTTGACCCCTAGGTTGTGAAGATCCCCTGGAGAAAGGAACGACTACCCATTCCAGTATTCTTGCCTAGAGAATTCCATGGACAGAGGAGCCTGGCCAGCTACAGTCCATAGAATCAGAAAGAATAGAATAGGACTGAAATGACTGAGCTCACACACATTGTATCAAATGTCTGTTTTTATATTCCAGATGAGGCTACAGTCCTTGGGGTTGCAAAGAGTTGGACATGACTGAGTGACTTTCACTTTCATAGTTGATTTACAAATTTATACCATGTCACGTCTTAAATATCACTTGAGACAACTTCTCTGCCACCCTAATGTAATTATTCTCTCTTCTAGAACTCCTCACTTTTCTTCTGACATTTCTGACTCTTGGGTAATTAATTCTTGCGTGGTTGGGTTTCGTCCATCACTCTCACTAAATGTTATACTCCTAGATAAGGTAGGGGAGAGGTCTGTTTTTCCCTCTTTGGATTCCCAGGGTCAGCAGCACAGGCCTGGCACAAGGTCAGCACCAGGTAAGGAAGTGTTTCAGGAACTGCTGAAGGGCTTGGGATGAGAGGAAGGAGCAGTGAGTGTTTTTCTGGTGACAGCATTCAGGAGGCGGAAGTGATGGGCTAAATCCTGGCCCAGCTCAGGCTTGGAGGTCTCCAGCCAAGTGCAGAGCTGACGGTGTCCCACATGGCTTAGGATCAGAGGGGCCTTCCCCGGCCACCATGGTCTGGCTTGACCCTGCAGATGAAAGATGAACCATGAGTGCTGGTAGTTAGGGGTGCCAGTGGAGCCAATTAAGGAGTTCCTAGGGCTCCCTCCTCTCCTAGCGACCGGCTTCTCCCCCGCCCACTGGTGGGCATTGCAGTCAGTCATTTCCAGGAGCCTGCCCAGTGATCAGATCTTTCCGTCTTCACAGCGCTTTTCATGCACCAGTTTAAGGCTGAGTGTCGTTTCATCAACGGGTTGGAGCGGGTGCGGTTCTTTGCCAGATACATCTACAACACAGGGGAGGATGTGCACTTCGACAGCGATGTGGGGGAGTTCACGGCCCTGACGGAGCTGGGGAGGCCGGATGCCGAGTACTGGAACCAGCAAAAAGACTTCATGGAGCAGATGCGGGCCAAGCTGGACACGGTGTGCAGATCCAACTACCGGGGCATTGGCAGCTTCCTGAGGCAGCGCCGAGGTGAGGCAGGCCGGTGGTGGCCTCGGGGAGGTCGTGTGTGTGTGCGCGCGCGCGCGTGTGCAGCAGTGTGTGTGTGAGAGAGAGACAGAAGGACAGAGACAGAGGCTGAGTGTTGGATTGTGAGCAAATTCAGGTTAGGAAAGTTGCTGTCAGAGGATGAGACTGGGAGTCTCACATGCTGCCGGGGAGACAGTGTGTGATTTCGTCAGGGTGTGATTGTGAGAGGGGAGAGAGCATCTGGTGGGGGAAGGGGCCGGGGGTCTGAGAGGACTGGAAAGGGTAAGAGGGGTGGGGGACCGATGCAGGAAGGAAAGATGGTAGCAGACTGTGGGAGAGGCGAGGTGGCAGAAAGGGGAAGGGGATATGGAGGAAAACTGACTGGGATGGGGGTTAGGCTTTCCTGGTGGCTCAGACATAAAGAATCTGCCTGCAATGCAGGAGACCTGAGTTTGATCCCTGGCTGGGGAAGATCCCCTGGAGAAGAGAATGGCTACCCACTCAAGTATTCTTGCCTGTATAATTCCATGGACAGAGAAGCCTGGCTGGCTACAGTCCATGGGGTTGCAAAAAGTTGGATGCGACTGAGTGACTAACCCTCTAGGTGGTTAGAGAGGAGGAGAGGGCATTGAGGCGTCTGTGATTGTGCTACCCAACAAAGGGCTCTGGAACTTGGACGTTCATGGTCAGCTGTGGTAGAGGAGCTTCAGCACCTCATCTTCCTGGATGATGGACCCTTTGCTTCATATCTGAGTCTTTTGCTTCTGTGGTCAGGGAGAAACTTTGGTTCTGGGTCCAGATTTTCACCTTTGCTCATGCTTCAGCTGCATGACTCATGGTTTGTTCTGTCCTCTCTGAAAAGCAACTCAGTATCTTGCTTGAAACAGAATAGGGCGGGTTTGGAGCTGGTTCTGGGGTTATACAATTATAAGAAATTTTAAGTTTTGTATTCTTTTAAGATTAATTAATTTTTGACTGTGCTGGGTTTTCCTTACCGCGTGCAGGCTTTCTCTAGCTGCAGCTAACAAAGACTACATTCTAGTTGCAGAGCATGGGCTTCTCGTTGCAGTGGGCTCTCTTGTTGCAGAGCATGGGGTCTAGGGTGTGGGAGCTTCAGCAGTTGCAGCACATGGGCTCAGTTGTTGTGGGACAGGTTTAGTTTCCTTGAAGCATGTGAGGTCTTCCCAGATCAGGAATTGAACTTGTGTCCTCTGTACAAGTGGGTGGATTGGCAGGTGGATTCTTAACCGCTGGACCACCAGGAAAGTCGAAGATTTTTTTTTTAATTAGTGAATTTCCTTCTTGCTTTACCACTCCTTCAGGACTCAAGTTTTTCTTGGGATTCAACTCATAGACTTAAAGAATCATCCGTGTCTTTCCTTCTTCCCAGGGTGGAACCATTCTGAGGTGTTCTAAGGTGTTAGTGCCTGGAAGACAGCTTTCCCAGGACTTCATGTTCTATATCCACACCTACCCCACTGCTGTCCTCTAATTTATCGACACTTTGATTCATATTTTCTCTTCAGTTAAACAAGGATAACAATAGCTAACATATATTGAAGACTCAATTCAGTTCAGTCGCTCAGTCGTGTCCGACTCTTTGCAACCCCATGAATCACAGCATGCCAGGCCTCCCTGCCCATTACCATCTCCCGGAGTTCACTCAAACTCACGTCCATCGAGTCAGTGATGCCATCCAGCCACCTCATCCTCGGTCGTCCCCTTCTCCTCCTGCCCCCGATCCCTCCCAGCATCAGAGTCTTTTCCAATGAGTCAACTCTTCGCATGAGGTGGCCAAAGTACTGGAGTTTCAGCTTCAGCATCACTCCTTCCAAAGAAATCCCAGGGCTGATCTCCTTTAGAATGGACTGGTTGGATCTCCTTGCTGTCCAAGGGACTCTCAGGAGTCTTCTCCAACACCACAGTTCAAAAGCATCAATTCTTCAGTGCTCAGCTTTCTTCACAGTCCAACTCTCGCATCCATACATGACCACTGGAAAAACCATAGCCTTGACTAGACGGACCTTTGTTGGCAAAGTAATGTCTCTGCTTCTCAATATGCTGTCTAGGTTGGTCATAACTTTTCTTCTAAGGAGTAAGCGTCTTTTAATTTCATGGCTAAGTTCTAGTTATTGTTTTACATACCTTACATGCAACGATCCTCACATAGCGCTGAGAAGTAAATTAGGATAATAATCTCCTTTTATAGATAGAAAGCTGAGGCACATGGAAATGTAAAAATTCTCCCAGTCACTAAGAGGAAGAGCCTGGATGTTAATCCAGGCTGTCTGGCTTCAGAAATCATGCTTTTAATCAATACACTGTATGCCTTGAAAGATTTGTCAATGCTTCAGTTCAACAATGAATTATTTTTCATACTATGAAACACACACACGTATTTTTTCAACATCTTTCAAATCTAATGGGCCAGTGCTGTAAGAATGAAAGTCAAGGCTCATAGTACTAGCTTCTAAAGTTGGGCCAAATGGCCTGTCTGGCCTACCTGAAACTGCAGTCTGCTCTGGTGATTGGTTTAGAAGGGCAGCCAATCAAGGAGACTCACTTTGTCTTGCTTGCTGATTCCCCCCTCTTTTCCCTCCTAGTGGAGCCTACAGTGACTGTGTATCCTGCAAAGACCCAGCCCCTGCAGCACCACAACCTCCTGGTCTGCTCTGTGAACGGATTCTACCCAGGCCACGTTGAAGTCAGGTGGTTCCGGAACGGCCATGAAGAGGAGGCTGGGGTGATCTCCACAGGCCTGATCCAGAATGGAGACTGGACTTTCCAGACCGTGGTGATGCTTGAAACAGTTCCTCAGAGTGGAGAGGTCTACACCTGCCAAGTGGAGCACCCCAGCCGGACGAGCCCTCTCACAGTGGAATGGAGTGAGAAGCTCTCTGTCTCCTAAGTTCCTCACCCACCGTGGAGGGGGCTTGCTTTCCCCTGATTGTCAGGTGTTCCTCTCCCTACACCATGTGTTCATTTGCTCATGTTCTCCTGTCCTTCAGCTGAGGTTACTGGGGGAGTCCTTTATTCTGTGATAGAAACCCTCTGATACTTTACAGATATCTTGGCATACCTACACCCCCTGGGGAGGCATTTCTTCCTGACAAGGAGAAAAGAGGTGTCCCTGGTCTGAGCCCCCATGAAATCTCAAGTCCTGGTCACCCTGTGACCTGGGCGCTAGTCCCCTGCCTCAGGCTGGGCTTGTACTTCTGACACTGTTGCTCTGAGTTGTTCACTGTGATCTGAGAAAAGGTGCATCCTTTACAGTGTAGAAACCTTCCTGACGCGAGTGGAGTTCAACCTCAGCTATGCCCTTTATTAGTTCTGTCACCATAATTTAACCTCACTCAGTCCCAGGTTCCTCATCTATCCAATACTGAAGTCCTGTGGCCTTATAGCAGGACTGCAATGCTTAAATGAGTTCAGTGCCTGAATCTTGAAGCTACTCTGTGTGATTTTTAAGACAAATTTTTGTAGGAATTGCCAGTTATTCTAGTTCTTCCAGGGCAGCTTTCTTTCCTCCTTCTCAAAGCTCTCAGTCTTCTAATAGGTCTACTCAATGTTATGTAGCAGCCTGGATGGGAGGGGAAGTTAGTGGAGAACTGTTATTGTTTAGTCACTAAGTCATGTCCAATTGTTTGTGACCCCATGGACTGTAGCCCACCAAGCTTCTCTATCCATGGGATTTCCCAGATAAGAATACTGGAATGGGGTGTCATTTCCTTCTCCCTTGTGGGAGAATGGATACATGTATATGTCTGGCTTAGTTCCTTTGCTGTCTGCCTGAAACTATCACAATATTGTTAATTGGCCATACTCCAATACAAAATAAAAAGTTTAATAAAAAAGTTTCAATCTTATGCAGCCACTTTGGAAGGTGGTATGGAGATTCCTTAAAAAAAAAAAAAAAACTAGGAATAAAATCACCATATGACCCAGCAATCCCACTACTAGGCATATACCTTGAAGAAACTAAAATTAAAAAGACACATGTACCCCAATGTTCATTGCAGCATTATTTATAATAGCTAGAACATGGAAGCAACGGATGTCCATCGACAGATGAATGGATAAAAAACCTGTGGTACATCTATACAATGTGCATATATACAAATTGACATTTGGCAGAAACTCAACCATATAAAGGAACACACATTTGAGTCATTTCTAATGAGGTGGATGAACCTAGACTCTAGTATACAGAGTGAAGTAGGTCAGAAAGAGAAAGACAAATATCATGCACTAACACATAAATATGGAATCTAGACAGATGGTACTGATGAAAGTTTCTGCAGGGCAGCAGTAGAGACACATACATAGAGAACAGACTTATATGGACGTGGGATAGGGAAAGGAAGGAGAGAGAGTGAGATGTACGGAGAACATAACATGGAGACTTATATCACCATATGTCAAATAGAGAGTTGTATGACTCAGGGCACTCAAACAGGGGCTCTGTAACCTAGAGGGGTGGGATGGGGAGGGAGAAGGGCTGGAGGTTCAAGGGGGAGGGGGTATATGTATACCTATGGCTGATTCATGTTGACATTTGGCAGAAACCATCACAATTCTGTAAAGCAGTTATCCTTCAACTAAAAAAAAAATTAAAAAATTATCAGTCGTAGAGATTGAAATAGAGAAGTTGTATTTGGGATAAAAATGACTAAAATTAGCTTCTTTTCTCAGGAGCACAGTCTGACTTTGCTCAGAGGAAGCTGATGAGTGGAATCGGAGGCTTTGTTCTGGGTCTGCTCTTCCTTGGCGTGGGGCTGTTCATCCACCTCAGGAGTAAGAAAGGTGAGGAACCAGTTGGCAGATAATACTCCTCTCAGGCTTTTGGGAGAAGAAACATGACTTTGCTCGGGTAGTTCAGTGACCCTGTACAAAGTCTCTCATTACCGAGTTGACCTCAAATTTCCTGAAAATCCAGAAATTGACAGTCCATGATTAGCCATGGTTGAAACATAAAAGGTGATGGCCTATAAAGATCAGAAAATGGTTCACACAAATGAAATTTGGGGTGGAGATCTGGGGCAAATGCAGGAAGAGACACTAAGGCTGATGAAATTACACTGGGTTTGTGTGAGAGAAGCTTCATGTTCTTCATGTCGGTTCACCTCTCTATCCTGGCATCCTGTGATGTGGGCTGTGGAGTGAGAGAAGTCTTAGGAGAGTGCTCTGGGTCTGGGAGCATTGTGTTTGGGGATGGATTTACCTCCATATTGTAAGTGTATGTCTTTCTTCCTCTTTTCCAGGACACCCTGCACTTCGGCCTATAGGTAATGGTCTTTAACTCTCTTTTAGAAACGTATTTGGTCTCCTAGAGCAGATGGTAGAGGTGACAAGACAGGAGAGAGAAATAATGAGAAAGAGTGTGGATCTAACTTCTGACTTCAGTTTATACTGAAGCTTCTTCTGTCCACTAAACAGAAGGCTTGAACTCTAAAGTGGCTTTGGCCCAAGGAGACTTAAGAAAATTTCCTCTTGTTACTGCAATGCTTTAACAGGAGGCTCTGAGAGGCAGAGACAAGGGGAAAAGCTGCTTGTAAAATAAGACTGGAAATGACACTGTCCTCTGCTTCCTGAAGGACCCCTGAGCTGAAGTGAAGACGGTGACACTCAAAGAAGAATCTTCTGTCCCAGCTTCTTCACGGCCTGAAAGGGTCTCCTGCTTGGCTCCCATTCCTCCACAACAAGAGTGCGTCTCAGGATCTCGTTTGCTCCTGGTTGAGTGACCCTGCAGAAAATGTCCTTCTTGCTGGTTTCCTTGGCCCCCACGTTTGACCTGGACGTGCTCAGTATTGATCACCATACCTTATCTTCGTTCTTTCCTGGTCCCCTTTGTTTTCAACCTTTAGTGCCTCCTGAGCCTCGAATCTCATCTCTGTCCATATTATTATATAACTTTTAATCTCAAATAAATATGGACTGGTAATCATCTGCTTTATACAGTTTCAAGGAAAGAAGTAGAAAGAAAACAGAAGTGGAGGGTGGCATCACAAAACAATGATGGTTATTGTTACGTATTCCTAAATTTGGTCATTTGTGGATCTGGAGGTTTCCTTGCTCCCTTCCCTGTTTTTTCCTTGAGTTTCCTTCATTCTGTCATCAGGCATGTTTTCCTGAGCTAGAAGAAAGGCCTTAATTCCCTCTATCATGATGGTTTCCTACATCTTTGCAACCTCAAAGATAAACACACTTAATAGTAATCTGCTATTATTTAAAAGTTACAAAATGTATATTCATGCTTTTTTTTTCTCCTCCTTTGCCTTGATTTTTAAACAAAGTATCTAATTCTGGGTTAGTTCACTCCTGAACTCCTCTTTAATTAGACTAATAGTGGGCTTCAATATTTAAAGCTTTTTCTGTCTCTCAGATAAACATCAGTGACATGCAGATGCTTTGGCTGAGGTGTATTCCTCCCCATAAGTAGGTTTCAGAAGGCCCCTAAGACAAAGCCACAACTCTAGTAGAAAAGATGCATTTCTGAGTCCCTGCAGAGTGTGTGATAAACTATTGTCTGTTACAGGAAAATCCAGTACGGATCTTATCTTAGCAGAAATCAGAGACAATTCTGAAAAACAAGGAAAATTTATGAATACAGGGATGTTCATCCAAACAAAAAACTATCCTACAACTGGAAGAAAAATGAGACTCTCTACTTTAGAATAATCCCCAAAATGTACTTTCAGTAGGTTTAGGAGATTTGTACAGTATATAACATTTTAAAAACTAAGACAGAGGAGGAGAATATCTATCATCTACTTATATTTGTAAATAGAAATAATGGCAGAACTTAAAAAACATTGTTACCTTTTGGGTAAATGAGATAATAGATTAAAGGGGACAAATATGAAAATCAGACTTTATTAAATTTATTTTATTTAATAGTTTTAACTAGAGGAACGTTCAAATATTCTATGTAATAAAAATAATTTTAAATTAAAAGATTAACAAAGTGATGCTTAAAAGCTAAAAGCGAACTGGAATGATTCAAACAAATTTGACCAAAAGTATATGATAGAAAAGAAGCTGGAAAAGTAAATCAAATTTTTTTGACCCTTGCATAAAAGATAGTTGAACTATAATTGTAAGTAAGTATATAGATTTGCGTTCCGAAGACTTTAATAATAGAAAAGAGTTGGAGAGGCTCAGAAACCATGGTGGTTTCTCCTAGCTCAAGAAACCACCATGATAGAAGGAATTAAGGTCTTTCTCCTAGCTCAGGCTTAGGCAGTTAAATTGCTTAGAAGATGGTGGGTTCTGCTATCGTATTCCATCTGAAGTCAATGTGCATACTCACTCGTGTCCAACTCTTTGTGACCCCATGGACTTTAGCCTGCTAGGCTCCTCTGTCCATGTTTTCCAGGCAAGAATACTGGAGCGGGTTGCCATTTCCTCCTCCAGCGGATCTTCCCGATCCAGGGATTAAACTCACTGTCTCCTGCGTCTCCTGCCTTGCAGGCGGGTTCTTTACCCATTGAGCCATCAGGGAAGCCCATTTCATCTTAAGAGTCAATTTGAAATGCAAATTAAATCAAAACAGTAGGTACTAGATTCAGAAGTTTATTTCAAAGTAATTGTTGAATTCTTCACAGTCCTGCACATCTATTATTTTCAAGCAAATTCAAAGTTTGTTTTTGTGTATGTTAATTATACTATGTGTTACTTGTGTGAAACAGGTTATCATCCTGTAGAGATTTGATAAATCATGTCTGCCATGTGTGTACAGTTGGGATAAGTTTTATTTGATTCCAAGGTTGCAACTTTACTGTCATTTTGTTCTCTGATTGGAATAAATGTTTCATTTTGTTTGAGACCTGTAGTGTGAAATTACAAGGTAGGACTAAAGTCTATAGTATGAATATATCTATGAAGACACTTTCTGCTATCCAATCTAATTAGCTTTACTTTCCTTTAATTTATTATCTCACATAACGGATAGACCAAGGTAGGGAATTTCCAGAGCTGGTCAATTTACCAGGCCAATGGCATCACCAATGATCTGAAAGGAAGGAAAAGAGAACTGTTGCTTCTCATGTGGTTTTATAAGAAGCAACCAAACTTTTTCCTTAGTGTTCCCAGCAGACCCACTTCCTCACACATTAGGAGGCTCACGTAAATCACGTTTCACCCTTTGTGACATGGGCCTGCCTCCTCTGAGGCACAAGGGAAGGAGAGGTTCAAAATCATCTTTCTCTTTTGAGAGAAAGAAATTGTCCCTGAGGTTAGGAGGATGATTTTACAGTATGGAAGTACAGTGTCTGGTACTATTCGATTGTATTTTTTGTAACCGCCTCATGATAGGTATTTAAATAATAGTGTCATTTCAGGGATTTTTTTTTAGCACTGAGACTTAAGTACCAGCCATAAGCCACTTCCTTCCACCTCAAAGGCAAATAAGCAGGAAGATTATTTGTTTGATTTTACAATATATGCTGGCTCTTAATTTTATGAGGCAAACTATATTTTTCAGGGAATTGTTTTTTTAAAGGACACGTAATCAGGAGTTACTCACTTTTTAAAATGCTAAAGTCTATTATACATCTATTTTATTAGGCACTTTTTTGCATTGACTTATTATTTGTTATGCGTGTGTGCTCATTTGCTCAGTCATGTCTGACTCCTTGTGACCCCAGGGACTCTAGCCCACCAGGCTCCTTTGTCCATGAAATTTTCCAAGCGAGAGTACTGGAGTGGGTTGCCCTGTCCTACTCTAGGGGATCTTCTTGAGGAGGATTCGGAGATCGAACACCAATCTCTTGCATCTCCTGCGTTGGCAGGCAGATTCTTTACCACTGTGCTACCTTGGAAGCCCTATTATTTGCTATATGAGTCCAGAATTAGATCCCTGGACATTTGAGGTTTAGATTAATATAAAGAGTTTCAAGTTGTTTGTCAAGAATAACCCAAACTCATTCCTTTAAACAAAATGGATACTTCACACACATACACACACACACACACAGAGACATATGAAAATGTTCATAGCAATATTGGTCGTTATAACACAAAACTGGAAACAATCTTAATATCCATCAGTTAGCGAATGGGAAAGCAAAATGCATTGTATCTATGCAATGGAAAACTATTTAGCAATAAAAAAGAACAAGTGAAAAACATCTAAAAGAATCTGTAATTCATGTTGCAAAATGGATGACCTTCAAAAATATCCTAAGGGAAATAAGTGAACGTTGCTCAGTTGTGTCCAACTCTTTGTGACCCCATGGACTATACAGAATTCTCCAGGACAGGATACTGGAGTGGATAGCCTTTCCCTTCTCCAGGGGATCTTCCTGACCCAGGAATTGAACCAGGGTCTCCTGCATTGCAGGAGGATTCTTTACCAATTGAGCTTTTATCAGGGAAATAAGTCAAACACAAAAGACTACTTGTCATAGGATTGTACGTACATGAACCATCTATAAAAGGCAAATTTACAGACTGAAAGCAAGTGGGTGAGTCTCTAGAGCTTGGAATGGAGTAAAAACTACCTATAAACAAGAAACCTTTGGGGGTGTTAGAAATGTTCTAAAACTGGGTTGTGGTGGTATTTGCACATATTTATAAAATTATTAGAAAATTTCCAGTTGAGTATGAGGTAAACTGTAGATGTGCCGTGTATATAGCCTTTGTTATGCCCAGCTCTGTTCCTTCTTAGTTAGTTAAAGTTAAGTCGCTCAGTTGTGTCTGACTCTTTGCAACCCCATGGACTGTAGCCCACCAGGTTCCTCCGTCCATGGGATTCTCCAGGCAAGAATACTGGAGTGGGTTGCCAGTGTTGAATCTTGTCAAGAGCTTTTCATGCAGTTCTTTAAATGGCCACATAAGTTTTATTCTTCAGTTTTTAATGTGGTGTATCATGTTGATTGATCTGCAAATGTTGAAACATCCTTGTATCCCTGCAATAAATCCCACATCATGGTGTATGATCCTTTTAATGTATTGTTGTATTTTGTTTGTTAATATTTTGTGGAGGATTTTTACTTCTATGCTCATCACAGACATTGGCCTATAATTTTGCTTGTGTGTGTGTGTTTTGTGTGTATCAAACCTGGTTTTTCTCTCAGGGTAATATTGGGTCATATAATGAGTTGGAGGCATTCCTTCCTCTTCAATGATTTGGAATAATTTGAGAATAGGTAATAAATTATTGAATGTTTGGTAGAATTCACCTGTGTAGCCATCTGCTCTTAGATATTTGTTTTCTGAGACGTTTTTAATTACTCTTTCAATCTCTATACTAGTAGTTGGCCTATCAGATTTTCTATTTCTCCATGATTCAATCTTGGAAGGTTGTAAGAGCCTAGGAATTTATTTTCAAGGTTGTCCAATTCTATTATAATCCCTTGTATTTCTGTGGTATCTGATGTTATTTCTCCTCCTTCATTTTGGAGTTTATTTATAAAATCCTTTTCTCTTTTTTCTTAGTAAGTCTAGCTAAAGATTTGTTATTTACAAAAAAAGATTTGTCAATTTTATTTATCTTCTCAGTGAACCAGCTCTCAGTTTCATTAACCATTTCTATTGCCTTTTTAGTCTCTATTTCATTTATTTCCACTCAGATCTTTAGTATTTGCTTCCTACTGTCTCTGGGTTTCATTTATTCTTTTTTCTAGTTCCTTTTTTTTTTAAAAAATAAAAGAATACATTTATTTGACTGCACAGGGTCTTAGTTGTAGCATGTGGGATCTAGTTCCATGATCAAGAACTGAACCTTGGCTTCCTGCATTGGGAGCACAGAGTCTTAGCCACTGGACCACCAGGGAAGTCCCTTTTCTAGTTCCTGTAAGTGTAATGTTAGATTGTTTAGTTGAGATTTTTCTTGTTTCTTGAGTTAGGCCTGTATTATTATAAGTTTCCCTCAGTATTTCAACTGCATCCAGAGATTTTGGTATTTCATTTTTTAATTTTCATTTGTCTTTAGGTACTTTTAAAATTTCTTCTTTGATTTCTTCATTGACCTATCTGCTATTCTTAGCATGTTGTTCAGTCTCTGCATATTGGTGAGTTCTCTAGATTTCTTCTTGTAATTGATTTCTATTTTCATACCATCGTTAAGTCACTTCAGTCATGTCTGACTCTGTGCCCCACTATGGACTGTGTAGCTCTCCAGGCTCCTCTGTCCATGGGATTCTCCAGGCAAGAGCACTGGAGTGGGTTGCCATGCTTTCCTCCAAGGAAACTTCCTGACCCAGGTAAAGAACCAGTGTCTCTTACCTCTTCTGAATTGGCAGGGGGGTTCTTTACCACTAGTGTCACCTGGAAAGCCCCATATTTGCTATAATTTGAATCTTCTTAAATTTATTGAGACTTTTTTTATCTCAACATATGGCCTATTCTTGAAAATTTTCCGTGTGCCCTTGAGAAGAATGTGTATTCTGCTGCATTTGGGTGGAATGTCTTTACATCTAGCCTAACATTTTATTTAAAGCCACTGTTTCTTTGTTGACTTTCCGTCTAGATGATCTATCCATTGATATAAGTGGCGTGTTAAAGTCCCCTGCCATTATTGTACTGCTGTCAATCCCTTCCTTTAGATAGGTTAATATTTGGTTTGTGCATTTCAGTACTTCTGTGTTATTGTGTGGGCTTCCCTCGTGGCTCAGTGGTAAAGAATCCAGTTGCCAATGCAGAAGACATGGGTTCAGTCCCTGGGTCGGGAAGATTCCCTGGAGAAGGAAATGGAGCCAACTTCAGTACTCTTGCCTGGGAAAGACTGTGGACAGAGGAGCCTGGTGGGCTACAAACCATGGGGTCACAAAAGAGTCAGACGCGACTTAGTGATTAAACAGCAACAATGTTATGTGCGTGTGTGTCATTAACAGTTGTGTCTTCCTAGTGAAGTGTTCCCTTGCCACTCTGAAACGTCCATCTCTGTCTCTTGCCATCTTTCTGGCTTGAAGTCTATTTTATTTGGATAAGGCTACACCACTGTCTTCTGGCTGACACTGAGCATCACCTTCCGTCCCTGCACTGTGAGCCTACGTTTATCTTCAGAGCTGAGGTGCATCTCCTAGAGGATCTTGTACCCATCGTTGAGTCTTGTTTGTTGCTCCATCCAACCATCATGTGTGTTTGGTGAATTCCTATCATTGACATTTAGTGCGATTAATGGAAAATGGCAACCCACTCCAGTATGCTTGCCTGGAGAATCCCTCAGACGGGAGCCTGGTGGGCTCCAGTCCGTGGGGCCGCACAGCCGAACACGGCCAGGTGGCTGAGCACAGCACCAGCGTTCTCTCTTTTCTGGCTGCGCTATGCTTCCTTTTCCTTGTGCTTCTGCCATTTTAGCTAGTTGGTTTTGTGTAATGCTTTTCTCAGTTTCCTCTTTTTTGTTTCATATCTCTGCTCTAGACTTACATGATATGGTTACTATGAGGTTTATATAAAACGCCTTGCAGATAAAAGAGTCCTTTTTCTGCTGACATCATCGTGTCTCCATTTGTCCACACAGGTTCCATCCTTCTCCTCATCCTCTCTTGGGTTTCTGTTATCCCACAATGCCCCTTTCCATGTTGTGAACTTGTTACCAACTTGAGGCAGCGATAGCTATTTTTACTGCTCTTTTTCTCCATTTCCCCTTCATACTATAACTGTTTAAAACTCTATTGTGATAAAGAGTTGCAATTGTCTGATTCTGTCTGTCAATATATCACTTCCTTAAGGTTTTGTGTACTTTTGCTTTTTTGTCTCAGGTAGAGGGGCACTTTTAACATTTCTTATAAGGATTATGTTGATGGCCCCCTTCAGCTTTTGTTTGTCTGGGAAGGCCTTTATTTCTCCTTCTAACTTGAATGATAATGTTGCTGGTTAGACTATTCTTGACGGACAGTTTTTACCTTTCAGAATTTTGAGTTTGTCATTTCACCTTTTTGTGGAGTATCTTCTGAGAAATCTGCTTGAGAGTCTAATGGGGGTTCCTTTGGCATATACCATCCTTTTTCCTTGGCTTCCTTTAAAATTCTCTCTTTGTCATTAATTTTTGGGAGGCTTAATATAATGGGTCTTGGAGAGGTGATTTTGCATTGAGATAATTAGGTTTATTCTTAGCTTTGTGGACCTGCATATCCAGTTCCTTTCCCAAGTTTAGGAATTTCTCAGCTACTATTTCTTTGAGCAAACTCTCTACTTTCTTCTCCCTCTTTTCTTTTTCTGTGATACCCATTATCCTAAGTTTTCCTTTGCAAAAGAGTCAGATAGTTCTTATAGAATTTTCTCATTTGTTTTTAGATCTTGATTCTCTTTCCTCTTCTATTTGTATCATTTCTAGATTCCTCTCTTTAAACTCACTAACTCTCTCTTCCATGTGCTCTGCTCTACTTCCAATGCTTCTAATCCATTCTTCACCTAATTTATTGATTTCTTCAGCTCTAGAATTTCAGTTTCTCTCTCTCTCTCTCTCTCTTTTTTAGAGTTTCTACCTGTTTTGTAAATATTCCTTCTGTTCATTAATTTTATTCCTGAGCTCACGGAACTGCCTTTCTGGGTTTTCTTGTAGCTTGCTATTTTGAATTCTCTTATCAGATCACAATAGTGCATGACTTTAAGTTTGGTTCCTGGAGAACTGTCATTTTCTCTTTGTGATACCATGTAACAGTTGTGTCTCATGGTGGTCAATGAGTTGTTCCTTTACTGGTACATCTGAAGTAACACCTTTCTTCTTTAGATAAAACTTCAAAAAAATTAAAAACCTTCAGTCAGTTCAGTTCAGTTCAGTTCAGTTGCTCAGTTGTGTCTGACTCTTTGCAACCCCATGAATCACAGCACACCAGGCCTCCCTGTCCATCACCAACTCCCGGAGTTCACTCAGACTCACGTCCATCGCGTCAGTGATGCCATCCAGCCATCTCATCCTCGGTCGTCCCCTTCTTCTCCTGCCCCCAATCCCTCCCAGCATCAGAGTCTTTTCCAATGAGTCAACTCTTCGCATGAGGTGGCCAAAGTACTGGAGTTTCAGCTTCAGCATCATTCCCTCCAAAGAAATGCCAGGGCTGATCTCCTTCAGAACAGACTGATTGGATCTCCTTGCAGTCCAAGGGACTCTCAAGAGTCTTCAACACCACAGTTTAAAACCATCAATTCTTTGGCGCTCAGCTTTCTTCACAGTCCAACTCTCACATCCATACATGACTACTGGAAAAACCATAGCCTTGACTAGATGGACCTTTGTTGGCAAAAGAATTAAAACCTTAGTTCTAATGATTCTCCCTTTAGAAATTAGAGTTCTTTCTATGTATTCCAGTAGGTGGCGCTATATCGTAGCTGTTTGGTTTCTTTTACCTGCCCTACCTCCAGTTGTGACTTACCTGGTGGCCCAGACGGTAAAGCGTCTGTCTACAATGCGGGAGACCCGGGTTCAATCCCCAGGTCGGGAAGATCCCCTGGCAAAGGGAATGGCAATGCACCCCAGTACTCTTGCCTGGAGAATCCCATGGACTCCTCTGTCCATGGGGTCGCAAAGAGTCAGTACACGACTGAGAGACTTCACTTCACTTAACCTCTAGCAGTATCTGAGATTTGGCAGTTTCACTGCCTCATTCAGAAGTGTTGGCCGTCTGTACCTCCTGAGTCACTGGTGCCTCGCTGCTGCCAGTATCGCTAATAATGTCACCTGCGCACTTCTGAATGGAGCATGGGGATCTCCTGAGTCACAGGACCTGTTGCTAGTATCGCTAATAATGTCACCTGGGCACTTCTGAATGGAGCATGGGGATCTCCTGAGTCACAGGACCTGTTGCTAGTATCGCTAATAATGTCACCTGGGCACTTCTGAATGGAGCATGGGGATCTCCTGAGTCACAGGACCTGTTGCTACGGAGAGGAGAGGAAGAGGGTGGGGGATGGAAGGCCAGAGTCGAGGGCTTTTCCGCTCTAACGTTCAACTTCTGCTGTGTAAAGTTAAAGTGTTAGTTTCTCGGTTTTGTCTGGAGTTTCAAAGTACTGGAGCTTCAGCTTTAGCATCATTCCCTCCAAAGAAATCCCAGGGCTGATCTTCAGAATGGACTGGTTGGATCTCCTTGCAGTCCAAGGGACTCTCAAGAGTCTTCAACAACACAGTTTGCAACCCCTCTTTGCAACCCCATGGATTATTATATGACTACATCAAAGGATATATAACTGATAGTTTTTTCATAGGATTCTATTTACTAATTAGCAACATATTCTTGTATATTTTCATGATATAAAGCAAGAGAAGGTGAATAATAAAAGGACGTGTTCCCAACAAAATAAGAAAAATCCTAATGGGAGCCAGGAATAAGTAATTGAACACATTTTTGTTTTTTGTTTTTATATAAAACATTAACAGGCTTCCCTGGTGGCTCAGATGGTAAAGAATCTGCCTGCAATGCAGGAGACATGGGTTTGATCCCTGGGTCAGGAAGATCCCCTGGAGAAGGAAATGGCTACCCGCTCCAATAATCTTTCCTGGGGAATTCCATAAACAGAGGAGCCTGGTGGGCTATAGTCCACGTGGTGGGACCATAGAGTAGGACATGGTTGAGCGACTAACATGGTGTTTCTCTTCTCTATTAATTCTTCTAAAGCAAAAGTGCACCAACAGATGACTTTGACTTTTCTTGATCTTTCAGTGTCTTGCAAACTTTGATCAGGACAGTTGGCCTTAGCATATTCTTAGATTAAATGCTACAAAGATACCTTCAAGATCCTCCATTCCACACAGATCACCTACACTAAACCTCTTTTTCTATCAATATTTTGGGGGTGCCACTAAACTTGGACAGTATCAGGAGACAAACCTGGGAAGTTTTTTCACTCAAGTTAAGTTACTGACTAAATTTCCATTTCCTTTAGTTTATGAAAGATATCACTTCCTGTCAGGAAGTACAGATTATACTCTAATCAGTGGCTGTAATTCTGTAACATCACCAGTTACCAGGGGATGGTGTTCCTTAAAGCGTCCACAGAATCATAGCGTTTTTCAGTATTGCGAAAGGTAACTTCATGTCAATTGTAATTTCCCCAAATCTATAACAAGTGTAAAAAGGATCAAAGTTCTCCTAAATTGCAATCATCTGCTCTCTAGCACTTCAGCTCCTAAACATGTTCACACGTACTTTTGACAAAATGTCTATATCTTCAAGCAAGAGAGATGAATGCTTTTTAGGCTCAAACATGGAGCACACTGGTTCTCAATACAGGCCCAGATAAAATGTGTCAGATACAACCAGATCAAACATTTAAACCACTAAATTAAGAACAATCTTTTAAAAAAGATGTGCATTTATTGAGCTGCCCTGGGCCTTAGTTGTGGCACGCAGGATCTTTGATCTTTGCTGTGAGTTCTTTCATTTGTAGCGTGGGAACTCTCAGTTGCAGCACATGGGATCTAGTTCCCTAACCAGGGATCAAACCTGGGCCCCTTGTATTGGGAGCGTGAAGTCTTAGCCACTGGACCACAAGGGAAGTCCCCCCCCCCTTTTTTTATTGGAGTATAATTGCTTTATAATGTTTCGTTAGTTTCACTACAATGAAGTGAATTGGCTATATCTATACATACATCCCCTCTCTCATGGCCCACCCTCCCACCTCTATGCCCCGCCATCCCATCCATCTAGGTCATCACAGAGGACTGATGATGTCTGTTCTTTACATCTGCATCTCTATTCCTGCCCTGCAGACCCCAAAACAGGGCAGGTTTAGAAAAGTCTAAGTTTCAGAGAAGGACATTCATACTGAATTTATGACTAGCAACTGATGATGTCATAGATCACTGATGCTGATTCGGTCCAACACTGAGATCACCCAATCCAGGAACAAAGAAATGAGTTTCTTGATTGGTGTTACTTGGGATACAGGTGGGGAGAGGGTTCTTGTCCTCACTGAGTGACACTCACATGCTCTCCTCACCCTTTCCTTTCCTGTTCTCCAGCATGGTATGTCTGTATTTCTCCAGAGGCTCCTGGATGGCAGTTCTGTTAGTGATGGGGCTGAGCCTTCTCTTGGCTTGGGCCAGGGAGACCCAGTGTAAGTGCACACCTTGGGTGGTGAGCTATTGTAGTGTGCGAGAATAAAGAGTACCTTAGTCTCTATGTCCAGACCATGTCCCTTAGAGACTGTGACTCCAACCTACAACAAACAATTCCTGAACACTTGCCGTCTCTATGACAGTGACACACGCAACCGCCATATCTATACTCTGTTTCTTCTCGACTCCCTCCCAGGGAAGGAGTCTTGCATCTCCAGCCTTTCATCCCATCCCTTCAGGTATCTGAGAAAATTTAGAAACAATAGTGTTAAAATAAGTTTTCATTCAATAGTTCTCTTTATTATATGAATTGTGCAAGAAAAAGGGTAAGTTTCCCTGAAGATTTTATGGCAAATCTAAAGAATTAGGGAGTACTGTGCTGTGCTTAGTTGCTCAGTCGTGTCTGACTCTTTGTGTCTCCATGGACTGTAGCCCAGCAGGCTCCTCCATGCATTGGGATCGTCCAGGTAAGAATACCGGAGTGGGTTACTGTGCCCTCCTTCAGGGGATCTTCCCAACCCAGGGGTCGAACCTAGGTCTCCCACATTTCAAGTGTATTATTTACCATCTGAGACACCAGGAAGCCTAAGAATACTGGAGTGGGTAGCCTATCCCTTCTCCAGGGTGTCTTCCTGATCCAGGAATCAAACCAGGGTCTCCTGTATTGCAGGCAGATTTCTTTACCAGCTGAGCTACCAGGGAGACTTGTTCTAAAAGATCGTGTTATGTTCTCAACAGGATCTGTGATGATGCCATCTCTCCCAGTGGGAGGATGTATCAAGGGACCTCCCCCATTATCCTCTTTCCTTTTCCCCCAAACCCCAATGTTTATAAAAATTTGAATCCTTGTACTGAATGTTCTTTGACAGAGTTAATTTTCTCTTTATTTATCTTGGGTAAAGTACCCTGGAGCTGAAGCAGGCTTTCTTAGTACTTGGAATGACCACATAGATAAGGAGTATCTGTGGGGTGTTTTTTGATGCCTTAAAGAACTTAAGGCATTTTCTGAAAACCCAACACAGGTTAGTAACCATCATGAATCTATTTTGAGCCTATCTATACTATCAGTTTCTCCTATATCTCCCCTTTCTCTGACTTGAGCATATAAGTATCCAATAATTCAATGAGTATAGAATAAATTATATGAAATTCTGATTGTGTAGGTCATAGATAGTCAACTATCAGCCATTTCACATGGCAAGCCACGTGCCCTGAATGGGTACAGAGAGTGTGACAGTTGTTTCCATCCCATTGGGCTGAAAGCCAATAGGCAAGTTGAGGGAACTCATTAGCCTCTTGGAGTCTCAGGCTCACATTTCGTAAGATCGAACGTCATGTCCTCTGTTTCCCTTAATCAGTTATGTTTGCTTATATCAACTTTTAACTCCTTCTAATTCTTTTTCCATCACCAGATTTGAAAATCCCCAAAGCTGGTGCAGACCCTCAGCACTATAATAGATTCACTGAACTATTTAAAACATAGTGAACTCTCCCTCTTTCTAAATGACCATTTCCTCCCTGTGAATATTTATTCCAACTAGTAGGTGGAGAAAGAAGACATTCATCTGAGTTTCTTGCAGGAAGTAGAAGGGATGTAATGTGCCATTAGAATAAGAGAGTGCTGGCCCTGAGCCTTTCCTGCTTTCCAGTATTCTCGCAAAGATCACTTCCTAGAATCCTGGGCTTACTCATTTTGACCAAAAATGTTTTTCTAAGCAGCTGCTCTATTCTGGACTCTGTTCTTGGCTCAGACAATTCTATTTGAATAAGATGTGAAAATCCTCTATCATCAATAGAACTTATCTAATGACAGGAGAGAAAGACAACGATCCAGTAAGTGTTCAACACAAAGTGAACATAAGAACATTTCAGTGAGCAATGGGGCTCTGAGAAACAAAATCTGTGCTATGGGACAGAGAAAATGGGATTCATCCAGCTTTATTCAGGTGTCTAGGGGGCTCTGTCTGATAAAGAGACATTCTGTTGAGATGTGAATGAGAAGCCAGTCACGTAAAGCAGCTAAGGGACAAGTGTTCCAGAAAAGGGAACATGAGAAAGGCCAAATGTGGAAGATGCTTGTTGTGTTTAAGGGACAGAAAGAAAGACTGGCTGAAGCAGAGCAAGCAGGTTGAGGGGTGAAATAAGTTGAGGTCAGAGAGGAAGTCAAATGATGATGAAGATATTATTTACTTCAGGAAGTTAAAAAATAAGAATATCTTCTGAGCCTGCATTCTTAAGGGTTATAAAGTTAAAATGTCAGTGTATTTATTGAATATTTACTTGATCTGCACTAGGAAGAGTCACTGTTTATTAATAATTTCACACTTAACAATATCCTATGAGGAACATACTATTGTTAAATCCATTAGGCTCCTGAATATTTTCAGTTCAGTTCAGTTCAGTTGCTCAGTCGTGTCCAACTCTTTGCGACTCCATGAATCGCAGCACACCAGGCCTCCCTGTCCATCACCAACTCCCAGAGTTCACCCAGACTCACGCCCATCGAGTCAGTGATGCCATCCAGCCATCTCACCCCCTGAATCCGCTTCTCCTTCTGCCCCTAATCCCTCCCAGCTTCAGAGTCTTTTCCAATGAGTCAACTCTTTGCATGAGGTGGCCAAAGTACTGGAGTTTCAGTTTCAGCATCATTCCCTCCAAAGAAATCCCAGGGTCTATCTCCTTCAGAATGGTTGGATCTCCCAGTTAAAAACCCAAGTGGACCAGTTTGTGTTCCAAATTACACTTCCTAATTCTATAGCTTGGGCTTCTCGACTCAATGGATGAGTCTGAATAAACTCCGGGAGTTGGTGATGGACAGGGAGGCCTGGTGTGCTGTGGTTCATGGGGTTGCAAAGAGTTGGACACGACTGAGCAACTGAACTGAACTGAACTACGACTAGTAAATAGTGGCTTAATTAAGTCTGAATTACTGATAAAATTTCTGAAGTTCATATGTACTAGTGTGTGAGGAGTATGCAAGGAATGCTAGTTCCAATATATACGATCATTTTGCATTTATTAGAAAAAATTCCATCAGGGCTCACACTATGTGCAGACTGGCCTAGGTTTGTGTTGAAGAATACAGAAAAACATTCAATATGCTCCTTCTGAGATTTTATTAGTAAGTTGAGTTAGGGTTGACAAATAAAATACAGGATGCCCAGTTAAATCTGAATTCCAGCTAAATAATGATAGTTTATCTGAAATACAAATTTCATTGGACATTCTGTATTTTTATTTGCTAAATCTGGCAATCTTAAGTTGGATACGTTAGCTGGACTAACAGTGCTATAGTGAACAGCAACTTCACCCATTAAAAAGAAAATCTAACTTTCTTATCTGTAAAGAAGGTACTTAGGGAATTTGTGTGGTAAAATGTGCCTGTTCTGATCCAGTGTGTCCTTCTCTCTGCCATTGTTTCTGAGTGAGCGTTGTTTTTTTTTTTTTTAATTTTATTTATTTAAATTGGAGGCTAATTACTTTACAATATTGTATTGGTTTTGCCATACATCAACATGAATCTGCCACGGGTATACACGTGTTCCCCATCCTGACTCCCCCTCCCCCAAATACCATCCCTCTGGGTCATCCCAGTGCACCAGCCCCAAGCATCCTGTATCCTGCATCAAACCTGGACTGGCGATTCGTTTCCTATATGATATTATACATGTTTCAGTGTCGTTCTCCCAAATCATCCCACCCTCTCCTTCTCCCACAGAGTCCAAAAGACTGTTCTATACATCTGTAAGTGAGGGTCTTAAAATCTGGGAACTTGAATTGTTTATTCATTTATTTATTTATTTTTGTAAACTGTCTAAAAAAGAATGTCATCTTCTTCTTAGTTTCCCACTTTCTGAGAGGACTTGACTACAAAGAGTTCTATATCTGTTCAAGACTGGTAATCTGATGCACTTGCATTATTGGAGTAGGAGATCAAATTAGAAAATGAATTAGTTGGAACATTGAACAGGAGTAAAATGCCTATGCCTATAATAATTTGCCACTATGGATATAGTAGTGGACAGTGACAGAGAAATTAGGAGAAAATATGATGTGAAGGATAAATTATATGACTTGGTAATTGGTTGGCAAGGCAAAGAAATTGGTAAACCTTTGTTCTTAACAAATTTATTTTGTGGAAAAAATCGTTTTCCAGCAGGACAGGATTCCTAAAAAAATAGAAATTTCACATAGGGTCAAGATTTTCAACAGATAAAATATTGTCAGATTTTTAAATGTAATTCTCTGCTGAACCATAATCAACAGTGGCTTTTTTTTTTTTTTAACCACAGATTTTTTTTCTGGTGGGTTCATTTACACCAGGTGTGATCAGTGGCCCCTCCTCCCTCCCTTTCCCCACCTGTTTCCCTCCCCTTCCTACCAGAACCACTGGCAATACCTGGGTCCACTCTTGGCTGTAATACTAGAGGTTTATTCTAACATCTAGTTGGTAGAGCGAGGGATGATGGTAGACATTCTACAATGTGCAGAGCAGCCCTCACCCCCACAGTCACAAATAATTATCTGGTCTAAACATCAGTAGTGTAGAGATTGAAAATACACTTACTTATGCTGTGCTGCTTCTAAAAATTCTAGACTCATACTCATCTTTTAATACAGTTACTTATGGTTTGGTTTGGTTTCATTACCCAAACAAGACAGTTGCATAAATTCACCACTTTCTTGTTGAATCCACTCAATGAGCTCAAGTTCAAGATCTTCATTTTCATCTTTTGCCTTATGCAATGTTTTTCAAAATTTCATGAGTCTTTGATCATCACAACTTCTTAACTTTCAGCAACTTGACTTTACAAGTCACAAGTAGTGGTGACTGCCACAAATGTTTTTCAGGAAAATGCCTCAAATTTCTGCAGTAATTCTACTTTTCATTCCTTTGATGCTATCAGAGGGCTTCATTTAGTTATCGCACTTTTAGCAAGAGTTGTTTAACTCTTCCTGACATTTTCACAATTCAGTTAAACATAAAGACAAAACATAAAATATGTGTATGTATTTATACATATATGTATATTTAACAGATGTGTATTAAAAGTACAGAAGCACATGTAACCTCTAAGAGCTCTGAGACATATTTGACCTCTGCCAGGTAGTGGAAGTGGTAAGGAACCCACATGCCAATGCAGGAGACACAAGAGACGAAGGTTCCATCCCTGAGGTGGGAAGACCCCCTGGAGGAGGGCATGGCAACCCACTCGAGTATTCTTGCCTGGAGAATCCCACGGACAGAGGAGCCTGGAGGCTTATGGTCCATAGGGTCGCAAAGAATTGGACATGACTGAGGTGACATAGTACGCACCCCAGCAGCTCAGATTTGCTAAAAAGCTCTGGCACAAAGTCCTTTTGTTTTGTTGTAAGAAAAATATGGTTTTCTCGATTTGGAAATGCAGAAAAGGTAGAAGTGCATTGGGATCATGGTTTTAATCTCCTGAAACTCTTCAGAAGTTTCCCATTACATTTAGCATAAATTCAAATTTCTAACATCACCTACAATCTTTTAAGCACTTGGTTCCTGTGATTTTTCTAGTGATTCTAGTGGAATCTTTCAGTCTCCACCCTCAATCTCTGTGCTTCAGTGAACTGCTTTTATTTTTATTTTTTCTGGTTTCATAGAGAAGTACATCTCTTTTGAGCTTCTACACATGCTATTACCTTTACCTGAAATATGCCTCCCTTTGCCCCATATACACATACCTCCTCTTCTTCTAGCTCATATCAGCATAACCTTTTAGCTCACATCTTAAATGTCATTCTTCAGGAACTTCTGACACTCTAAGATAATTATTCTTTGTTTTAGAACTCCACACTTTTCTTCTGACATTTCTGACTCCTGTGTAAAAGTAATCCTCTTGTGGTTGGGTTTTGTCCATCACTTTCATTAAATTTTATGATCTTAGAAGGTAGGAGCTTCCTTGGCTGCTCAGGGGTAAAGAATTGCCTGCCAATCTTTCTGAGACGTCTTTTAGGTCTAACTTTCTTTCTTTTTTGGTTTTCTTAGGATGCATTATTTTTACATGGTTGAAATGATTTTGAAATCACCTCCCTAAATTATAATTTTTTTTTTTTTTACTTATGGCAGAAAGTGAAGAAGTAAAGAGCCTCTTGATAAAAGTGAAAGAGGAGAGTGAAAAAGTTGGCTTAAAACTCAGCCTTCAAAAAACTAAGATCATAGCATCCAGTCCCATCACTTCATGGTGAATAATTGGGGAAACAATGGAAACAGTGAGAGACATTATTTTTTGGGGGGCTCCAAAATCACTGCAGATGATGACTGCAGCCATGAAATTAAAACATGTTTGCTCCTTGGAAGAAAAGCCCTGACCAACCTAGACAGCATATTAAAAATCAGAGACATTACTTTGCAAAGAAAGGGCTGTCTAGTCAAAGCTGTGGTTTTTCCAGTAGTCGCATATGGATGTGAGAGTTGGACTGTAAAGAAAACTGAGCTCCAAAGAACTGATGCTTTTGAACTGTGGTGTTGGAAAAGACTCTTGAGCATCCCTTGGACAGCAAGGAGATCTAACCAGTCCATCCTAAAGGAAAATCAGTCCTGAATATACATTGGAAGGACTGATGTTGAAGCTGAAACTCCAATACTTTGGCCACCTGATGTGAAGAGCTGACTCATTTGAAAAGACCCTGAAGATGGGAAAGACTGAAGACAGGAGGATAAGGGAAACAGAGAATGAGATGGTTGGATGGCATCACCAACTTGATGGACATGAGTTTGAGCAGGCTCTGGAAATGCTTCCCTGGTGGCTCAGAGGATAAAGTGTCTGCCTGCAATGCAGGAGACCTGGGTATCTCTGGGTTGGGAAGATCCCCTGGAGAAGGAAATGGCAACCCACTCCAGTATTCTTGCCTGGAGAATCCCATGGACAGAGGAGCCTGGTGGGCTACAGTCCACCGGGTCGCAAAGAGTCGGACACGACTGAGTGACTGAACTGAATGACTTAACATACTGATGTTACTATTTTTATAATGCTAGTTGTATTTAAGTAGTTTAATGTTACTTTTATAGTGGGAACACTTTTCCTCACATTTCCCTTTGTTAGATCTTTTTCAGTATTGCCAAATAGTTGACATTTTATATCATTTTGTTTTTATTTTATATGTCTTTAATTTCTAAGGTTCCTGAACATTTTCACATATTTATTGGCAAACATCTATTACAACTTTAAGAATTATCTAAAGTTTATTATCTCTTAGATCTTTGTGTTTTTCTCAGTGGTTTTATGGATTCTCTATGCGTTATAATAAACACTTTTCTGGTATTCGATTCAGTGTTTTATCTTGTTTGTAGCTTATATTTTGATTCTATTTGCTATTTTCCATGTTAGAAATTTAAACATTTATATTTAATAAAATTATTGCAAAATTGTTATTGAAAATTTGCTGTCAGTCTGAACTTTGCCATTTTGTATTATTATAAAAATGGTTTTCCAACAGTTTTCACCTTTAAAAAAATAATAATTGTATTTACTGTGGCTGGTGGTGTGGGGATCATTTCGGGCACTAAGCACATATATTAATGAATCTCAGACTCTACCTTGAGCTCAAATGTCAGCTTAAAAAAAGAGAGACTGTTATAAAATGATCAGTTCAGTAAAAAGACTGCTTATTTTGCAAACGGGGCCTCCTTGGTGGCTGATACAGCAAAGAATGTGCCTGCAATGTGGGGGACAGGTTCAAACTATGGGTTGGGAAGATCCCCTGGAAAAGGGGGAGAATTCCACGGACAGAGCTGCTATACAGTGGGTTGCAAAGAGTTGGACACAACTGAGTGATTAACACTTTCACTTTGTTTTGCAAAGGAGAGAAATTGATCAATTGAGTGTAATTGCAGGTGTCTTTTTTTTTTTTTTTAAAAAAATGGCTATTTGCTCCTTTCCTTCTCCTTCAGAGCTCAGGCTTTTCTTGGGACTCAACTCATAAAGCTTCAGAATGACCTTTGTCTATCCCTGTTTCCCAGAGTTAGATCACTTTCTCGGGTGTTCTAAGGTATGAGCGTAGCATTCTCAGCAATTTTTTTCTCCATCTCCCTATCTACCTCAAGCTGTTCCCCAATTATCCACACTGCTTTGAATCATGTTTTCTCTCCAAGTAAAAGAAGATAGCAAATATCTAACGTATTTTGAAAACTAAGTTCCAGCCATTGTTTTAGATGCATTAATCCTCACACAACCCTAATACACATATTAGTAGTATTATCCCATTTATAGTTGGGCAAAGCAGTGCAAGTATTTGAACTCAGGTACTCTGGCTCCAGAAATCATGCACTTAGTAATATGTTATTGTGAAATGAAATATTTCCTGCCATATGAGTGGGCAAGAAATGTCCCAGCTATCTGCAATTCTGGCCCTTCAAATGTGAATTTCTGAGCCATGCTGACAAGCAGTGCCACTCTCTACACAAGGAACTAAAGGATGTCATAGTCATCAGCGATTTCAGCCCTCCAGTGTGAGTGGGAAGGCCCAAAGGGAATTTAAGAAACAGAAAAATATGTAAATATGCAGGATGCTGGCCCCAGAGAGCAGAGACACATATGAAAGGAATGACTTCAATAATCCCAGACTCTTGAGTCTTCCCATACATAGAAGAACACTAAATTCCTTGGCTTGATATCTGGTTTTCCTTACTTAACAATAATTTTTGATGTTTAGACTGCTTGTCCTCTTTGTTGCTAACTTGTATATAACCTGACCCTTTCCTGCTTCCTCAGAACAGTTTTCTCAGGGCCACTGAGATACTTGTCTCCCAGGCTCAGATACCTTAACATTCTCACCAAATAAAATAGCTCTCTACTTACAGGTTGTGACTAATTTTTTAATCAACTCTATATACCTTGCAAAGATTGGTAAACACATCAGGTCATAATGAATGATTCTTTTGGGCTATGAAAAAACAAAACAAACTAAATTTCCTCCACATATCTGAAATCTAACAGTCCTGTGTTGTAAGAATTGAAGTCTAGGCTCATGGTTCTAATTCCTGTTGGGTCACATGGCCAGTTTTCAGAGAGGTCTGCCAAGACTGGAGCATGGGACTAGAGTCTGGGGGCAGAAAGGCAGCCAGGGAGATTTACTCTGCCTTCCTCACTGATTCGCTCTGCCTTTTCTCTCCTAGGGGCACCAACAGTGACTGTGTATCCTGCAAAGACCCAGTCCCTGCAGCACCACGACCTCCCGGTCTGCTCTGTGGATAGTTCCTATCTGGGCCGTGCTGAAGTCAGGTGGTTCTGGAAAGGGCAGGAAGAGGAGGCTGGGGTGACATCCACAGGCCTGATCCAGAATGGAGACTGGACCTTCCAGACCGTGGTGATGCTTGAAACAGTTCCTCAGAGTGGAGAGGTCTACACCTGCCAAGTGGAGCGCCCCAGCTGGACGAGCCCTCTTGCAGTGGAATGGAGTGAGAAGCTTTCTGATCTCGTAAGTTCCTCACCCACCGTGGAGGGGGCTTGTTTACCCCTGAGTGTCAGGTGTCTCCTCTCCCTACACCATGTGTTCATTTGCTCATGTTCTCCTGTCCTTCAGCTGAGGTTATTGGGGGAGCTCTGTGATATCCTGTGATAGAAATCCTCTAATAGTTTATCCTGTGATAGTTTCTCCAAATACCTGTGCCCCTAGGGGAGGCAATTCTGCCTGACAAGAATAAAAGAGGTGTCCCCAATCTGAAGCTCCATGAAATCTCAAGTCATGGTAACTGCCTGGCCCTGGGCACCTGTCCCCTGCCTTAGATTGGGCTTGTATTTCTGATACTGTTGCTCTGAGTTCATTGTTGCTTAAAGGGCACATCTTCTCTAATGTAGGGACTTTTCCTGACTTGAGAGGAGTCCAACCTTACTCTGTCATCTGAGAGAAGATACTTAACTTCATTCAATCCCTGACTTCTCATCCATCATGCATTGAAGTCATGTGGCCTTGTGTCAGGGCTGTGATATTGAAGTGAGTCCGTACCTGAACCTTGTAGCTACTCAGGTGATTTTTACATTTTTTCTCGAGCAGTGGTCAGTTATTTTAGTTCTTCCAGCTGCCTCCCTCATTCCTGAAGCTCTCAGTCTCAGAGTCTCAACTAGCAAAGTTAGATTTCAGATAAAAATCACTGAAACTAGCTTCTTTTCTCAGGGGCACAGTCTGACTCTGCTCAGAGTAAGATGATGAGTGGAACAGGGGGCTTTGTTCTGGGTCTGCTTTTCCTTGTAGTGGGGCTGTTCACCCGCTTCAGGAATCAGAAAGGTAAGGAGCCTGTTTGCAGCTGAGACCCCACCCACAGGCTTTTTTATTTTTATTTTTTTGCAAAGAAGAAAGGTGGCTTTGCTCAGTTCTCTGTCTCATAAATAAAGCCTTTATTTCCCCTATTGATTTCTGGATTTCCTGGAAATCCAAAAATCAATAGTCTTTGATTACTTATAGTTGAAACATAAGAGGTTATGACCTGTAGAGATAAGGGAAAGGTTAACATGCTTGGTGATTTAGGGTGGAGATCCTGGGACAAATGCAGGAAGAGATCCAGGGTGATGAAATTATACTGGATTTGTGTGGCAGAAGCTTTATGGTCACAAGTTCTCAGGGTCGCTCTCCTTTCTGCCCTGGCATCATGTGGTGTGGGTTGCAGTGTCAAGAAACTTCAGATGGGGCTCTGGGTCTGAGGACATTGACTCTGGTAACAGAATTGCCTCCATATCTTGTAAATATGTATATCTTCCCTTCTGTTTCCCAGGACACTCTGGACTTCAGCCAACAGGTAATGCCCTTTAATCCTCTTTTAGAGATAGATTTGGTCTCTGGCTCAGTGGTAGAGAATCTACCTGCCAATGCAGGAGACACAACAGACATGGGTTTGATCACTGAGTCGGGAAGATCCCTTGGAATAGGAAATAGCAACACACTCCAGTATTCTTGCCTGGAAAATTTCATGGACAGAGGAGCCTGGGGACTACAGTCCCTAGGGTTTGAAAGAGTCAGACGTGACTGAGCGAGTGCATGGGCACAAGCACACCCGTGTGAAGACACACACACACACACACACACACACACACACACACGGTCTCCTAGAATTGATCGTAGAGATGACAAAACAGGAGACAGACATAATGAGAAAGATTTTGAATTCTAAACTTCTTCTTGACACTTAGTAAAAGGCCAGCTCTCTCAAGTAGCTTTGTCTCAGGGATTTTTAGGAATTTTTTCTCATTTCTTTCGGTACTGCTTTAACACGAGACCCTTTGGAGGAGGGGAAAAGAAGCTGCTTGTAGAATTAGTAAATCAACGCTCTCCTTTGTCTCCTGCAGGACTCCTAAACTGAAGTGGATACAGTGACACTCCTAAGAAGAAAAACCCTTTGTTTCAGCTCTTCTCCAGCAGGGAAGCGTTATCTGCACTTTTAATCCACAAAGAGATTCTGCAGGTTTGCTCCTGCAGAAAATACCTTTCCTGATAGCTTCCTCAGCCCCTGACCCTTGGCCTGGAAATCCCCAGTACTGAAGGTAGTCAGTCCTGGGTGTTCACTGGAAGGACTGATGCTAAAGCTGAAACTCCAATACTTTGGCCACCTCATGCGAAGAGCTGACTCATTGGAAAAGACCTTGATGCTGGGAGGGATTGGGGGCAGGAGGAGAAGGGGACGACCGAGGATGAGATGGCTGGATGGCATCACTGACTCGATGGACGTGAGTCTGAGTGAACTCCGGGAGTTGGTGATGGACAGAGAGGCCTGGCGTGCTGCGATTCATGGGGTCGCAAAGAGTTGGACACGACTGAGTGGCTGAACTGAACTGAAAGCAGTACTTTATCTTCATTCTTTCCTGGTCCCTTTTGTATTCAACCCTAAGAGCCTCCCTTCCATCTGAATACCTTTTACCGGTATTTCTTTACAAAGTTTTTCTCAAATAAACATGGAATGAGAAACATCTGCTTTCAAGGAAAAAAAAGTAGAANTGAACTGAACTGAAAGCAGTACTTTATCTTCATTCTTTCCTGGTCCCTTTTGTATTCAACCCTAAGAGCCTCCCTTCCATCTGAATACCTTTTACCGGTATTTCTTTACAAAGTTTTTCTCAAATAAACATGGAATGAGAAACATCTGCTTTCAAGGAAAAAAAAGTAGAAAAAAGTGGGGGTGGGAATTTCCCTCTCTATCTGTCTTTAGCTCTTTTTGGCAGAGCTAATAATAAAATTGACCCAAGACAGATTAACAGGAGAAAAATAAACTAATTTAAACTCATGTGCTTGGAAGTCTCATAGAAACAGGATCTAAGAAGTGGCCAGAGCAGGTGGCTTTTATGCTTTTTAGACAAAGAAACACATTTGTAAGTAATTGACAGGACAAAGAAACTTCGGTTTGGAGCGCTGCAATAGTGAAGAATCTGAACGGAGTTTGGGCTTGAGGTAGTAAATTACAGAAGCAACAGAGTTTGTTTACACAGACTTCTTGGTTGAATTCCTGTCTCTGGTGCTGAGTGTGTCTTACTTCCAGAAGCAGGGTGTCCATCTGAACCGATTGTTGTCATTTCAGAGGGCTCCAAAGAGCTCCGGTACCATAGTCCTTTATGCCTCAGTGCAGAAAAGAATTCAGTGAGAGAGTGAAGTGGTAGATAAGAAGTGATTTACTGGAATAGGACACCCGTGAGGTTTATAGGCAGGCAAGCGAGACACGGCCAGACCAACCCAAGAACTTCCTGAGCTACAATTTCATAATCAAAGAAAAAGTGGGGAGGGGAGAAGACCTTCTTTGTCTTTCTTGAGTAGACATGTTGTTTTCATCATTAGCTCCTCCTCGAGGTTGAGCAGGGGAGTTTTCTTGTCCCTAAGTAGTCAAGCTGATTTACAATTGAATGTTTTATATGTGTGCAGAGAGCATGTCCTCAGTTCAGTTCAGTTCAGTCGCTCAGTTGTGTCTGACTCTTTGCAACCCCATGAATCACAGCACGCCAGGCTTCCCTGTCCATCACCAACTCCCGGAGTTCACTCAGACTCACGTCCATCAAGTCGGTGATGCCATCCAGCCATCTCATCCTCTGTCGTCCCCTTCTCCTCCTGCCCCCAATCCCTCCCAGCATCAAAGTCTTTTCCAATGAGTCAATTCTTAGCATCAGGTGGCCAAAGTACTGGAGTTTCAGCTTTAGCATCAGTCCTTCCAGTGAACACCCAGGGCTGATCTCCTTCAGGATGGACTGGTTGGCTCTCCTTGCAGTCCAAGGGACTCTCAAGAGTCTTCTCCAACACCACAGTTCAAAAGCATCAATTCTTCGGCACTCAGCTTTCTTCACAGTCCAACTCTCACATCCATACATGACCACAGTAAAAACCATAGCCTTGACTAGACGGACCTTTGTTGGCAAAGTAATATCTCTGCTTTTCAATATGCTGTCTAGGTTGGTCATAACTTTTCTTCCAAGCGTCCTAGGGATCATTGACTTCCTGAGCTCACTGAGCAGGGTGTGGGTCTTATGACACCACAGTTTTATTGTTTGGGGGCATGTCTTAGGCTACTGTTGCATGGTTTTGCTGCTAAGCAAGCCTGCTTGGTTTTGTGGTTAAATGAACCTGCTTTCTCAAGTCATCATTAACTTACAGGGGTCTCTCATATTTTTTACTTACAATCCCCTACTGGGATTAACTGTTAAATCATCTATTTTGTCCCCATCACATCTTTTGCATGAGAGATTATTTCCTGCTTTTAGGGAGACAGAAAGGAGGATCAGAGTGTCTCTCTTGTGTTAGCCACTTCATAAGTAACATTAATCCAAAATAATCAATATACCATTGTGCCATATTTGGGGACAGATTTCCTTGAGCCCCTAAAAGAGAATTTCATCAAGATTCAATCACAGTTTTAATTTTTATTTCTGAATTTCAGTCATGGGTGGGTCTGGTAGATTTCTTTGCTTCATTTCTTTGTTTTATCTTGAGTTTTCTGTATTCTGTAATTAGGAATATGTAGTTGAGATAATAGCCAAGTTTTTGGAAGTGAAGTAATATACTTCTAAATAGCTTACCAAAGAATAAATTTGATGTGAAATTAGAAAACTATTGGAATGTTAAAATAGACTTTCAAAATTTGTGATATATAACAAAAGCAATCTCCAGAGGGAAATTTATAGATTTAAAATATAAATATATATATATATATATTTTTTTAAAGATTATTTGCAAAGTTTATTAATTCCAAAGTACAGATTCCTTTATTTCTACTTAGAAAAGTTAAAACGTCCCCTTCTAAACGCCAACATATTCCCCCAGTTAACAGAACAAAGTTAATAGTGAATTATCATCCTCAGCATAGAATTTAGGGATTCCTCCACTGTCAACATCCTTATTTGGATAAACANACTTTTCCACCAAGATGCAAATAATAGGGCTGAAAAAGGATTATGTTGTTTATACTGTAAACATACACAAAACATTGTATTATGTTGTTTATATTACATAAAATGCCTAATACACGGTCTGATACATAGTAGGTACTCAAGAAACAGTATTTATGAGGAGAGCACCATTTTTAAAATAAATCACCTATAAGGTGGCTAAAAATAAGGGAAAAAGTCTAAATTACAAATTTTTAATATCCAGAATGCAAAAATATTCTAAAGAGCCTTCAGACATTAAAAAGATAATCAGTTCAGTTCAGTTCAGTTGCTCAGTCATGTCTGACTCTCTGCAGCCCCGTCCATCACCAACTCCTGGAGTCCACCCAAACCCAGCCCATGTCCATCTAGTTGGTGATGCCATCCAACCATCTTATCCTCTGTCATCCCCTTCTCTGCCCTCAATCTTTCCCAGAAACAGGGTATTTTCAAATGAGTCAGCTCTTCACATCAGGTGGCCAAAGGATTGGAGTTTCAGTTCAACATCAGTCCTACCAATGAACACCCAGGACTAACCTCTTTTAGGATGGACTGGTTGGATCTCCTTGCAGTCCAAGGGACTCTCAAGAGTCTTCTCCAACACCACCTTTCAAAAGCATCAATTCTTTGGTGCTCAACTTTATTTATAGTCTATATAGACTATAGTCTCTATAGTCTAGAGTGGATGTGCTCACATCCACACATGACCACTGGAAAAACCATAGCCTTGACTAGATGGACCCTTGTTGACAAAGTAATGTCTCTGCTTTTTAATATGCTGTCTAGGTTGATCATAACTTCCCTTCCAAGGAGTAAGCATCTTTTAATTTCATGGCTGCAGTCACCATCTGCAGTGATTTTGGAGCCCCCCAAAATAAAGTTTCCCTTTCTATTTCCCATGAAGTGATGGGATCAGATGCCATGATCTTCATTTTTCTGAATGTTGAGCTTTAAGCCAACTTTTCCACTCTCCTTCACTTTTATCAAGAAGCTCTTTAGTTCTTCACTTTTGCCATAAGGGTGGTGTCATCTGAATATCTGAAGTTATTGATATTTCTCCTGGCAATCTTGATTCCAGCTTGTGCTTCTTCCAGNCCAAAATAAAGTTTCCCTTTCTATTTCCCATGAAGTGATGGGATCAGATGCCATGATCTTCATTTTTCTGAATGTTGAGCTTTAAGCCAACTTTTCCACTCTCCTTCACTTTTATCAAGAAGCTCTTTAGTTCTTCACTTTTGCCATAAGGGTGGTGTCATCTGAATATCTGAAGTTATTGATATTTCTCCTGGCAATCTTGATTCCAGCTTGTGCTTCTTCCAGCCCAGTGTTTCTCAAGATGTACTCTGCATATAAGTTAAATAAGCAGGGTGACAATTTATAGCCTTGATGTACTCCTTTTCCTATTTGGAACTAGTCTGTTGTTCCATGTATGAGACAATATATGGAATTTTGTGCCAGTAGATTTGATATTTTAGGTGAAATTCACTGAAAAACGTTATATTTTATGATCTATTTCTGTGTAGCAAATCATCCCAAACTTAGTGACTTAAAACTAGAGCTGTTTGAGGATTGTTCTCTGAGGAGTTGACTGGGCTTAGTGGGTGGTTTTCACAGAAGGTGTCTTGCGTGGTTGAGTGGGGCTGGGGTCCTCTGGAGGCTCCTTCTGGGACACTGGACACACTCTCCCTCTGCATGAAGTCCCATGTGGCCCTATCAGCAATGAAGACAAACGTCTTATCTGATGGCTCAGGACTCCCAAGAGAGGAAAGTCACACTTAGCCTCAAAATTTGTGTAGAGTCTTTTCCATCACATTTTAATGATCTAAGGGAGTATAGGTCAGTCCAGATTTATGGGGAAGGGATATATAATCTATGTCTTCCTGAGATAAATGCCAAAGAATTTGTAGTCTTCTTTAATCTACCGCATGAAAGTGTGTTAGTCACTTAGTTGTTTCCGACTCTTTGTGACCCCATGGACTATAACCTACCAGACTCCTTGGTCCATGGGATTCTCCAGGCAAGAATAGTAGAGTGGGTTGCCATTTCCTTTTGCAGGGGATTTTTCCAATCCTGGGATCAAACCCGGGTCTCCCACATTGCAGGCAGATTCTTTATCTTCTGAGCCACCAGGAAAGCCCATATGATTTACCATATATGATTTACAAAAACTGACTCAAAATAGACAATCTGTGTAGCCGTACATCTGATAAAAAAATTTACATTATCCAGCAATTGAAATCCAAGGCCTGGTTTGCGTCAATGTTAAATTTTACTAAATTTGTTCAATCCATCTGAAATTGGTTTTTATTGACATTTGAGTATGTGTCACATACTTTTAACTTTTCTTAAATAGACATTCAAATGACCTAGACATTCAATGGCATTGATTGAAAAGACCCTCTTTCCCCCATTGCTCTGCAGTCTCACTATAGACAACCAGAGCATTGTGTTTGTGAGGGGCTCTGTTTCTAGAATTTCTTTTTTGTTCTGTTGTGCAGTTTGTCTATACTTGAGCCAATACCACCCTAGATTAATATATAACAACATTAACTCATATAGCTTTCATTATCTTGTATTTATTTTTTCCAGCTTTTTTCCTAATTTTTCAAAATTTTATTGGCTAATCTAAGACTATAGTATTTACATGTGAACTTTTAATATCAAGTTGGCAGTCCTCCCACACCATCACTACCACCACCAAAACCCCAAATCACTGAAGAAATAAAACTAGCAGGGAATCAAGCAAACAAAATCCCTTGCTGTGATGTTAATGAGATTTTTCATTTCAGTTCAGTCGCTCAGTCATGTCTGACTCTTTGCGACCCCATAGACTGCAGCACACCAGGCTTCCCTATCCATCACCAACTCCCAGAGCTTGCTCAAACTCATGTCCATCGAGCTGGTGATGCTATCCAACCATCTCATTGTCTGTCATCCCCTTTTCTTGCTGCCTTCAATCTTTCCCAGCATCAGGGTCTTTTCAAATGAGTTAGTTCTTCACATCAAGTGGCCAAAGGATTAGAGCTTCAGCTTCAGCATCAGTCCTTCCAATGAATATTCAGGACTGATTTCCTTTAGGATGGGCTGGTTGGATCTCCTTGCAGTCCAAGGGATTCTCAAGAGTCTTCTACAATACCACAATTCAATAGCATCAATTCTTCAGCGCTCAGTTTTCTTTATAGGCCAACTCTCACATCCAATCATGACTACTAGAAAAACCATAGCTTTGACTAGACAGACCTTGTAATGTCTTTGCTTTTTAATATGCTGTCTAGGTTGGTCATAGCTTTTCTTCCAAGCAGCAAGTGTCTTGTAATTTCATGGTTGCAATCACCATCTGCAGTGATTTTTGAGCCCCCCAAAGTAAAATTTCTCACTGTTTCCATTGTTTCCCCATCTATTTTTTTTACTGAATATAAATTTGAGACAATTGATTATCTTTAAAATATTTNACCCGGGTCTCCCACATTGCAGGCAGATTCTTTATCTTCTGAGCCACCAGGAAAGCCCATATGATTTACCATATATGATTTACAAAAACTGACTCAAAATAGACAATCTGTGTAGCCGTACATCTGATAAAAAAATTTACATTATCCAGCAATTGAAATCCAAGGCCTGGTTTGCGTCAATGTTAAATTTTACTAAATTTGTTCAATCCATCTGAAATTGGTTTTTATTGACATTTGAGTATGTGTCACATACTTTTAACTTTTCTTAAATAGACATTCAAATGACCTAGACATTCAATGGCATTGATTGAAAAGACCCTCTTTCCCCCATTGCTCTGCAGTCTCACTATAGACAACCAGAGCATTGTGTTTGTGAGGGGCTCTGTTTCTAGAATTTCTTTTTTGTTCTGTTGTGCAGTTTGTCTATACTTGAGCCAATACCACCCTAGATTAATATATAACAACATTAACTCATATAGCTTTCATTATCTTGTATTTATTTTTTCCAGCTTTTTTCCTAATTTTTCAAAATTTTATTGGCTAATCTAAGACTATAGTATTTACATGTGAACTTTTAATATCAAGTTGGCAGTCCTCCCACACCATCACTACCACCACCAAAACCCCAAATCACTGAAGAAATAAAACTAGCAGGGAATCAAGCAAACAAAATCCCTTGCTGTGATGTTAATGAGATTTTTCATTTCAGTTCAGTCGCTCAGTCATGTCTGACTCTTTGCGACCCCATAGACTGCAGCACACCAGGCTTCCCTATCCATCACCAACTCCCAGAGCTTGCTCAAACTCATGTCCATCGAGCTGGTGATGCTATCCAACCATCTCATTGTCTGTCATCCCCTTTTCTTGCTGCCTTCAATCTTTCCCAGCATCAGGGTCTTTTCAAATGAGTTAGTTCTTCACATCAAGTGGCCAAAGGATTAGAGCTTCAGCTTCAGCATCAGTCCTTCCAATGAATATTCAGGACTGATTTCCTTTAGGATGGGCTGGTTGGATCTCCTTGCAGTCCAAGGGATTCTCAAGAGTCTTCTACAATACCACAATTCAATAGCATCAATTCTTCAGCGCTCAGTTTTCTTTATAGGCCAACTCTCACATCCAATCATGACTACTAGAAAAACCATAGCTTTGACTAGACAGACCTTGTAATGTCTTTGCTTTTTAATATGCTGTCTAGGTTGGTCATAGCTTTTCTTCCAAGCAGCAAGTGTCTTGTAATTTCATGGTTGCAATCACCATCTGCAGTGATTTTTGAGCCCCCCAAAGTAAAATTTCTCACTGTTTCCATTGTTTCCCCATCTATTTTTTTTACTGAATATAAATTTGAGACAATTGATTATCTTTAAAATATTTACTCTTACTGTTTCTAAGCTTTATATTCTAATCATTTTTGTAGATCCATTAATTTCTCCTAATGGTGATTTGTAGTTTTAACTATAGAAATCTTACTCATTTTTATCAGATTATTCCTTGCTAATTGTCATCTTTTGGATGTTATCATGAATGGTATTATTTTCTTGATTCCAAGGTATGCTCCACGCCCCCCAAAAACCCTGCTACAAATAATAAGTTCATCAAGGCTGAAGAATTCAAAACCAACCAAAAAAATCTACTTGGCAATAAAGGCATTAAACAAAAATTAAATATACAACATCATTTATAATCAGATAAGCTGGGGCCCACCAAAATGTTTTCAAGAGTTTGTTTGAGGGAACATGAACTCAAATCCAGCAGTGCCTAATTAAAAGTGGCTGGGAGCACTCCACGAACAGAAGTTGGGGAAAATACTTTTATAGAATTGAGGCAGAAGGAAAGAAAGAAAATTATTTGACTAGCTATAACTTAAGTGGCTTCTTGAGTTGAAAAAGTGTTAAGTGGGTGTTTGTGATTGGTTGTTCTTAAATTCGTTTTCTGGGATATGAGTGCATTAACAGGTATTAGAACTGACTTGGGTTTAGGCTTGCTTATGTCGGTTACCAAGGCATTTGAGCCACCTCAGTCAAATGGCCTCCTGTGTAATCACTTTCACAGTTGCTCCGCTTTGGGCATCCCCTCACGTTTCGATATTTGTTTCTAGCGCACTCTCAGTCATCACTAGGGTAACTCATTTCGCTGTGAAATTAAGAGGTTACGAAATCAGGTTTGAAGAAGTTTTTTCTGCTGTTCATCCTGTTGTGCATGTTCCTGTTTCTAAAGGTACGATGAGATCATCCGATGTATTACCGCACTGGAGTTCCCGTGAATACCTGTAAGACCCTTGAGAGAACACTCAACAGGGGGACAATTAACTATCAGAAGGAAATTCCTGAGAGACTGAAATAGGCATCAGTTAGGGCCCTCAAGAACCAAACCATTCGGTACCAAATGAAATACTTTATGGGAAGAGGGATTAATCTCTTTCAGCCAAGTGGCTTAAATTTTTGTATTTGAGTTTCTACTAAACCAGAAGTATTTACTATAGCAGACTCCTATGGGCAACAAATAATTTAAGTTCTATTATTTAAAATCACCTATTGGCTCAAAATAATCTTTAAGCCAAAGAAGCATATTTTGTGATGGCACATTCTGCTATCCTTTTGAGGTCACGCTGCCTTGATTTGGCTTGCTTTTGTTTTGCTTCTCTTAAAACTTTGAAGAAAAATCATGGAATTTATAATATATGGAATATTACTATCACTAAGCATGATATCTAAATTTGCTTGCATTTTTATTAATTTATTTTCATAATAATTCAATGTGATGCAAATTAGCTTCAGTCTATGTTAAGAAAAGATAAAGTTTATGTTAAAAAAAGGTTAAGAGTCTGCCTGCAATGCAGGATACCTGGGTTTGATTTCTGGTTTAGGAAGATCCCCTGGCAAAGGAAACGGCAACCCACTCCAGTAATGTTGCCTGGAGAATCCCATGGACACAGGAGCCTGGCAGGCTACTGTCCATGGGGTTGCAAGAGTTGGACACAACTTAGCAACAAAACCACCACCACTACATGTTAAGAAAAGGGCTTCCCAGGTGGTGCTGGTGATAAAGAATCCACCTGCCAATGCAGGAGACATAAATGACAAAAGATGTAGATTTGATCCCTGGGTCAGGAAGATCTTCTGAAGGAGGGCATGGCAACCCATTTCAGTGTTCTTGCCTGGAGAATCCCCATGGACAGAAAGAACTTTGGGGGCTACAGTCCATGGAGTTGCACAGAATTGGACATGATTGAAGCAACTTAGCACACACACATGCATGTTGAGAAAATAGACAATGCCAACCCTCAGTGTCCAATCTCACCCTTCCTTAAGCCTAAAATGCATGGTGCTGCTGTGCCAACCTCTTACCCACATGCATGTGCTTCTGTCATGCCCACCACGCCACTACCATCTGTTCCCCACCATCTGTGTCCTCCACTATCAGAATCTGCCTCAAGGTTTGAGATTCACTCTATTCATGATCCAAATGTCTCATTGATTCAGAGGCATAAGAATCCAAACTAGACTATGAACTTGTTGTTAAGTCATCTCTTAACAAATAAACCTTACTCTAGTGTTTTCCAGATGAGGACCAGACCATGACCACTGGATTCCTAGCAGATCCTCCAAATGAGACTAGAGTTCTAATGAAGTAGGATATTTCTGATTTATGACAAAGCCTATAAGATATATTCACCATTTAGACATTTCAGAATGAAAGGATCACCTATATTCCCCAGCCTCCATGAAGAACTGACTCAGACACCAAAAACTTCAACCTGAGACCCACTTGAAGTTTACTGTATTCAGAAAAATGACAATCACAGTTTGAAGAAACTCCAAGTAATAAGTAGACAAGAGATGCCCCCATAGAACTTCCTAAAGGTTCCATAGCAGGAAAAAAAAGGATCCTATGGGGTCTATTCCAAAGGCATTACATGGTGTTAATAAGAAGACAGTGAAGAATGGAGGGAAAACCAATACAAGAAGGAGCAGTAGACAGGGAATAACTAGACATTAGAATCTGGAGATTGTGGAAGGCATCTTACTCTTAGGGTAAGTAAAGGACTGGGAAGTGCTGAAGCATGGTTGTCTTCAGTGAGGTGAACAGTTGGAGAATTGCCGGGTTTGTAAAGCTATTAAGGCAGAAATATCTTCATTGATCTTCTCTCTAACAAAGTCCATTACCTGTAGCAGAACACACATAGTTACTATAGAGTTTAAGATGAATATTTTGAGCTCTTATCTTCAGATTCCTTACTCTTACTCCTCAACCCCTGACTTTGGAAAAGTCTCTTAATATTTGTGTGACCTCTCATAAATGCAACCTTTCCCACATGAACTGCTATTTCCTACCTTCCATGCAAGAATGAAGGGGCAGACCATGTTTCACTTTCTCTTAGATCTTCTGACACCATTTTTTTTTTCAGAATGGAGGGGCAAAAGCATGGGTCTCCAAGAGATTTCCACTTCATATAGTTACCCTAAACCCTCAAAAAGTGACACTCTAGAAATGCTTCAAAACTGACGTCTTATCTCAGGAAATATAAAGCCAGGAAGTGTTGTAATCTTGAGGTTGGCTTTCCCAGATCATTGGACTCATTATTTTAATGTGAAACAACTATTTTGGGTACTGGAGATAGTTTTCAAGACTGAAGGCATAATCTTTGGTGACATGTATGGAATGGGGTATAGGAATGCAGGGCTTTGGAATATCAGATGATGACAATGTCTGACTCTGTCCAGTGTGAGAAATCAGGAGCCATGACTTTTGGAATGGTTTTCCTTTAAAGGCATCGCATGTCCTTCTCCTCACTCTTTTCCTCTGCTTGAGTCATTCCGGACATGTCATCCTCTGACCACAGCGGACTCACCTGCAGGGGCCTCACAGAGGCCCTCGGCCTTCAACAGTGTTGGCTTTGCGCACACCCTTGATGATGAAGATGGTCCCTGCAATGATGCCCACCAGAGCCACAATCAGGCCCAGGGCACACACCACATTCTCTGTCGTCTCTGGGAGGGGGGCTGGAGCTTCATACTCTGGGGAAAGATAAGTCAGAGTACATAAGAAATGCATGTGGTAGGGAGCAGCACTTAGCACAAAATATATGACACTTAGTCCAAAGAATATATTTTTTTCATCAGTTAAATGAGAGGAGGACAGGACGATGTTAGGAAATTACAGACGAGAAGAGGGGAAAGCAGAGCAATGGGAGAAGACCAGAAACCAGAACTGGAGGAGTTGTGATCCTTCAGTTGTGATCCCCCGAGCAGATCCTCGGGGTCCCTAAGGACCAGACACGTGCATCACGGGAGAAGCAATGAAATAAAGGGGACTGAAGGGCGGTTCTCACCCCAGTGCTTGAGAAGAGGCTCATTCAAACCCCAGTGCTCCACCTTGCAGTCATAGACATCCTCTGTTGTGGGCAGGAAGGGGAGGTAGTGGAACTTGCGGAAAAGGTGGTCCTCCCTGGGCAGGAAGACCGTCTGTGACACTCCGTCAGTGACAGGTTTGCCATTTCGAAGCCACGTGACACTGATCACGGGTGGGGAGAACTTGTCAGTGAAGCAGATGAGTGTGTTGGGCTCTCCCAGTTCCACAGGCTTGTTTGGGAGCAGAGTCACTTCTGGAGGAACTGGGAGACAAGCGACAGAAATTAGCCTTCCCTGCTTAGCCCTGCCCCTCTTCCTTCCACCAAAGCTGACATAGCAGCTGAAACTGTCTTGGGAATCTATGCCATGGTCTCAGATACCCAGCTCCTATTCCCTCCCCCATGAAAAGGGAACCAGTACTGGGCATAACATATTCAAGGACCTCATTCCTGGCTCCCCCAGCATGGACTCAGGGCAAAGGCTTTATGAGAGACTGTGGTTGCCAAAGACAAGATGTGAGCACATCAAGAAAGGAGAAAACTCGTGAAGCTCTTGGGCCGGCGGCAGAAGAATGTGGGGTTTGCATAGATAAGAATAGGCCCTGAGGGGAAAGTCTCAGTAACAAAAACAAAGAGCTCAAGCATATGTTTAAAGCTACAATTCCAAGTCTAGGAGGACTGGAGCAGAGGTACCATTGGTGTTCGGGGTGTTGTTGGAGCGCTTTGTCATGATGTCCAGGTTGGCTTTCATCACAGCCTTATTGGCCAGGGCACCCTGAGCCTCAAAGCTGGCAAAATGTCCAAATTCTGGAAGCCGCCACACCGTCTCCTTCTTCTGCATATCCACATGGAAAATCTCATCACCATCAAAGTCAAACATGAACTCGGCTGATTCCTCAGGGTTCAGATAGAACTCAGCCTGGATGATCACATGGTCCTCTGAAAAGACAAGAAAGGGGGTCAGGATGGGAACCAGGAGATGAAGATGGAGAAGAATCGAGGATGTGAGATGCACATATGTGGCAGGGGTGGTAGAAAGAGAGGGCCACATGGGAAGGAGGAGTGANTCAGATAGAACTCAGCCTGGATGATCACATGGTCCTCTGAAAAGACAAGAAAGGGGGTCAGGATGGGAACCAGGAGATGAAGATGGAGAAGAATCGAGGATGTGAGATGCACATATGTGGCAGGGGTGGTAGAAAGAGAGGGCCACATGGGAAGGAGGAGTGATGGAGAGGAGGGATGAGTTGGAAGACAAGGCCTGCGTGGAGGACATTTGTGTTGAGCAGAGCTAGGGATGGAGAAGCAAAGGGGCAGTGTGTAGGCTGAAGGAAATGAAGGCTGAAAACCCGGAGTTCCATGAAACTTTTGTTTGATTCCATGTTGCTGACTGAGAAATGATTCCCTCTTTAGAAATCCAGTAGCAGCTCTTACAAGAGAAATGCTCCCTCACACTCTTGACCTAGAAATTAAATCTCCTTAAGCCAGAATCCCAGGGCATGTCTCAGAGCACTGCAGATCTAAGAAGAGAGAAACACTGTTTAAAAAGTTGTGTATGAACTTGAAATCAAATTAAATCTCAAACTCTCATTCAGCTACCTAGTGATCTTGAGTAGATCACTTTATCTACTTGTATGCAGGTTTTCCATTATATTGTACTGTGGTTTTGTTTCTATGCTGGGTTTGTTTTTAAGATGAAATGAGACTAGTTTTAAGTAATTTCTTTATATCATCAGGACTACAGCAAGTCCTTTAGCATCAGAAATAGCTTTGTGTTTAAGGACCAGAGCCATGAAATGTATGAATGGAGATGATGGTACCCAAATAATTAAATGTGAGACCTTGTAGCACTGTAGAGTGCTGACTTTCCTGTATTCATACCCACATCCTGCATCCCTCTGAGGGGATGATTATATTTGGATTGACCTCATCACCATTCCCTTATATCTTAAAGATCTTTAAATTAGACTGTCATTAACGGACACATTCTATTATGGTTGACCTGGGAGTGACCTGTAGGAGCCACTGCTGACATCACGGCTCCTCTAGAACCCAAGAATGATCTAGAGTAATCTGTACTGAAGGAATAACTGATTTCAAATAAGAAAGCTACAATTGAATAGTATGTTGCCTTTGTGATGTATGCAAATGAGATGTGGGTTTTAAACTCCAACTGTACATTGATAGGCAGGGATTTATTTCGCATTTGCAGCTATACACACACACACACACACACACACACACATTCTAACTTCCTCTTTTCACTCCAGGGGAAGTTATCCTTTATGGTAGGCATCCTCATACATGGCTCTTTCTGGGCAATAGAAACATACAGCTGTCACCATGAGTCTTATTTCCAGCCTATCTACCACCTTGCCACCCTCTTTGGAGGTCACTCCAGATGAGGAATATTTTTTCATAATAAGCCCACACAATATTTGCTCTGAAGATGGGAGAGAATAACATCAGACTCTTCATTTCTTTCTTGTTTTTCCACTCTCTGGGTAATATTACTAAGCAATAGTGACCAAAAGGCCCTGTAAGTTCCATTCTAATTGAGGCTGTTACTGTCCCAAGAGGCTGTGCGACTCATCTCAGCATACCTGCTCTTCCCCCTCCCTTGGGTGGATGGTTGCTTTTTGATGGTGTTCCTTTCTAATAGTCTTCAGTATAATGTCTGTGGTCCAAATAGGCTGCTGGGATCCATAGGCCAAAAAATAGCTACCAAGGTAAAAATAGCTTAGAGCCAAGAAATTCCGATATTTTTTCCTGATTTAATCCTCACAAAATTACTGGAGGTTTTAACTTTTACTAATTTCCCAGGAATGTAAAATGAAAGTACAGAAAGTTAACTTGTTAGTGCCTGTCAGAAATGATCTCCTTGCAAGTTTGGTTTATATCAAAGTCAATAGCATGAATCAGAACACAGCTCAATTTTGCTCCTCTAATCTTAGTTGTACTTCTTGGTTTTACTTACTCCAATTCGTGGTGAGGAGAGAACTTTTCCAATTACAATTTATTATAATTCTAGAGTTAGATCCACATAACACCTGTCACACTTCTCTTTCATTCTAAAGACTGTCTTGCAAACGTCCACAGTTCATTTCTCCAAAGCTCTCAGAACTTATTTATTCCTAGTTTTGAACTCTCTCAGCACTTACCTTTAATAGCCCATGATTCTTGTAGGCTGATCAGGACAGTGATGAAAAGTCCTAATATTGGGACCCTGGTTATGGCCATTTTCTTCTTTGGTGTCTCGATGAGGGTCAGTGTCTCGATGGGAACTCAAGGTGGATTAGAACAGACAGGAATATGAGAAAAGAGAATGTAGGGTGTCATAGAGTCTGACTGATTAAAAATTTAAAATCAGTTGAGCTGCAGCCAATCAGAAAAATCTCTTGAGATGACACTGCTGTTGCTAAGGGAAAGACTCTTGCAAAGGGTCCAGGAAAGGAGAAGCTTTGTGCATTAGATGAAAAGGAACTTCTTAATTAACCAAACAAACTCACAACCAAACAAAAAGAATGAAAAACTGAGTTTTCAAGAACAGTGGGCAATCATCCACAGACTCTTCCAACTCAAACCAAGTTCTAGAAAGGGATCTACCTGCAGCACATCAGTGAGAATAGAATCAGTGGGAATATCCTAAGGTGAGAGTTAATGGCAAATCATGGTTCTGTGCTGTGACAGCTGGGGAATTTATTTAAGGGACAACAGGTCATATAAAGAGAAGGTACAGTGTCAGGCTGTGAGGAATGCCTGAATTTTGGCAGTGCCGAGCGACAGAGCTTCACTTAAGATGCTACTTTTTACTTGAGGGTTCTCCTCAAGTGTCTTAAACTCCAAGGTGGCCAATTCTGTCCAAGAGCTTGGGATCCCTGGCTCTTTAGTATATAGAGAACATTGGAGGAGAAAGTGAGCTCCAACACACCCAAAGCTGGAGAGAGATGGAAAGCTGTACCTTGGAACATAGGTTGTGGTGACTGGAGACAGTAGATTGGAAAGAGAGGGCCTATTCCTAATTCTTATTACTCACATATCACTCGAGATTGGAGAAGACTGTTGGGCACACACTTATTTTTGAAGACTCAGATAGATGAATATCTCTCTATATATACAGGGCAGAGCTTATTTTAACTGGAAGATTAAAGATAATAACCTGCAGGAATGCTTTACCATTCTTTCCTTGTGATGAAAGTTCTGATTTAAAGAATTTATTTTGATGCTCACCATTGAGAATACAGGAAGTTATGTCATGTTGATGGACCTTTGTGTTTTTGAAAATATAGCAAAGTAGGAAAATTGTTAAACCATCCAGAAAAGTCGGGATCCAGATACTTCCAAGGAGGAGAAAGCTGGCAGTGTCATGGCTCATGAGAGGGTGAGTTCACCGCTTAAGATCTCAATATATACTTAGGGTGGATAGTTCATACTCTTTTCTACACTGCTGAGGCCTTACCCTGCTCTACAGCTCTCCTCACAATTCATAAGAGTCAACGCTCTATACATGGTTGATTGTAACTAAGAGTTTTGAACATCCTCTGATAGGGACTTCTATATCCCTGGGAGGATGCACGAACAGTTCTGCCTTAACATTGTTGAGGACTGTGCTTCCTGAAGATAGTGGAATGAGCCAGATGAGACTTACTCTGTAGAGAGTAAGTTGCTGCTTAACATGTGGTCTTATACTGCAGGCTCATCATCAACTCTATTCCAACCTCCTGTAATCACACTTAACCAAGAATGACCTTTCCATGCCTGCCCTTTGCTGGCTTCTATAATGGCTTGTTCTTACAAGATGCTCAATAAATGCATAGTAAACTCAGAGACTACACATCTTTGCATTTTTCATCTTATAATAGCACCTTCAACCCAAGTGTTGCCCAGCAACGTATGATGTCATTCAGTCCTAAGGCACTGATTGGTTCTCTTTCTGAGATTACTAAATTGGGGAGTCTTTAGCACAGACTTTCAGTTCCCTTTCTATGTGATGAGAAAGAAGTTTCTATTTGGACATTAATCACGGTTCCCTGTTTTTTCCTGACCTCTAACTTCCTGTGCGTTTGAGGGAATTTTTGAGGGTACCTGAATGAGGTTGTCTCTGACATTAAAAGGTGAGGAGCTTCTGTACTAGTCAGAATTCATTCAGGAAGTAGAAATCCCTGAGGACACCTACACAGAGTTATTTATTACAATTCTACTCTATTAAGGGAATTATATCTTCAAACTGTTAGGAAGCCTGGGTGAGCACAGGTCAGTGCGGATCCGTAACTCTGAGAGGGAGGGGCCTGTAGGAACCACTGCTGACATCACGGCTCCTCTAGAACCCAAGAAGAAGGAATGTCTTGGGAACGCAAGGATGCTGCCAAGATTTTCGTCTGTGAACCCTTATGTCCACTACCTGAGAAACTCTCAGCCTGTCTGTGCTTTCTGAATCTCATGATACTAAGTTTCACTGGCAGAATGTAGGCCACATTCACAAGCTGGGGGCCAGGGAGATCCTGGGAGATGCAATATTCTTAATTTTATTCCTTACCATACAGACAAGGGGCTTCCCAGGTGGCTCAGTGGGAAAAGAATCTGCCTGCCAACGCAAGAGATGCTAGTTCAGCCCCTGGGTTGGGAAGATCCCCTAGAAAAGGAAATGGCAACCCACTCCAGTGTTCTTGCCAGGATAATTCCATGGACAGAGGAGCCTGGTGGACTACATCCATGGCGTCGAAAAGAGGCGGACACGACTGAAGTGGTGAGCCATATGCCTGGTGCCACCCTGGGAAGATGAGAGTCTGAGAGTTTGATCCATTTTCTCTTTACCCCATTTGACACCTGATGTTTCAAAGACCTGAGCTTGTACAGGCTCGCAGGGGTTCGAAGTCACTTTTCTTTGTGTAGTTTTTGTAAATAAGAAGTTACACACACACACACACACACACACACACACACACACACACACACATTCATGTCAGGGGAGGAGCTGGAAACTTCAAATCCACCTCTCAGAATATGTCCATAGGCTCCACTGCTATGATTTGAGCATCAGGGCCGGTTTGTTCTTCTCAATTTCTTTGCCTGTTCTAACAGGTGCGGACTGAACTTGGTAATTGAAAGACTGTGAAGAAAAGATTAGTTTGGAAAAATACCCAGTGAAGCCTGAGAGCTGTTGCCTTCAACAGCTGCCTCTTGTGCCCAATCAATGACTGATTCACTCCTTTGGCACTGTTTCCTGTTCCCTCCATATTCTGGCAAATAATTTTTAGCACCATTTCTAATTCCATATGTCATATTTGCCAATCTGTGGCAAAGTGAAGGGTGAGGAATGACTTCTTAGGCCTGCTGACTGACTGGCTTAGAATGAGGAAGGTGGTAAAGAAAATGATTAAAAAAAAGTATTTTATAGTTAGTTTTCAAGTCTGAATGTTATGATAAATGAAAGACATTTTCCAAAAAAATGGAGGTCATGGCAAGAAGGTGGCTCTTCTTCGCATTAACATAGCATGGGTAAAGCACAGAGTGAAAGAGAGAGGTCTGTTAGGTGATCACAGTAGAACCAGGGAGACCGTGAGTGGATGAATGGCATCTGAGACACAGGTCATTTCAAGACTTAGGATGATAGATGAGAAATAGTCCGTGCTGGAAAATGTTTTATAATGTCAACACCAATTTTTTTTTTATCAAACCATGAGAGTCTTTTTTGGTGCACTCTTTCTCCCTTACCAATCAAAATACTTTAATTTTAATGGTGATTGTGGTGTCGTCTCTAAGGCTTCTCTGACTCTCGTGACCCCATGGACTGTAGCCCACCAGGCTCCTCTGTCTATGGGATTCTCCAGGCAAAATGGAGTGGGTTGCCATTTCCTTTCCCAGGGGATCTTCCCAACCCAGGGACAGAACCCAGGTCTCCTTCATTGCAGGTGGAGCCTTACTACTGAGCCACTAGGGAAGCCCAATAAGATAATAAATATCATATTAAATATTACCATTGTATTTTCTACCATTATTTTTCCAATTTATTCTGAGGAAACCGAGATTTACAGAAGTCTGGTCTTTTGGTCCATGTTCTCACTTAGAAAGCGGGAAGGTAGTTTTGTAAATCACGTCTCTAACTCTGTAGCCCGTAATACGTGGAGTCAAAGAGCAAGTCCATTCGAAACACCAAAACCACACCAACCACAAATGTAAGCCTCAGGTGGGGATGACAGTTGCTTTGTCTTGTACACTTTGTTTATTGGTGAATATTTTGAGTTCTCAGGAAGCATCGCTTTCCTTCCCCTGTCCCCCACCGGAAAGCGTAGTAAANTCAAAGAGCAAGTCCATTCGAAACACCAAAACCACACCAACCACAAATGTAAGCCTCAGGTGGGGATGACAGTTGCTTTGTCTTGTACACTTTGTTTATTGGTGAATATTTTGAGTTCTCAGGAAGCATCGCTTTCCTTCCCCTGTCCCCCACCGGAAAGCGTAGTAAAAACGGGCCTAGGCTTCCCTCTTGTGGTCGATAGTATTTAATTCTTCACATCAGGGTTTTTTTTTTTTTTTTAATTGAGCATTCAGAAGGTTTGTGAATGATCCGAAATTTTTAAAATCAGGATGTTTTAACTAATTTTTTCCCTCATGTACATACTCAGAAATTCCAGGTGTGTTTGATCTAATTAGGTTGCTTAAATGTTATGCAATTTAAAAACCTTGAAAGTCTTTCTATACTTAGCATCACAATACATTTTTTTGGATAACAAAACACAGAATGTGCTTCTTTTAAATAATTTGAAAAAGAAAGTGATGCTTAGTATAGTAAAGGAAGAAATAATGGTAAATCATTCTCATTCTTGTGGGTAAAAGTTTAATACCTTTTCTACTTCTCCAGGGCAAGTTTCATCTTAGGCTAATTTCCCAGCTCTTTCCAGGAAACCAAAGAAAGGAAGAATGTCAGCTACATTTCTAGACAAAATTGACTATGGCAAAAATGACCTTTGCTTGATAAGTTGTATCTTGCCTAGGAGGGATTTCTGATGAACTATAACAATGTGGAAACCTGTAGCGTGGGCATCTCTGAATGCAGTGATCCTTGTAATTGGCCATGCGCTTACCAGGGGTCTGGAAGCTGGGCTCATGAACTTTATACAAGAGGCACTGATTCCAAATGGATGAGGACTCTACTCTAGGGGAGATGCCACTTTCACGGGTGTAAATTCATCTCACACCTAAGCTGTCCCCTGCAGGCTGCAGGTGGGCAGAGACTAGGACCTGGTCTGCATCACAAGTTGTTCCAAGAACTTCTGTTGAACAGAATTATCGGATGCTGCCTGCTTGAAATGCTTTGATCCTGCTATCCTTCTGAGTGACTCTGAGAGCTAAATGAGCCTGCATAACTGATCAAAGCTAAGAAGATCCCCTGGCCCCCCATTTTATTCATTTTTTACACATATATGTGTATATGAGACATCATCAGTGTTATTAGAGATGCCCCTCTAATAAGTGTCTGCTGCTACACTTACACAGATAAAGGGGTTAATAATGTCCCATCTGGCTTTGATCACTCTCCCCCACTTTCATATACTAACACCACAGCCCTAAATGAGTCTCCTTATCAACACCACTCTGGGATTTATCAAAGTGGCAGAAAGTTTGGGGCAGATAGTTCCCCTACATGTTCATGATTAAGTCTAATAACCTGTGGGCTTAACTTTCATGTGACATTTAATATTTGTATTTCTTTCTGATTTCTCTCAACCTACATCACATGATAACACTATGAGATTTTTTTGAAAAACATTTTTGAAATCATTATTTGAATATCCTTAAGATGCTATTTCTATTCTTTAGACATATATATCTTTTCTTTTTTGGCATAAAGTCACTCTTGCTGTCTATTAATACTGCGTTTGAAGTCAAGAAATTCTACCACTTCTCTTTGTGAATTGCTTTTCTCCTATCTAATGGATGCCTTAGGTTTTTAACACGTGTAGATTGCAGCCAACACATTTCTATCTACTCTGAAAACACTCACAGCAGAGGAAAGCACCTCTTCTTCTGGGGTTACCCTGTCTGGGATTGTCCTGATGCTCAGTGTCTGGGAAATGTAACATCACCACAGCCTCCTCCCTAGTACAGAGCTGAGACTTTCCTTAGCTCGCTTTCTAGAACCAGGAAGGACAGGCAAAGGGCCCTCCATCCCTCACATGGGTTGATGCTCACCCGGCCTCTGCAGATATCCCTGGGATTCTGGGAAAAGTGTTGGGGAATACAGTGAACTGGAAGTCTCCTATGGAAAAGTGAGGTAAGAGTCAGCATCATCAAAGCTTTAGGTGTAAAGTCCATGATCTGGAAAACCTAGTCTTGAGTAGGAGCTTTGATCACCCTTGGGGTGGGTCCCCACAGTGACCCTGCGTGACGGTGGGAGCATGTGCCATCCATATCTGCTTGCACTGGCCTGCATGGCCATGCACCGGTGCACTCACTTTGCCTCATTAAACCGCCAGGCACTGGATGACGTTGCCCCACGTGTCCCCGCGTCAGGCTGGTTTCAGCGGCACTGGATGACGTTGCCCCACGTGTCCCCGAGTCAGGCTGGTTTCAGCAGCACTCTCGCTGCACCTGGGTAGAACTTCCGACGAGCTTCTGTGAAACTGATGTCACATGTGGGGAAATAACACAGCATATTCAGCTGCAATGTGGGCTCTTTAGCCCTGAGGAAGCAGCAATGGAATTGCGGACAATGGTCAGCAGCCAGAGACCCATACTTGCGTATGCTTAGCCTTGTAGGCTTGTCTGGAGGCCAAGAGAAAAAGCCAAGAGTGATGATCAGACCCTTAATCACACTGCACAAGGAACTGGAACTTCTGCTTTATACTGGTTCCCACTCAGAGAAGGTGGAAGGATACTGTTTGAAGCAGGAAAGACCATGCAGTGCTGGGCAGGGAGCTAAGGGTGGAGGGGAGCTATATGGCTGCCAATGACCCCCATACCCACTCAGCCTGTTCAGACCCCATATCTGAAATCACAAGAATGGTCTTACCAGAGGTCCAGTACACCAGCACAAAAGATCCTGGAGAAAAAGTGGGGGCCCTAGAGATATGCTTTTTGTTCTTTCATGAAAGGTCTGTTTTGTGAAACATACATCGTTGTGAGTTGCTCTGAGAGAGAGGCCTGGTTCTTTGGATCATATTCAAGCTCTGGAGGCATCTCTCACCCTTAATAATTTGCCCATGTGCTCAGCAGGCCTCAAGGTGATGGCTTTGGAAAGTTGGAGCAAGTTTGGTGCAGAAGTCAGGTTCCATAAACCTAAAAAACTTGTCTCTCAGATTGGCTCTGATGTGCTAGGGTATAGGCCAGGGCTGCAGGGGGGCTTTGGTACTTTCCTGACAACATTTTTTTGGGGGGGGCCATTCTTCTTCTCTATTTAGATTTCTTGCTCTTCCATCCTACCAGTCTTACTCTTCCCTAGGGAAAACTGCCTAAGGGACATGTGAGTCTATTTATTTCAAATTACAAGCAATAGGAAAGTCACAGCCCAGGAAACAGTCCAGGAAACATTACAAGTGACAGGTGGAAAAAATAAAGTACAGCCAGCCCACGCAGTGCAGTGAAGCTGTTGAAAGTAATCATGAGGGGGCCGGGGGTGAGGGGTGGGGTGGCAGGGGGACAAGCAGAGAGGCCCCAGAATAAGGGACTTTGGGCCTGGGATTTGCAGGTACCAGTAACTGGAGCAACAGAAGCTACATCTGAAAGGCAGAAGCTGAAATTAGTTCCCAGAAGAAATAATGTCACCGGACCCTGGAGCCAACCACACAGCTTTCCATGGAGAGCTACCTAATTGCACCAACCATTCCTTCCCCTCCCTCTTCTCCTCTGCTGAGGTAGCTGTATCTTCATGAGAAAAATATCAGAATGGTTTCTCACACTTTATTTATCTGGGAAAAAAAATATCTAACCATCTGAGCAGCTGTAGACAGTGTTCTCCCCACAGGGACAGGATCCTCCTTGGTGAGGTTTCCTGCTTTTATATCTTCTGACTATGTCAGCTGCACACCAGTCATCATGGAGCAGAAATTAATTTCAAGCTGATTTTATTTAGGCAAGAAGTGAGGATTGTGGGACTGCTGAGTTCTTCCGAGAGCTGGTCACCTCCCTCAGGGGATTGTGGTTATTGTGCTGCTCACAGGGGCTGGTCTGCACAGAACACTGTCAGAAAGTGGCTGGTTACAATAGAGTGACTCTAACGTCCTACACGGCAGGCAGGAAGAGAAAGACAGCGCTGAATACGCCTCACTCTGAAAATCTAGGTGAGAGCCAAAACAGTCACTTATGTTTGTGAATTTAGCTATAATTTATATGAAAATATATAAAGTTATTTATCCATCCAATGGTTAGCAAATGTTTTGCTCTTATGAATGATGTTGGTATGAACTTGCAGCAGTTTCTTTAGGTTTGTATTTAAGGGTAGAATGCAGAATTGTAATGAATGTACATATTTTCAATGTTACTATGTAATTTTGACTCTGAAATGACTGTATCAACTTATACTCCTCTCAGCTGTATATTGGCAGAAACATTGCTCCACACCCTTGCTTATGACTGCTATGTTTTGACATTTTCATTATTTTTTCAAGGTGTTTTTGTTTGCATTCCTCTGATTAGTACTGAGGAGGTTGAATGACTTCTCATATTTACATATAATTTAGATGTGTCTGTAGAATGTTTCTTCTTGCCTTTGCCACTTTGTTTTTCTTGCACAGATAAATTTTACAATTGTCTATTTCTACAAAGCAAACCCGCTGGGAACATTGATGAGGATTGTGTTGAAGAGAACTGGTGTTTCAACAATGCTCCATTTATCCAAAACCAAGCATCTTCTATCTCTCCATGTATTTGAGATTTCACTAGTCTCTGGCATCAGATGGACTTCAAAATCACTACAGATGGTGATTGCAGCCATGAAATCAAAAGACGCTTACTCCTTGGAAGGAAAGTTATGACCAACCTAGACAGCATATTAAAAAGCAGAGACACTACTTTGTCAACAAATGTCCGTCTAGTCAAGGCTATGGTTTCTTCAGTGGTCACGTATGGATGTGAGAGTTGGACTATAAAGAAAGCTGAGTGCCGAAGAATTGATGCTTCTGAACTGTGGTGCTGGAGAAGACTCTTGAGAGTCCCTTGGACTGCAAGGAGATCCAAGCAGCTCATCCTAAAGGAGATCAGCCCTGGGTGTTCATTGGTAGGACTGATGTTGAAGCTGAAACTCCAATCCTTTGGCCACCTCATGCGAAGAGCTGACTCATTGGAAAAGACCCTGATGTTGGGAAAGATTCAGGGCAAGAGGAGAAGGGGACGACACAGGATGAGATGGTTGGATGACATCACCGAGTCAGTGGACAGGGGTTCAGGTGGACTTCGGGAGTTGGTGAAGGACAGGGAGGCCTGGCGTGCTGTGGTTCATGGGATTGCAAAGAGTGAGACATGACTGAGCGACTGAACTGAACTGAACTGGCATCAGAACTTTGTAGTTTTCCTTGTTGAGACATCATATATATTTTGGTTAAACTCATAACTATTTTAGGCTTTTATTGCTATTGGAATTTAAATTAAATTAAACTTTAAAATTTTATATGTAGTGTTCTTCTGCTAGCAAAGCAGATCACAATTGTTTTTTCTTTTTATATTGCCATCATTAAACTCACACATTCTAGACATTTTAATAACTTTCTTAAGGTTTTCTATGAAGGTGTTTAAAATGCTTCCCAGGTTGCAATGTTCATTATTTTTCAAAAAGAGCTTGAAATGAGGACTTCCCTAGTGGTCCAGTGGTTCAGACTCCATACTTATACTTCAGAATCAAACCAGGTTCGATCCCTGGTTGGGGAACTAAGATCCTGCATGCCATATGGCATGGTCAAAAATAAATAAAAATAAAAACTGATGCAAAAAAAATTCATGCTGAACATAAAATCAAAATAAAAAAGTCTGAAATGATGTGAAATCTACTTGGCTCATATTAATTTATAAAGTAATATTATTAAAAAAAATAAAGCCTGATTGATTTTTAAAATTGAAGACTATTTGAAAGGTAGCTTTGCATACCCAACTTTATGTTAAATTACAGTCAGATATAGTCAGTTAAATATCTTGGACATGATCGTGGAACTCGTCACCAATTGTGTCCCTATTCCAGTTTAAATCATTTTCATGGCCTTCAGGGTGTAGGTTTCCTTTCTCTGCCAATATCTAGAATACTCTTTGTTCTCACAGGTGTCCACAAGTAGATATTTCCCTGATAGTGAAAGCTCCATGTGCCTATTAGATGCTCCGCCTCCACCAACTCCTGCACTGATAGCTCACAGCACTCAGTGAAGTATGAGTCATTTCATCAGTTTTATTTCATGAAGCGTCTTCTCCATAAAGATCTTCCTGATGCCCCCATACACTGGACTATCATAATTTAGTGCCTATGTTCTCTTCTTTTAAAGCTGCAAATGGCCTTGAGAACTGGATTTATAATTTTTTCAGCATTGCTTCTTCAATAGTTCAGTTCAGTTCAGTTGCTCAGTCGTGTCCGACTCTTTGCGACCCCATGGACTGCAGCATGCCAGACCTCCCTGTCCGTCACCAACTCCTGAAGTTTACTCAAACTCATGTCCATCGCTTTAACAGTGACTGGTAATGAAACATGGTAACAATGAATGTAAGAAAGGAAGCAGCCTCTCTCTCAAGGAGCCTTTCTTTTTGCTTCCCCTTCTCCTTCAGCCTCTCGGTCCTCTTCTGTTCCCATCCCACCCATGCCTCCAGGGTGGTCCAGTTAAGGAATTCTAGAGCCGCACAAGACTGGGGCAGGTTCAGCAGCCGCAATTTTCCTAGCTCTGCTCCCATTTCGTACAATTTATGAAAGGAAGAGATTGGAAGGTAAGACCTGGGACATTTGAGAACCAGCTCTTGACCTTTTCCACCTCACTCGGAAGTCTTCACGCATGCTCAGTCCTTTCAGTCCTGTCCGACTCTGCGACACTATGGACTGTAGCACACCAGGCTCCTGGGTCCATGGGATTCTTCAGGCAAAAATACTGGAGTAGGTTGCCATTTCCTCCCCCCACAGGATCTTCCCGACCCAGGGATGGAACCCACGTTTGTCACCGTCTCCTGCATTGCAGGCGATTTTTACCTACTGAGCCACCTGAGAAAGCCCTGAAATACGGTGCATGTTCTTGGACAAACATGCCATCTACTGGTAACATACGGAACTGCAGTAGCCTGGGTGGAGGCTAGGAGAACCCAGCGTTTGAAGGACTGATGCTCAAGTTGAAGCTACAATACTTTGGCCACTTGATGCGTAGATTCGACTCATTGGGAAAAACCTCGATGCTGGGAAAGATTAAGGCAAAAGGAGAAGGGAGTGGCAGAGGATGAGATGGTTAGGTAGCATCAACGACTCAATGGATATTAATTTCGGCAAACTCCGGGAGATAGTGAAGGACAGGGGAAACCTGGTGTGCTGCAGTCCATGGGGGTCACAGAAAGTCGGACACAATTTAATGACTGAACAACAGCAACATGTGAAAGAAAGAAGTATGGCAGGGTACAAGGGCGCAAAGGCAGGAAGCTTGCTCGGTTAGTGTGCTTTTCTTTAACCTTCCCTCCGCCCCCCCACAACCCCCTCCACCGCAAAACAACATTCAGAAGATTCTCCTATTTTCAGTTTGAGATGCCTGGCTACCTCTGTGAGTGCATTCTCTGGGATCCTGGGAAGAGTCTACAAGTATTAACATGCGTCCTGTGGTCCTTTTAACTCCTGGACTGCGTCATCCACGCTAGTTTGCTAGTCAGTTTGTATAAGCTTCACTAACTCTTCCCATGAGTTTTATCACTACAAGCTAAAACCCACAGCAGAATCAACTGCATATGATTTTATCACTTTCAAGAAACCACGGATGGCAATTTGTGATTGCTTTTACACTTCTGTAACTTTTTCACAAAAGTAAATTTTGGAGTAAAAATTTAAATATAAAAGTACATTTTGAAATAGAAACATTTCAGAGGATTTGGTTTGTAAGATATTCTTTGGATTCTAAGACAGGGATGGCTCTAACAACACAAGAATCTCTTCAGTTTGGACTGTGGGACCCTCAGAACTAGGGTTTATCTCAGTTCCCATTCCTAAATGTTTGGGTATTTTAAGCACCATGATGCAGAAGTTCCACTGCTTTTTAATTTTTATGCTGACATCTGGAGGAAAATCTGTAAGAAGGGAAGATTTTTGTTAAGAACGCTGAATCTTAGCGAGAGTCTTTGGGACCAATTGCAGTGTTACAGTGACCCTATTTTTGCAGCGTGGACTTTGGAAATCACCACATGCTTCCTCCCCTTTAAATGATTCCTCTGTAGGATCTCACTTTGTCACTGACTCTTTTTCTTCCCGGGTTTCGGCCATGTGGTAATGCTATGCTTCCCTTTGATTTGAAGGAGCACAGTCAGGGCCCTACGCCCTGGAGGTCTTGGGAAGGGAAGTCCAATGCCATGTCCATTGTGCCGCCTGCTGAGGCCACGGTGACATGGATCGGGTGGAGTAGGAGGAGGATTCGCACACACCAAGGAGCTTTTAGAGCTGTCTCCCAAGCATTGATAACCGCATCAGCTCCATCTCTAAGGACCTGAGATATCACAGAGGGGCCTCCAATTCAGTCACAGATACAGAATAACTTGCCTCTGTCCCCTCAGGATTTGGACTAACCTTCAGACCGTTTATCCCTAGGAACGCAACGTTTTTGTGGGGCACAACCTTCCCAGAGGTCAGGGTTGCTGACTTGCTTCTGTTTGGTCAGCTTCTTCCTGCACACGAAGCCCCCTAGTGGGTTCACTTCCACTCCCTACTGTCCCTGTAACAGGAGGATTGAACCCCTTATTTTAGGCTCAAATATTACCTGAAAGGGAAGGAATCATTCCCCTCTCTCCAATCTAATGATCTTTTAAATTGTGGCAAAAAGGGGGCACATTTGCAAGTGGAATAAATCCGAGAAATACTATTTCAAACAGTATTTCAGAGCTTCAAGTTCCTTCCAAATAGCAGTGAGAGTCAGACATTCTTGTCTGCAGTTTGTTCCAGGGCATCAAGGCTGATGGAGGAAGAAGGAATAGGAGGACTAAGTTAGCCTTCCCCAGGTGCCAATTGCACCGTGGTCGTACTTATGAAGAAAGGTCGTCATCCAACTCTGAGCGTCAACTGCCCACCCCATGCTCTGGGGAACATTAGACCCATGACTCAGCATTTGGGTGGGCATCTGGGAACTCTGTCAGTGGTTTAAGTCAGAAAACAAACCAAGCAGACAGTAGAATGATAGACAGACAGCTTGGCCACTAGGATATGAGAGTTGACTTTTTTTCCTCTTCCTTTTGCTGGAGAGAACTCTACATTTTGAGACCCATTGCTAAGGGACTCCATGAAATAATTATTATCTTTCTGGTGAGTTCACCTGACAACTCTCGAAATAGATTTCTTACCAGGTCCCCCAAATAGAAACTGACAGTGATCATCTGAATTTCTCTGAATTCATAGCAAGGCTCCTGATGTCCTCTCACCATAATCCTTTTCCTTTTTTTCTGATTTTCATTTATCTCCTTTATTGCTTTAGTCTCCCTTCTTTCCAAGACTCCATACTCCCAATAATGAGGCCTAAGACCTAAACAGGAATTTTGTTTCACAGTTATATTCTCATCCTAGCCTTAAAAGGATTATTTTAATATGAGTAGTGCATATCTAAAGAAGCTTGCCCCAATTTATAACAAACCTAGAATTGAAATCTCAGGCATCCTAAGCTCAGGGTTCCTTTTGTCATCTACTAGCTGAGAGAGTCATGAACGTGTATCATACAGGACAGCAGGATCTGGGGGAGAAAGGGTCTGGAGTGATAGATTTTGAGCAAAAGCCCTTGGGGGTAGACCGTGAACAGGTTTCTGCTGCCCTCTCGTGGTCATATCGATGAATTACACCCTTTCCTTCTACCTGCCTTCTCTGAATCCTCGAGCAAAAGCCCTTGGGGGCAGACCGTGAACAGGTTTCTGCTGCCCTCTCGTGGTCATATCGATGAATTACATCCTTTCCTTCTACCTGCCTTCTCCGAATCCTCACTTTTCCTGCGTTCCTCAGTGTTATGAGCAGTTTGTCTTGTTTTCACGCCCTTCTCTTTCAAATACCAGCATGTCCCTACACAAAATGAACAACCATAATACACAGCATAATTGACGGCACAGTTCTTATTTCAAAACTGGTGTCCCCTTGAGAAAGCATACTTAAGGGCTTTTTGTGAAGAGATGCATACAATTCTAAGCAGAGCTTATTTTAAGTGGTCAGTGGGTACTAATGTGTCTGATCACTAACACAATGCAAAGACAAGTCCTAAAGTCCTGGGAAAATCCTAGCACTTTACATACCATCAAGATGATACAGAATGTGTGTAACAAACAGCTTTTGATACTGCAAAATTGAGTGTGGAAAAATAAACTTCTGTTTTCCTATTACTGATCCTAATTTTTATGTCAAGCCCTATCACGTCTTAGAGCAAAGAGGCCAATCTAGTAATTTCCAGAATACTCCACTTTCTTGACCATTAATAATTTAAAAGCTGCCCTCTGCCCAGGCTTATTTCTAAGTCCCCAGGCAGGGGTGGTGCAGGACTGCTGGAGAAGGCAGACCTCATATTTACTTGTTGACTCCAGCTGTATGTCACGGTCACACTGCCCCCGGTTGTCCCTGCCCTTCCCATATGGGTGATGATGACTGTTATATCCGCGCCATCACTCTCCCCTTGCTGCATCATCCATGCCAGCATTTGAGGCAGTAATCTTTCATTCTAAGAGTTGAATCTTCCAGGGTCCACCTTTTCTTGCTTCGAGTAGCTTTCCCTTTGCTGTTGCTCTTTGGGGCTGTTGGAGAGAGATGCCTGTCACATCACTGCCATTCTGGGAACCAGAGAAGTGGGGCAATGTCCCCTCCACCCTCACTGAGAGAGAGAATTGGGGTAAAGGAGTTTTCATCAAGGTTTAATTACTTTTTTCCTCCTCTTCAAACTCCTCATCCTTCAACATGAGAAAGGTCTTTATCTGCCCTAAAGATTGCAGGGAAAAAATTCTTCATTAAGAATAGCAGTCTCAAGTTAGGTAGCCCAAATACGGGCAGACCTGATCAGGGGAAAGGAAGAAACTTCAGGAAAAAAAATAATTTAAATGTTTTCTCATAGTAATGTTGCATATGCTTACATTTTATATTGAAATGAATATTTACAGTTGAATTGTCTTGGAGAACTCTTTAATTCTTGAGAAGTCATGCCTCGGAGATACTGTGAGTGTGATTCCAGACCCCCACAATAAAGCGAATATGGCAATGAAGTGAGTCGCACAAAGCTTTTGGCCTCCCAGAACTTATAAACTTAGCTTTTTTATTCTGCTGTAGTGTGTTCGGTGTGCAGTAGCCTTACGTCTAAAAAGCTATGTATCTTAATTAAAAATGCTTTATTACTAAAAAATGCTATCACCTGTGCCTTCTGTGAGTGGTAGGAGTAACATCAAGGCTCACTGACCACAGATCGCCACCCAAATATAATAATAATGAAAAAGAAATATTGGAAGAATTGCCAGGCTCTGACATGGAGACATCAAGTGAGCAAACGCTGTTGGGAAAATGGCGGCAATAGACTTGCTTGGCTTACGGTTGCCACAAACCTTCAGTTTGTTTAAAAAATGCAACACCTGGGAAGCATGATTAAAGGAAGTATGCTTGTATCTGCGGATCCCAGCGATACTTGCCCTTTGATTCAAGGAATGAACTTAAGGGGAACTTAAAGGAAAATCTAAGTTAAATCAAGGCACGTGCACGTGTGCACGCACGCACACACACACACACACACACACACACACACACACACAATGAATGTGCCTATAACTTCCCTCATTATACTTCTTGTGCCTAAACATAGTATTGAAAAGCTTTTTAAATTTCTTTGGTTCAATGTAATAATTAAGCTCTTTATTACCCATCAAAGGTAGATAAAGAACCAAAGTTAAAAGAGCAATAAACTAGCTCGGAGAGACCTTGGCCTGGCACTCTGCTCCTGGAGAAGGTAGCCCCTGTCTCTGGGCCTCGGGCTTCTCGTCATTAGAAGAGGGGAAGGATACTTGATACTTAGTCTTGCGTCCAACTTTAAGGCCCGTGGAGACCTGACACTATGCGGGGGCCCTTGACGTGTGGGGAGGTAGAGGGCTGTCCAGACAGGTGGGCAGCCTGAGGTGCTGTGAGGATCTGCCAGGGCGGCCCAGGCCGGATGTGAGGTGGGGCCTGGCTTTCTGGGAAAGGGTGAGAGTGTGAACGGTACAGTTTGGTCTGCAGGTCTGAAGAGCTCATAACTAAAGCCAGTCAAAGTTCACTTGCCACCGCGTTTCACTTTTCAAAGGATTACAGCTAGGAGGTGAAGATGAGATTCTGACTGGAGTTTCATCTTCAGGGATTTGGCTTTTCCTTCAGTTTGGGGGAGGAGGCTTAACACCTCCTTCACCCACGGCCCAGGGGACCGGGGGTGCCCCCTTTGACTGTGCCTCCATTCTTGCTCCAGGCAGCACTTCAGGCGCTGATCTGTCGGTGGAACCTGCTCTGTGGATGAAGGGCGCACCTGGGACCAGGTGAGGAGAAACCCCAGCAGCCCCCTGCCTTCACCCCAAGGAAAGAGGGAGGCGTGAGTGGACTGGAGAGTCCCTGGCGGGGGAGGACGAGCATCGGGGAGTTGACTAAGATGAGGAAGAGGGGCACAGAGACGCCTGGCAGGGGCGCTCTGCCGCTTACTGGTATTTTGTACTCACTCCACCCTATGGTTTTCAAAGCGCTGCCCTAGCGTGTTTGAGCCTCACAATATTGCAGTAAAGCAGGCTGGGTGAAGAAGGGGCTCTAGATTAAGCCGCAGAAAACCAGAATCATGTTATTCCTTTGTCTTGTCTGAAGCTATGCTTGTGCCCCTGAGCCTTGTTTCCTTGTCTGTCACGTGGTGATGATACAGCTGGAAAAATCTTAGGAATGATTGTCCCCTTCAGAGAGCAGAGAAAGGAGAGGTTCAAGAAATACAGTGAGCTTCTCAAGGTCATGGAGGTAAACACAAAGTCACCGTGTTTCCAAGAAATCTCCTGTTACTTTACTTTATAAAAATGTCACTGTATTTAAGTTTGTGTAGATAAATAGGCTTCAAAGTTCATGAACTGATTTAATTCATTATTACCAGTTGATTACTATGGTTACACCGCATTTTGAGGATTTAACTTTTGAGGCTTTTTACTGAAAAAAAAAAAAATCCTCTAACAACCTCTACTGTGTGGAAATTTGTAATTTTGTTTGGCATGGATTTGAATAGTGCATATGTAGATCCTGAAATTCGGAATTGCTATTTACCCATCGCCTAAGAACAAACTACCACTTATCATCTCATCTTAATAGTTGCACTTTATCCAGAAAATGAAATGAAATATGGACTTTTAAGAATTTGATGAAACACATGCATACCCAATCATATCACTTGACAATATCCAAGTTTACCACATTTAATATCAATGGTAGTTTCAGAAGAGTCTTGGCTTACATTCAAATGGTAATACAGAGATGTCAAANACCGTGGTACATATACACAATGGAGTATTACTCAGCCATTAAAAAGAATACATTTGAATCAGTTCTAATGAGGTGGATGGAACTGGAGCTGATTATACAGAGTGAAGCCAGAAAGAAAAACACCAATACAGTATACTAACATATATACATGGAATTTAGAAAGATGGTAGTGTTAAATTTGTACTCAAGACAACAAGAGAGACACAGATATGTAGAAAAGCCTTTTGGACTATGTGAGAGAGGGAGAGGGTGGGATGATTTGGTAGAGTGGCATTGTAACATGTATGATATCATAAGTGAAACAAATCACTGGTCTAGGTTTGATGCAGGAGGCTTGGGGCTGATGTGTGGGGATGATCCGGAGGGATGGTGAGGGGAGTGAGTGGGGAGGGGGTGTCGGGATTGGGAGCTCATGTACACTAATGGCTGATTCATGTCAGTGTATGGCAAAATGAATACAGTATTGTAAAGCAAAACAAACTAAAAAATAAAAATTTAAACTTTAAAAAAAAAAAAAANGTGGGGATGATCCGGAGGGATGGTGAGGGGAGTGAGTGGGGAGGGGGTGTCGGGATTGGGAGCTCATGTACACTAATGGCTGATTCATGTCAGTGTATGGCAAAATGAATACAGTATTGTAAAGCAAAACAAACTAAAAAATAAAAATTTAAACTTTAAAAAAAAAAAAAAGAATAGCAATCTCAAGTTAGGTAGCCCAAATATGGGCAGACCTTATCAGGGGAGAGGAAGAAACTTCAGGAAAAAAAATAATTTAAATGTTTTCTCATAGTAATGTTGCTTATGCTTTTCAATATTCATTTCAATATAAAATGTTGAAATGAATATTTACAGTTGAATTGTCTTGGAGAAGTTTTTAATTCTTGATAAGTCATGCCTCGGAGATACTGTGTGATTCCAGACCACCACAATAAAGCAAATACGGCAATAAAGTGAGTCGCACAAAGCTTTTGGCCTCCCAGAACTTATAAAACTTAGCATTTATATTCTGCTGTAGTGTATTCAGTGTGCAGTAGCCTTACTTCTAAAAAGCTATGTATCTTAATTAAAAATGCTTTCTTACTAAAAAATGCTAACTATCACCTGTGCCTTCTGTGGGTGGTAGGAGTAACATCAAGGCTCACTGACCACAGATCACCACTCAAATATAATAATAATGAACAAGAAATATTGGAAGAATTGCCAGGCTGTGACATGTAGACATCAAGTGAGCAAATGCTGTTGGGAAAGTGGTGCCAATAGACTTGCTTGGCTTACGGTTGCCACAAACCTTCAATTTGTTTAAAAAATGCAGCACCTGGGAAGCACAATTAAAGAAAGTATGCTTGTATCTGCGGATCCCAGTGATACTTGCCCTCTGATTCAAAGAATGGACTTTAGGGGAACTTAAAGGAAAATCTAAGTTAAATAAATGCACGTGCCCATGCGCGCGCGCGCGCGCACACACACACACACACACAGACACACACACACACACACATTGAATGTGCCTATAACTTCCCTCATTATACTTTTTGTGCCTAAATATAGTATTGAAAAGCTTTTTAAATTTCTTTGGTTCAGTGTCTGTAATAATTAGGCTCTTTATTACCCATCAAAGGGAGATAAAGAACCAAGGTTAAAAGAGCAATGAACTAGCTCGGAGAGACCTTGGCCTGGCGCTCTGCTCCTGGAGAAGGTAGCTCCTGTCTCTGGGCCTCGGGCTTCTCGTCATTAGAAGAGGGGAAGGATACCTGATACTCAGTCTTGCGTCCAACTTTAAGGCCCGTGGAGACCTGACACTATGCGGGGGCCCTTGACGTGTGGGGAGGTAGAGGGGCTGTCCAGACAGGCAGGCAGCCTGAGGTGCTGTGAGGATCTGCCAGGGCGGCCCAGGCCGGATGTGAGGTGGGGCCTGGCTTTCTGGGAAAGGGTGAGAGTGTGAACGGTACAGTTTGGTCTGCAGGTCTGAAGAGCTCATAACTAAAGCCAGTCAAAGTTCACTTGCCACCACGTTTCACTTTTCAAAGGATTATAGCTAGGAGGTGAAGATAAGATTCTGATTGGAGTTTCATTTTCAGGGATTTGGCTTTTCCTTCAGTTTGGGGGAGGAGGCTTAACACCTCCTTCACCCACAGCCCAGGGGACCGGGGGTGCCCCCTTTGACTGTGCCTCCATTCTTGCTCCAGGCAGCACTTCAGGCGCTGATCTGTCGGTGGAACCTGCTCTGTGGGTGAAGGGCGCACCTGGGACCAGGTGAGGAAAAACCCCAGCAGCCCCCTGCCTTCACCCCAAGGAAAGAGGGAGGCATGAGTGGACTGGAAAGTCCCTGGCGGGGGAGGACGAGGATGGGGGAGTTGACTAAGATGAGGAAGAGGGGCACAGAGACGCCTGACAGGGATGCTCTGCCACTTACTGGTATTTTGTACTCACTCCACCCTATGTTTTTCAAAGTGCTGCCCTAGCGTGTTTGAGCCTCACAATATTGTAGTGAAGCAGGCTGGGTGAAGAAAGGGCTCTAGATTAAGCCACAGAAAACCAGGATCATGTTATTCCTTTGTCTTGTCTGAAGCTGTGCTTGTGCCCCTGAGCCTTGCTTCCTTGGAAGTGTGTCACGTGGTGATGATACAGCTGGAAAAATCTTAGGAATGATTGTCCCCTTCAGAGAGTAGAGAAAGGAGAGGTTCAAGAAATACAGTGAGCTTCTCAAGGTCGTGGAGGTAAACACGTGGAGGTCACCGTGTTTCCAAGAAATCTCCTGNGCCTTGCTTCCTTGGAAGTGTGTCACGTGGTGATGATACAGCTGGAAAAATCTTAGGAATGATTGTCCCCTTCAGAGAGTAGAGAAAGGAGAGGTTCAAGAAATACAGTGAGCTTCTCAAGGTCGTGGAGGTAAACACGTGGAGGTCACCGTGTTTCCAAGAAATCTCCTGTTACTTTATAAAAATGTCATTGTATTTAAGTTTGTGTAGATAAATAGGCTTCAAAGTTCATGAACTGATTTAATTCATTATTACTAGTTGATTACTATGGTTACATGACATTTTGAGGATTTAACTTTTGAGGCTTTTTACTGAAAAAAAAATCCTCTAACAACCCCTACTGTGTGGAAATTTGTAATTTTGTTTGGCATGGATTTGAACGGTGCATACGTAGATCTTGAAATTCGGAATTGCTATTTACCCATCGCTTAAGTACAAACTACCACTTATCATCTCATCTTAATAGTTGCACTTTATCCAGAAAACGAAATGAAATACAGAATTTTAAGAATTTGATGAAATACATGCATACTCAATCATATCACTTGACAGTATCCAAGTTTACCGCATTTAATATCAATGGTAGTTTCAGAAGAGTCTTGGCTTACATTCAAATGGTAATACAGAGATGTCAAAAGCTTATGATTAAAATGCTTTGATTTAAAGCTTACAATGTAAGTCCAGTTATTTAAAAAATAAATGTGTCAAAGATTTTCAGCACGCTGATAGCAGATGGTCTGTGGCAGCTCTTTTCCTTGCCACTAGGATTCCCTGTAGCTCAGCTGATAGAGTCCACCTGCAATGCAGGAGACCCCGGTTGGATTCCTGGGTCAGGAAGATCCCCTGGAGAAGGGATAGGCTACCCACGCCAGTATCCTTAGGCTTCCCTCGTGGCTCAGCTGGTAAAAAATCTACCTGCAATGCGGGAGAGCTGGGTTTGATCTCTGGGTTGGGAAGATCCCCTGGAGAAGAGAAAGGCCACCCACTCCAGTATTTTTGCCTGGAGAATCCCACTGACTGTAAAGAGTCGGACACGACTGAGCAGCTCTCACTTTCAATTTGTGGCTGGGTGACTCTTTGCTGTAGGGGTTTTCCTGCGCATTGTAGGATGTTTAGCAGCAATGGTGGCTGGTACTCATTATATGGCCCCCTCCCCTTAGGCGTGACAACCAAAAATATCTGCAGACATTGTTGAATTTCTTCCAAGGGCAAACCCTCCTCCCTCCCCACCGAGAACCCTGGTTTAAGGCATTTATTCTCCCTGTTTATACTCTCTCAGCAATCTCTTTCGGAGCCCCATCGAAGGTTAACATGCATGTTCACAGCTTTCTTCAAAAGCTTCCCTGGTTTGGACAGCTTTTTTCCTAGAGTACTTTTGTCATTTTCTCTCTGCTTTCCATAAACAGTCTAAAGGAACATAAACTTGCAAACTGATTTGTAGCAAGTGTGGGTCCTTCTTAATTTGCCTCAGTGAGTGATGGTACTCTGGCATGGACTTTGCAGGTTTTCTTAGCTTTTACTTGCTGGAACAACATGTTTCTTCCTTTTCCAGGAGGAGTTAAGAAGTCAAGATAGTAATTTCCTTCCATCGGAGGAGACTTGACTGATCCTTTTCAAGGGGCAAACTACTACTGTTCCACGCTGTCTTCTAACCCTCAGGCCCATTTTCCAAAAATATTTGACCACTCTTTCAGGTATTGTGGTTTTGTGGCTGGGCTTGTATCACATTTCCTAGAGATATTTTATATGAAAGGGGATTCCTTGGTGGTTCAGGGATAAAGAATCCACCTGCAATGGAGGAGACGCAGAAGACACAGGTTCCAATCCCTGGGTTGGGGAGATCCCCTGGAGAAGGAAATGGCAACCCCCTCCAGGATTCTTGCCTGGAAAATCCCATGGACAGAGGAGCCTGGCAGGCTACAGTCCATGGGGGTCACAAAAGAGCTGGACACAACTTAGCGACTAAAGAACAACAAGCAACAACAGTGCATCACTTTAGAAAGTAAACAGTCATAATCCAGAGAACACAGTCTCCTGGACCATCAGGTTCTTCGTCTCCATTTCAGATGATGTAGATTTTTCCTCCTGCTCTATAAAATCGTATTGGTGTTAGTTTTGGTGGGGAGAGAAGCAAGTTGCCCTTGTGCAACTTCTTATATTTGGTGTGAAGTTTTTCTTTCCATAAGATTGTTAACACAGCTGATAGACTAAATCTTAGATACCTTTCACCCTGAGTGTTTCATTTTCCAAAACTAAATCTAGCATTTTAATCTTGGTAGTTTTAAAATATTTTAACTGTGTGGAAGTATTTTTATGGTGTTGGCTACAATGGGCATACTGGGTTTGCCCATCTCTACCAATTAGGCTTTTTCTTTTATTCATTTCTATGTATCTTCAAGATGATACAGAAAGATGATGCTGAAAGGTTATTCAAGGTCATTTCCTTGGTCATCTTCTTCTGTATCACTGTTTCCACTATTATTTTCTTTACTTTCTAAGGCATCCCCTTGCCCCTGTGTTCTCCTGGTGATGGATTCCTGGTTATGGTGCCTTCTTGCTCTTTCCTTTACATCCAGGAGACTATAGAGATGGACGTTGCAGGACAGACTGAAAGGGGAGGGGTGAGAAGAAGTAATTGAATGCTCTCTAATTCTGCATGCTCAGAATAGATGGACCTAAGGAGACTTTTTGCAGTCAAAGCATCATTGTCCCTTTAGCCCCAAAGATCTTTTCATTTCAATCAGAAATCTACCTTCAGTGCCCCAAATAGCATAAAGTACAACAGTGTAAGTAAGAGGTTGGAAATGATGGATAAAAGCAGAGAAAGGAAGCCAAGCCCATTTCATCACTCGATTGTGGAAGATGTTGATGTTGCTTCCCTGTTACATCTCCATAACCACTGGAAACCACAGAAGCGCTTGTGTGTTACAGCCACCTTTAGGTACAGTTGTATTTTCTCTTGTGTTTCCCCCAGGGAGGATGGTGGAGCTTCCTGGATACAGCCTGTCTGGTGTGTTTGCCTCCTTCTTCTTTATACTTCTCAGCATGAAGCAATCAGGTAGGATGCTCTTCTTCCCTTTAGCATGTATTCCAGTGTCTCAGAGGTCCAGTCTGGTGCCGACTTCCAAATTCAAAAGAACTAGTAAAATATTAAGAGTGAGGATCCAGGGGTCAAAGCCCTTGTGTTCCACAAAGATCTCCTTCTCCTCCAGCTGTGTTATGTTTGGAAAGTTACTTGAATACCTTCTGCCTTTTCTCATCCTTAAAATAAGAATAACAATTAACTGTATCTCATAGGCTCACATGGGCTTTAAGATTAAATGAGGCTGTACATGAAAAACACTTGAATCGGCACCTGGAACACGGTGAGTCATTCATTCTCCTGCTTCTATTCAGGATAGCTCTTTCAGGGCAAGAAAGGGGGCTGCTTCTTACCATAGATTAAACAGTGTAAAAATACATGGAAATAAACTTGAAGGAGACTTCCAAGAAATCTCAGTGGCTGAATTTTCTTGGTTGCAATATAGTAACTTGAAAACAGATTGTGAAAATTCAGAGTCAGTGGGTAGCATCAGAACCCCTCAGTAAAATGCAGGATGACCAGGTGGGAAAAAAGCACAGCCCAGGACATGGGAAATCACAGGGTCCAGACAGAGGCTGGCAGGAGCTATACNATGGAAATAAACTTGAAGGAGACTTCCAAGAAATCTCAGTGGCTGAATTTTCTTGGTTGCAATATAGTAACTTGAAAACAGATTGTGAAAATTCAGAGTCAGTGGGTAGCATCAGAACCCCTCAGTAAAATGCAGGATGACCAGGTGGGAAAAAAGCACAGCCCAGGACATGGGAAATCACAGGGTCCAGACAGAGGCTGGCAGGAGCTATACGATGTGGTGAGGCTGCCCTCCTCTCCAGTGACGCACTTCCCTAAGCTGTAAAATCCACCCAGATGGCACAGCTTCAGTTCTAGCGTTATGTTCAGATTGCATCAGCACAGAACACCAGCAGATATCCACCTGTGTTCCATAGTGAGCACCATCGACTTGATGCTGAACAACAACTCAACTGGATGAAGTTCCTTCTCAGGAGTTTTGGATCTGCACAGAGAGAGTGCAACCGGCCCTGGAACATTTTAGGATGAGAAAAAAACATAATATACATGACATGAAATTAGGGAGCATAGGAACACACAGCATTATGAAACATCTCTTCAGTGTGTAGATAACAAAGAAGTCACACATGACTTAAAATTTTATCGAAAGGCTCGAACTCTTTGTACTACTCACTGCCTTTAATCTGCCAAAAATATCCTTGCAAAAACTGCATTTTACATAGCCCCAGTAATTGGAATCTTGCCTGTTTCAGAGAAAACCCAAACAAAACAAATCCTGTTCGTTACTTAGGACAAGACAAGAACAATTCTGAAAAGCCAAAAAATCTATTGAATAAATCTATTATCTAAAATTTAGGAGCCAATTATACAGAGTGAAGTAAGCCAGAAAGAAAAGCACCAATACAGTATACTAACTCATATATATGGAATCTAGAAACAAGGTGAAGATAACCCTGTTTATGAGACAGCAAAAGAGACACAGATGCATGGAATGGACATTTGGACTTTGAGGGAGAGGGAGAGGGGGGGAAGGTTTGGGAGAATGGCACTGAAACATGTGTGCTGTCGTGTGGGAAACAAATCGTTGGTCTATATTCGGTTCAGGATACAGGATGCTTTGGACTGGTGCACAGGGATGATCCAGAGAGTTGATGTGGAGTGGGAGGTGGGGGGGTGGTTCAAGATTGGGAACTCATGTACACCTGAGATGACAAAAAAAATTAAAAAAATAAAAATAAAAATCATGAATAAAAAAATAAATAAAATTTAGGAAAAGTGATTACAATGTTGGTCATTAAACTGAAATTGTTATTGTTGAGTCGCTAAGTCATGTCTGACTATTTTCATCCTCCTTAGCTGCAACAGGCCAGGCTTCCCTGTCTTCCACTATCTCCCCGAGTTTGCTTAAACTTATGTCCATTGAGTCAGTGATACCATCCAACTGTCTCATCCTCTGAAGTTACTAACTATAAAATAAATCGCTGTAAAATATAAAATAAGCCACTAATAAAGTTTTCAATTAGAAAATCAGTTTACACTTTAACTTATTTGAGAATAAAAGCAGTGTAGAGATGGTGGTTGTTAATCTTAAAGATGAAGAAATTGAGATTGAAAATCAGTTTCTTGGGAATAATGGGTTTCCTCCAAAGCACCCAGCTGGTTAGTGATAGATTCAGCACTCGCACTCAGGTTTTTGAACTACATACTATTTTCAGTACACAAGATTGTCTCTGTAACCACCAAACATACATATCATAATGGCTGGATTTCTTTAAAGCCTTCCCTCCTCCAGGTGCCTCCGTTTTGATAGAGTAGACATCCCAAAGCTATCGTGTTGCTCCTCCAGGTGTCATCTCCCGATTCCTCTGTGTCACTCTTTTGTAGATGACTTTAGAGTGACGGGTTCTGTCCATCCTCTCCTGGCCATGGTGGGGGAAGATGCCCTCCTCACCTGTCAGCTCCTTCCCAAGAGGACCGCAAAGCACATGGAGGTGAGGTGGTACCGCTCGGAGCCCAGCACTCCTGTGTTTTTGTATCGGGATGGAGACGAGGTGACGGAGATACAGACGGAGGAGTACAGAGGCCGGGTAGAGTGGATAGAAGGTGGCATCACTGAGGGAAGCGTGGCTCTGCGGATTCACAGCCTCCGGCCATCCGACCACGGGCAGTACTGGTGCCGCGTCAGAGACGACAGCTACCTTGCAGAAACAAGCCTGCTACTCCAAGTAGCCAGTGAGTATCTGGGAAAAGACAGAGACTCAGAAGGGGAAGTATATTAACTTGCATTAAGCTCATTTCCAGTTGAGCAATTCTCTTTTAATCATGGAGGCAATTGCTGATGTCCAGTCAGGGGCGGCGGAGCCTAGTGGGCTGCCGTCTATGGGGTCGCACAGAGTCGGACATGACCGAAGTGACTTAGCAGCTTAGCAGCAGTCTTCTGATTGATCTGGAGGCAAGTGGTTCTGCAGGCTTTAAAGTGAGCTCACTTATAAACAATTTCCCTGTTTAACTTACACAGTTTTGGCTATTCTTGAGGATTATTTAAAATTGATGGCACGTAGCCATTAGCAATTTTGCTGAGGCNTGGTTCTGCAGGCTTTAAAGTGAGCTCACTTATAAACAATTTCCCTGTTTAACTTACACAGTTTTGGCTATTCTTGAGGATTATTTAAAATTGATGGCACGTAGCCATTAGCAATTTTGCTGAGGCAAGAATTCATGCCATACGGGTTAGTGTGCAAAAGCAAGTCAGCTGCTGTGTGAGCGAGTCTAGTTGACAAGCCCCCCATTTCTGTTCTCTGCTGCTGCTACTGCTAAGTCTCTTCAGTTGTGTCCGACTCTGTGCTCAGCCTCAAATACACAGTCACTGAGATGTGAACTCACTGAGTAACGCTGCCTTCAGTTAGAAAGCTAATGATGAGACTTCAGAGGTTAAGAACATTGTGCTTTTATGGAGATTATGGTGACTAGTGTTGAGTCAAATTGGGGCTCACAGATGATTTGGGGACATAGCCATTGTGAGTGGCAAGGACCTGCATGATGCTTTTGTGTTAGCAAAGCAGGAAGGGGTTGGTAGAAATAAATCGCACTGAAGAAAGGATGGCTCTGTGGAAAAACAAATATCTGAAAGTGATCAGTCACGTGGTTCCCTGGCAGAGTAACTACTTCATGTGCTAAAGAGAAAATTGCTCTTGTCATTTAGTCACTAAGTTGTGTGTGACTCTTTTGTGACCTCGTGGACTGTAGCTTGCCAGGTTCCTCTCTCCATGGGATTTCCCAGACAAGAATACTGGAGTGGGTTGCCATTTCCTTCTCCAGGGGATCTTCCCAGCCTAGGGATGAACTCACATCTCCTGCATGGGCAGGCAGATTTACCTTTACCACTGAGCCGCCAGGGAAGCCCAGAAGAAAAAAATAGGCAAATCCATTTACCTCATCAGGAAAATTGTTCTAAGGAGAATTTAGCCTCTCTAGCTGATGCTTCTCTCTTCTTTGCTCTCTATGAGGCTGATCTCCAACACCTTCTTTTTCTCAACACCTATGTGTGATTATTACTGTTGTTAAGTTCACGTTGACTCAAGATGGATGAAAAGAATCTACAAACTTCTGAAATATGGAGTGGGGAGGGCCCATACTCAGGCACTTCACTTTCAGGGACATCTGAGAAGAAGCCATGCATTTTCTAAGCCTCTGGGTGAAGCAAATCAGTCTCTGTTCTCAACAAGTGGTAGAGACAAAACTGGCATCTATGAAAAGTAGAATCCCTTTGTTTGGGTTTGAGAGTTGTGTTGAATAGAGAAAGAAATTCATGATGATATAAAACTCGGATTCTCAAAAACATTTCCCATGGAATGGAATACTTAGATACAGACAGTCCTCATGAGACTTCCCATTTTGTATACCCCAGGTTATCTGTTTTCTCCCCCAGGTCACAACCACCAACAAAAGGAATGGGAAGAATATTCTCTCTGGAGAAGAGATCTCACTTTACAGTCAATATTCTATTTAAATTGGAGTCCAATATTATCCAACGTATCCAAGTGCCTGACACAATAATATTAAGATGAAAAAGGCAAAGTCTGTGGCACAAGGGAGTTCATGAGTAAATTGTAACAAATCTTAGTTTGCAGTGCTAGAGACAGGAGCAAAATGTCATTATGTAACTCTTATTTTCCTGTCTGAGTTTGAATGAAAATCCTGCTCATATGCTAGAATTTAGCACCCCACTCCAGTACTCTTGCCTGGAAAATCCCGTGGTTGGAGGAGCCTGGTAGGCTGCAGTCCATGGGGTCCAGAGTTGGACACGACTGAGCGACTTCACTTTCACGCATTGGAGGAGGAAATGGCAACCCACTCCAGTGTTCTTGCCTGGAGAATCCTGGGGACAGAGGAGCCTGGTGGGCTGCTGTCTATGGGGTCGCATAGAGTCGGACACAACTGAAGTGACTTAGCGGCAGCGGCAGCAGCAAAGATCCAGACTAAGGTATAAAGTGTATGTGAGTTCCAGTTTGAATGGGAGGAGGACTTTGGGCCACCTTTTGCTCCCCAGAGCCTTGAACTCCTGCTTTCTCCCTATAAGCAAGGTCATTGGATTCCCAGCTCTGTGATTTGTGCGTCCATGGGCTCCGGAACTCAGGGCTCTGTCTTTCTACCGCAGGTCTGGGGTCTGACCCTTACATCCACATAGATGGATCTGTGGAAAGTGGACTCCAGCTTGTGTGCACTGCAAAGGGCTGGTTCCCAGAACCACAAGTTTCCTGGAAAGACATCAAGGGAGAAAATTTGCTGACCTTCTCTAATTATAACTTCCAAGATGAAGATGGCCTGTTTTATGTAGAAAGCACTCTTGTGGTCAGGGATGCCTCTACAGAGGCTGTGTCCTGCTTCATCCACAACCCCTCACTCGCCGAGGAGAAGGGCTCAGACGTCTCCATCCCAGGTCAGTGCTCTACACCTAGGATCACGATGCTCCCATTAGTAGGAAAGGTTGAAGGGACTGTTCTGTAGCACCTAATATTTTTTAATCAAGAAGAATATCTAATATTCAGTAATATGCATTGTGTGTGTGTGTGTTAGTTGCTCAGTCATGTCTGAATCTTTGCAACCCCATGGACTGTAGCCCGCCAAGCTCCTCTGTCCATGGAATTCTCCAGATAAGAATACTGGAGTGGGCTGCCATTTTCCTTCTCCAGGAGATCTTCCTGACCCCGAGTCTCCTGCATTGCAGGTGGATTCTTTACCATCTGAGCCACCAGGGAAGCACCAATATGCATTAAAAACTATAAAATATTTATGGCTGGAGATATACACACTATATATATACACTATGTATAGGGTATACATATATGTATATACTATATATATATAGTTTAAGTTATTTAAAGCCAATAATCTTTAAATGATTGGAAATGTCTATTTATAGATAGATATAATCTTTATCATTTAAATGGTCCATCGGGGTTATTTTCAACCATTAAAATTATTCTCATTCTTTTTCCAGAAAAACTGCAAACAGAGCTGGGTAAGCAGAGATGGTTGGTGTCCATGAGTGCACACGAGCCTCTGCCCTACCTCCACCCCTGAGGAAGGTGATGCTCCCTGGACAAAGCACACACAGCGAAAGCAACACCTCGTGACCCAGATGAGAAAATGGGGCATGATCTTCCCAGGTCCCACCTTAGTACTAGAGGGACCAGCAAAGTGCAGTCTCACACAGGCACCTCTACACTGCATAACCTGCCACTTTCCGTGTCCGTGGGCAACCTCCCCCATGAGCCCCAGACAGATGCCTAAAATGGGTGCAGATGGAAGCTCTGCCCCACTGGGCGGGAGGAGAGGGAGTGTGTAGGGGATGGCATAACCTGCCACTTTCCGTGTCCGTGGGCACCCCCCTGAGCCCCAGACAGATGCCTAAAATGGGTGCAGACGGAAGCTCTGCCCCACTGGGCGGGAGGAGAGGGAGTGTGTAGGGGACGCCACAGGACAGCTGGTGTGAGTTTCTGGCATGAGTAAGCAGTACTGCAGTGATAACTGGAGGTCCTCACCCACCCACGCCTGCACCCTCTCGCCCTGCTATGGTTTCTGCACCTGCACTTCACCCCAGTGGGCCTGACCTCATCACTGTTGGGAGGAAGCTGTGACTTTCCTAGATGCAGCCTGGGACCCTGTGCTCCAGGTGGTCATTTTCCTCTTTCTCATTACTTACTAGTCGGACTGCAGGTGTTATTTTATGGTACCTAAGATAAGTAGTTTAAACAATAACCAACTGATTTTCAAGCCTCTTTCAGTTTCTCCTTTGATGCCTTGTATTTCCCCCCTTTTCCTCCTTTCTGTGACCTCTTCTCTGAGCCCATAAAGACGTCTGCTACCTACCTGCCACTGACGATTTTCTCCTTCCATCAATACCCTGCTCTCCTTTAAGTTGCCTGCTGCAGGAATATGTGTGAATGTGTGTGTGAGTGCCTGTGTGCATGTTAGGTTAGGTTAAGCACACTTTTTAGCCCATACAGGAGTTTTCAAGGAAAATTAAGGTGGAGAGCACACCCCAGTCTCTGCCAGAGTCTAGAATGAGACTTTGGACACCTTTGGGCTATAAAGATAAAGAGAAGGGCCTTGGAACAGTCAAAGGTAACTCCCTAGACTGAGGAGATAAGATAACTCTGTAGACTGTGCCCTGATAAGCTTTACCTTCCAACTCAAATCCCTTCCCTCCTGGGGCAGACAGAAAGCTTGACTGGCAGAGCTTGTCAGTTACAGCTCAGAAAACCGAGCCAGTGTTGGGCAGACCGACCCACATCTCTGTCCCTTAGGAAGATCCTCTCATTTCTCTGAGTTACTTTGAATCAAAATGACATGCTTCTTGGAGACCCAGCACACAAAATACAGTTTGATGCCCTGTTGTTTTTAAGTGGTACATGCCTTCTGGGACCAACGGTAAATAAGATGAAAAGACCAGAATTTCCCTTGGCTCTGCCCTCAGAAGGCTTGAGGGTGAGCTGGTAATAGAGAGGAGATCAGAGAGTTCAAAGCTGCCACTGTGTTGTTAGAGCTTGTGACTTAGAGCGCTGCTGGCAAACCAAGATTTCTATAAGAAGTCCTGAAACTGAAATCCTAATTCCTACTCTGGCAAATGTTATTGGTTATGAAAATAATAACTAATTTTTTGAAATGATAATCACATGCCCAGCATGATGCTAAATGATATTTTGGGAATTATTTTTCTTTTCTTCCAATAATTTAAAAGGTGGATAGATTTATCATCATTTTACAGTTGGGAAATAATAAATTTTAGCTCTTAATTATCAATCTCTAGTAGGGCAATCTAGTTTGAGACTTGATATGTACCACAGCTCATGGGTTGGAGGAAAAAAAACCCTCATAGATAACAGAAATGAGGAAATAGTCCACTTTATTACTCAAAGACACATAGATGGAGAAATAGCAGCAAACTAGCTCTTTTTTTTCCCTGACTTCTACTTTTGTGTTTAGAGTTTAACAGGTACATATAAAGTAGAAATAATATGTTTTAGGTAAAATTGCAAAACAAAGCAAACAACATGCTTGAACTAACTGGGAGACAAATTTTATCAAGAACAGAACAGAATAATCTGAAAATTAGAATTATGTTTTTAGAGAAGTACTTAGAAGATTACCTATGAAATACATAATGAGGACATTTTGCCTTTGATCATTGATTCCTCACCCAAACAAGCAACACATTTATGTCTGGATTCTATTATAAATTATCATTTTGTTGTTTAGTTGTTAAGGAGTGTCCAACTTTTGCAGCCCCATGGACTGTGGCCCACAGGTCTCCTCTGTCTATGGGATTTTCCAGGCAAGAATACTGGGCAATATTCTAGGCAAAAATGACATTATAAGGTCATTATAACATTTTTCAAGATCACCTGAGAACACTGACTAGTGTGTGTTTAGAGCCTCACATATGTGGGACCTTGGGGCACTGAAATATGATGACTAGATCTGACTTAAAAGGTGTTATAAAACAAGCTAGGGGGATTTCTTCACATTTCATTACTACACAGCCACCTCATTTTCATTTAGTTGCCATTATCAAGGTCTATAATGGGACTGGCTCGAATAACCTCAGGTCTTGAGTCTCTTGCCTCACTCGCACTGCATTGCTATCACTGTAATCCTTTTTATATGGATCATTTTTTTTGAAAGTGAAAGTGAAAGTTGTTCAGTCACGTCTGACTCTTTGTACCCTCATGAACTATACAGTCCATGGAATTTTCTAGGCCAGAATACTGGAGTGGATGGCCATTCCCTTCTCCAGCGGATCTTCCCAACCCAGGATGAAACCCAGGTCTCGCAAATTGCAGGTGAATTCTTTACCAGCTGAGCCACAAGGGATGTCCAAGAATACTGGAGTGGGTAGCCTATTCCTTCTCCAGGGGATCCTCCTAACCCAGGAATTGAACTGGGGTCTCTGCCTGGAAAATTTTATGGATGGAGGGCCTGGTGGGCTGCAGTCCATGGGGTCGCAAAGAGTCAGACACGACTGAGCAACTTCACTTTCACTTTTCACTTTCATGCATTGAAGAAGGAAATGGCAACCCCCTCCAGTGTTCTTGCCTGGAGAATCCCAGGGACGGGGGAGCCTGGCAGGCTGCCGTCTATGGGGTTGCACAGAGTCGGACACGACTGAAGTGACTTAGCAGCAGCAGCAGCAGCGCTGCAGGAGGATTCTTTACCAACTGAGCTATCGGGGAAGGTTTAACTCCAGGCAAACCCTTTTATTTTGACAGTGACATATATGTCTTGTAGCATAAGAAAGTGAGACATACGCAAATTAAGAAGTAGTTTAAGGTCATGAAAATTTGAAATGATAAAATGTTAATTTGATTTTAATGGCAAAGTTATTTTCTTATGGGTCTATAAACTGAATGAGATTATAGGAAAGGGCTGCAGGTGTGGGTTTAATTAGTGATAATCGTCAGATGGAACCATGGGATGGTTCTGTCTTGCACAGGGGCGACCTCTATCCTAATTCCACCAAATCTCCACCTCTGTAAAGGATAACTTTGAACCTCAGGCGACCCCTAGGATGCCCCGGGTCCTAAACACTACTTGAGATGTTCTTGCAGATGACACTCTTTGCTCCAGTTTGAATCTTCCATTGTGTTTTGTCTGCTGTATTTAACAGGTTCCTTAAAAGTGATTGGGCCTTCCCAGCCCATCCTTGTTAGAGTGGGAGAAGACATACAGTTAACCTGCTCCCTGGCCCCAAGGACTGACGCCCAGAGCATGGAGGTGCGATGGGTCCGATCCCACCGTCATCCTGCTGTTTACGTCTATACGGATGGGGCCCGTGTGGCTGGAGAGCAGATGGCAGAGTATCGGGGGAGGACTGCGCTGCTGAGTGATGCTATCAGTGAGGGGAGGGTGACCCTGCAGATCAATGACGCCAGGACTTCAGATGATGGGAAGTACTGGTGCCTTTTTGAAAAAGACGGGGTCTACCAGGAGGCCGATTTGGATCTGAAGATCATAGGTAAGGATTCTAGACAGATGTTCTGAATTCAATGTCTATTCCTACTGCTTTTAACTTGCTGGGTCCTGGAAAATTTCTCTGGCACCTGAAATTTTCTTAATGTCCATTCACTCATCAAATGTGCAGTAAATTCTCCCACGTGCCAGACCTATCATAGATACATAACATCCACAAACTCAAATGGACCAGACCTAATTCTTTGTGTGTAGAATTTGTATCCTTCCCAAGATCTCCATAAAGTGGCCGTACCTCTAGAGAAATGTGAGATTCTTACTCCATAATGACACAGTGACTCATTATTTGAGTCACAAACATAATGACTCATTATTTCAGTGTGTTACTAAAATATTGGGAAAGATGTAGTTATTAGGAAATATGGTAATTTGAAGGTTAAACTGTTGGGTTGGCCAAAAGTTTGCTCAAGTTTTTCCATCATGTCTTAACAGAAAAACAGAAAAAATAAACTTTGTGGCCAACCCAACAGATCCACCATATAAGAAAAAAAATTAAAAATGTTAACAGTATTGACAGGCATGGAGGAGGGACAAGATCACTCCCTGAATCATGATTTCCCTTTGTCTATGTTTGTGGGTGAAAACTGATTTTTCTAAGGTTGGCAACTGCCATTGAGGACATCACCTAACTCACAGATAATCTGTTTCTCCTATGGGTGGTGTATCCAAATTAATAAATATGCTTGGAAAACATCCATGGGAGCACAAGTTAACAAGTTTAATGAACTTCATCATTTTCTGCCATTGGAAACATGCATTTATAAAATTTTGTTCTTTGAGAATATTCTCTTATCCATTTTTCTGACCATGTTGATTCATGACCTTATCAGAGTTAATTTTGGGGATATAGAAGAATAAAAATTGGATTTGAAATTTATTGAATCCTTTAATCTGTCCCAGAATGATTTTAGGAATACAAAACATAAAAATATGCAAACAAAAGGAAACAAAGGCTCCAGCTAGTCTCATTCCTAAGTGGCGTATAAGCTTTGCTTACCCCTGTAAGCTTCACTTTCTGGTCCAAGCCTCTGAACCCCTCTCTCCCCTCGCAGTGAAATCACTGACTGTGTAACTACTTGCAGAGGTTCTCAGTTGCCTTCCTTGATCTTTATTCCCAGGTCTGGGTTCTTACCCTCAGATCTCCATGGAGGGACAGAAGGATGGAGAAGTAAAGCTAAAGTGCGCTTCAGAAGGCTGGTTCCCACAGCCCCATGTGCAATGGCGGGACATGGAAGGAAACACAATACCATCCTTTTCCCAGGACCTGACTCAAGACAGCCAGGGGCGATTCCAAGTGGAGGCATTTCTACTGGTCACAAACAGCTCTGTTGTGAATGTGACCTGCTCCATTAGCAGCCCCCTTCTCGGCGAGGAGAAAAAGACAACTTTTTCTATTTCAGGTTGGTGATTCCATGTGCTCCTCTCAGCTTTGTGAATTGAATACGAAGACCAACCGAGACTTAGTCATTTTACTGCTGTTCTATTTTTTTTCCTTTTCTGATGAAGTCTATTGCTATCTCTTGCAAAGCTGGTCTTCAAGACATCTGTAATTTTGAGCTTCTCCCTGAAATCTCCCTCTAAAGCCATCAGGTTCTATGGTTATATCATCAGCTACTAAATTCCAAGAACTGACTCTCTCATCACTGTATCTACAATCTCTTTTTCAATGCAAAAATATTGACATCCCTTCCCCCTGCCCCTCATGACAGGTTTTCTTCCAGATTAGAAATTGATTTTCCATAACACCATTTTCATGGCTGCAGACTCGGTAAATTTATCTTTTTGCCACTCTTGTTGTTCCAGTGATTGTGGTGATGATAAAGTTGGAAGAGAGAAGGGGGAGAAATGTGTGTGTTTCTGAGAGGAGCTAGTGGGAAAGCTAGCATGAACCTCTAGTCTCTCCTCGGCTTCTGCAGAGCAGGAAGCAACAGACCAACTTTCTTCTGGGCAGGACCAATTCCACTCAGATGAGAAGAACAATCCTGAAGTTCTCCCAGTTTTAGGATTTAATGTGATTCTGGGGCTTCCATTTCAGAGTCCAGGATGATTTATTCATGGAACATACCGCTGATTTGGGGATCGCTGCTGCTGCTTCTTGGAGTTGTAGGCTTGATCTGGAGGAAAAGCTGCAGAAAAGGTGAGTTAGGAGAACAGAAACAGCGTGGAACAGGCTTTGCGGTGGGAACCTTTTCAGCAGATGCTGAAGCACAAAGGCATCCAGTGGATATTCAGTAATTAATGAAACATGAGAGTCCATGGCTTGTATGTGTGTAATTGAGGATCAGTATTGAATGAGATCAATTTACAGTAATAATAGAAGCAAAAGGAATAAAAGATAATATTTTAATCTCCCAGTGCACATTCCCAGGTGATCTAGTGGAGGGAGAGGAAGAAAAAAAAATGGCATAGACATCCTTGCTCTGATGCTGAGACTTAACTGGATTCTGTCAGCATGAACTGATTTCACTGAGATCATTAAAATACGGTGATTTACTTATCGGTTTTCTTTGTTCTAAGAGCTCCTCATATACTGGTGATTTTGTGAGTTCTTCCACTTTAAATGTCTTAACTCGTCATACCTTTTTTCCGTGTTTGGATGTTAATACCATGAAATTAATATTTTAAAATATTCCTATGTTGGTTATTATCAGAATGGATTTTCTTTCTCTGCAGTGAATGAGACATTGCATTCAAAAACAGCTCACGCAGAATGAATCCTTTCTGAGGAAAACAAGCTTGTGGCCCACAGACAGTCATGCAGCCAGATGTCCCGCAACAATTTGACGGCCTCCTTCGCAAGCTGGGATGGGAGGGGCTCGTCTCAGGAGGGTGGTACTGAGAGGTGGAGGTTAGGGATAGGACAGGACAGGCCTTGAGTGTTGCCAAGGACAGTGTCTCTGTATTATCTGAGAATGAACTAGGGCTATGGGTTGCTATGGATATGAATGAGTACTGGGCCATTTCCTCTCCTCTAAGCCTCCACTGCCTGAAGATGTCTCTAGGGCAAGTTAGAATCTCCGTGGATTACACCTCTGCAGGCCTCTCCTTTTATAACTTGAACAAGTGCCCTATTTATGGAACATGAGAACTTAGTTGTAAATTTTAGCACTGTGCCACCTGGGAAGCCTTATCTATACTTCCCCCCAATTTTCTTATCTGAAATTCCACACCCCCTTCTTTCTTTGGTTTCCTAGTATAAGTTTCTTCTGAATCTTTCCTGCACCCAAAGGAGTCTCAGCCACACCTCCAAGGAAAACAATTACCATGAATTCTGGAAACCAGGGTTATATTCTAAGTCCCAGTTCTTTTTTCTTTTCACCAACTACTAGAAGGGAACTGACACACTCACTCACTTACCTAATCAAGAGGATTTAACCTTACTCTGGTTTCATATCTGACCTGGAGACTTATCCTTTCTATGAGCTGTCATATCCCAAGCTCTCTGATATCCAGCCTGCTGATCACAATCCGATATCTAATAACAAAAGACCTTTAGAAAATCCAATGGAAAATGTAACTTAGCCTAGAGGAGGAAGTGCAGGGAACAATCAAGTATCTGATTTGTGTCTCTAGAAGGGTAACAATTATCCCAATGGGACTGAGAAAACAAAAAAAATAGTTAAAATAAGGAAGAGAAAATACAGTTAAATGTGAGGAAGAAAATCTGATCACTAAGATATAATCTTGAAAATCCCATAAAATGTGTAATTTCTGCATCACACTCTTTCAGAAAGTTAATCGAGAGTGTGGAGTGAGGAAATTTTTCAGAAATACTAGTCCAAGAGGAAAAAGTGTTACATGTCATGTATATGAAAACATCATTTTTAGTTTCAGAGTGCAAAAGCACACAATTTAAAATTAATACTTATAAAATAAACAGAAGCAATATGTACAACACAAGTAATAATATGCAATGGAAATAAAAAATGTTTTAAGTCACAGTGAATTAAAAGAGAGAAGCCACACATAGGAGAAGAAGGAATGTGAAAAAATAAAGATTTGGGAAAAGTCTTAAAATCTTCTGAAGTGAGACTGAGGGACACCTGCAAATGACAGACTGCACTTTCTAAGAAGGCAGACATCATGGCTTTCACTGTCCTTTGGAGATTATTCATCTGTGACATCCTGGAATTTTCTCTTTTGGATCATGTTTTTCTTTTTTCCCCATATTTAAGCTCAAATTTATATTTGAAGTTATATACTGTAATATTGTAGTAATATTATTCTTTCACAAGTATATTCACACTTATTTAGCTTTAACATTTTTCCAATTGTGGTAAAATACACATACAATTCATCATTTTAGTCATCTTAGAGTGTCTAATTATTGTTGTTGTTTTAACTAAAAGGGAACCAAAAATCAAAAGCAGTTTTCAGGGCTTTATTAAGACTCTGATTTTACAGTTTCTTAAAGAGAGAATTCTCAATGGCAGAATGCGAAACGGGAGAGACGCTATCACTAAGATGAGAAATATACGTAATTGCTGAAATGATGCCTCAAATCTGAATTCAATTAAAATTAGGAAGGAATGCAATCAAAGTATATTTAATTTTCTTACCCGTTAAAGTTTTGTTTAAGGAAAAGAATAAAGTGTCCAAGACATCGGCATTTTTTCCATTCACAATATGTGCAACCATCATTAGTGTTCAGTTCCAGAATATTTTGATCCAAGAGGAAACTCCATCACCATTAAGAAGTCATACCCATTTGCCCCTTCCTCCAGCCTCTAGTCCACCTTGTTTCTATAAACTTGCCTGTACTGGGTATTTCATATAATTGGGGTCATAAAATACTATGCATAGACTTTTGGTGTGTCTGTATTTTTTTTTTTACTTAGTATGATGTTTTCAAAGTTCATCCATGTTGTCAAATATTCCAGTACTTCATTCCCCCTTTTTTCATTAAAAGATTTTATTTTTAAAGTTTTTTTTCCCAGGTTTACAGCAAAATTGAGTGGAAAATCCAGAGCATTCCCATATCCTTCCCCTCTCACCCTTTAGTTTCCTCTATTATCAATAGTTTGCTTTGGTGTGGTGCATATGTTACAACCTATGAATCGAAACTGATACAATACTTTCAACTAAAGTCTAGTGTTTGCTTATGTGTCATACACACACACNATGCTGAAGCACAAAGGCATCCAGTGGATATTCAGTAATTAATGAAACATGAGAGTCCATGGCTTGTGTGTGTGTAATTGAGGATCAGTATTGAATGAGATCAATTTACAGTAATAATAGAAGCAAAAGGAATAAAAGATAATATTTTAATCTCCCAGTGCACATTCCCAGGTGATGTAGTGGAGGGAGAGGAAGAAAAAAAAATGGCATAGACATCCTTGCTCTGATGCTGAGACTTAACTGGATTCTGTCAGCATGAACTGATTTCACTGAGATCATTAAAATACGGTGATTTACTTATCGGTTTTCCTTGCTCTAAAGGAAGGGCTTCTCATATACTGGTGATTTTGTGAGTTCTTCCACTTTAAATTTCTTAAGTCGTCATACCTTTTTCCCCTGTTTGGATGTTAATACCATGAAATTAATATTTTAAAATATTCCTATGTTGGTTATTATCACAATGGATTTTCTTTCTCTGCAGTGAATGAGACATTGCATTCAAAAACAGCTCACTCAGAATGAATCCTTTCTGAGGGAAACAAGCTTGTGGCCTACTGTCAGTCATGCAGCCAGACGTCCCGCAACAATTTGAAGGCCTCCTTCGCAAGCTGGAATGGGAGGGGCTCGTCTCAGGAGGGTGGTACTGAGAGGCGGAGGTTAAGGATAGGCCAGGATAGGCCTTGAGTGTTGCCAAGGACAGTGTCTCTGTATTATCTGAGAATGTACTAGGGCTATGGGTTGCTATGGATGTGAATGAGTACTGGGCCATTTCCTCTCCTCTAAGCCTCCACTGCCTGAAGATGTCTCTAGGGCAAGTTAGAATCTCCGTGGACTACACCCCTGCAGGCCTCTCCTTTTATAACTTGAACAAGTGCCCTATTTATGGTACATGAGAACTTAGTTGTAAATTTTAGCACTGTGCCACCTGGGAAGCCTTATCTATACTCCCCCCCAATTTTCTTATCTGAAATTCCGCACCCCCTTCTTTCTTTGGTTTCCTAGTATACGTTTCTTCTGAATCTTTCCTGCACCCAAAGGAGTCTCAGCCACACCTCCAAGGAAAACAATTGCCATGAATTCTGGAAACCAGGGTTATTTTCTAAGTCCCAGTTCTTTTTTCTTTTCACCAACTACTAGAAGGGAACTGACACACTCACTGACTTACCTAATCAAGAGGATTTAACCTTACTCTGGTTTCATATCTGACCTGGAGACTTATCCTTTCTGTGAGCTGTCATATCCCAAGCTCTCTAATATCCAGCCTGCTGATCACAATCCGATATCTGATAACAAAAGGCCTTTAGAAAATCCAATGGAAAATGCAACTTAGCCTAGAGGAGTAAGTTCAGGGAACAATCAAGTATTTGATTTGTGTCTCTAGAAGGGTAACAATTATCCCAATGGGACTGAGTAAACAAAAAATACAGTTAAAATAAGGAAGAGAAAATACAGCTAAATGTAAGGAAGAAAATCTTATCACTAAGATATAATCTTGAAAATCCCATAAAGTGTGTAATTTCTGCATCACACTCTTTCAGAAAGTTAATCGAGAGTGTGGAGTGAGGAAATTTTTCAGAAATACTAGTCCAAGAGGAAAAAATGTTACATGTCAGGTATATGAAAGCGTCAATTTTAGTTTCAGAGTGCAAAAGCACACAATTTAAACTTAATACTTATAAAATAAACAGAAGCAATATGTACAACACAAGTAATAAAACACAATGGAAATANGTGGAGTGAGGAAATTTTTCAGAAATACTAGTCCAAGAGGAAAAAGTGTTACATGTCATGTATATGAAAACATCATTTTTAGTTTCAGAGTGCAAAAGCACACAATTTAAAATTAATACTTATAAAATAAACAGAAGCAATATGTACAACACAAGTAATAATATGCAATGGAAATAAAAAATGTTTTAAGTCACAGTGAATTAAAAGAGAGAAGCCACACATAGGAGAAGAAGGAATGTGAAAAAATAAAGATTTGGGAAAAGTCTTAAAATCTTCTGAAGTGAGACTGAGGGACACCTGCAAATGACAGACTACACTTTCTAAGAAGGCAGACATCATGGCTTTTACTGTCCTTTGGAGATTATTCATCTGTGACATCCTGGAATTTTCTCTTTTGGATCATGTTTTTCTTTTTCCCCATATTTAAGTTCAAATTTATATTTGAAGTTATGTACTATAATATTGTAGTAATATTATTCTTTCACAAGTATATTCACACTTATTTAGCTTTAACATTTTTCCAATTGTGGTAAAGTACACATAAAACTCATCATTTTAGTCATTTTAGAGTGTTTAATTCTTGTTATTTTAACTAAAAGGGAACCAAAAACCATAAGCAGTTTTCAGGGCTTTATTCAGACTCTGATTTTAGTTTCTTAAAGAGAGAAATCTCAATGGCAGAATGAGAAATGGGAGAGAGGCTATCACTAAGATGAGAAAGATACATAATTGCTGAAATGATGCCTCAAATCTGAATTCAATTAAAATTAGGAAGGAATGCAACCAAAGTATATTTAATTTTCCTATCCATTAAAGTTTTGNAAAAGGGAACCAAAAACCATAAGCAGTTTTCAGGGCTTTATTCAGACTCTGATTTTAGTTTCTTAAAGAGAGAAATCTCAATGGCAGAATGAGAAATGGGAGAGAGGCTATCACTAAGATGAGAAAGATACATAATTGCTGAAATGATGCCTCAAATCTGAATTCAATTAAAATTAGGAAGGAATGCAACCAAAGTATATTTAATTTTCCTATCCGTTAAAGTTTTGTTTAAGGAAAAGAATAAAGTGTCCAAGACATCGGCATTTTTTCCATTCACAATATGTGCAACCATCATTAGTGTTCAGTTCCAGAATATTTTGATCCAAGAGGAAACTCCATCACCATTAAGAAGTCATACCCATTTGCCCCTTCCTCCAGCCTCTAGTCCACCTTGTTTCTATAAACTTGCCTGTACTGGGTATTTCATATAATTGGGGTCATAAAATACTGTACATAGACTTTTGGTGTGTCTGTATTTTTTGTTTTTTTTTTTACTTAGTATGATGTTTTCAAAGTTCATCCATGTTGTCAAATATTCCAGTACTTCATTCCCCCTTTTTTCACTAAAAGATTTTATTTTTTAAGAATTTTTTCCCAGGTTTACAGCAAAATTGAGTGGAAAATCCAGAATATTCCCATATCCCTCACCTCTCACTTTTTGGTTTCCTCTATTATCAACAGTTTGCTTTGGTGTGGTGCATGTGTTACAACGTATGAACCGAAACTGATACAATACTTTCAACTAAAGTCTAGTGTTTGCTTATGTGTCATACACACGCTCACATACACACACACACACACACACACACGCACACACTCTCTCTCTCACACACACACACACACACACACACAGGCTTTCCTGGTAGCTCGGAGGTAAAAGAATCTGCCTACAGTGTAGGAGCCGCAGAGGATGAGGGTGCAGTCCCTGGGTGGGGAAGGTCCCCTGGAGGAGGGCATGGCAACCTACTCCAGTATTCTTGCCTGGAGAATCCCATGGACACAGGAGCCTGGCAGGCTACAGTCCATGGGGTCTCACAGTCAGACACAACTGAAGTGACTTAGTGCACAGACACATACACACATGCGTGTGTGTGTGTGTATGACAACAGTAAAATATCCCAAACTGAACCATTGTCCTTCCTGCTCCATGCCACACTTTCAATATCACTGTACTCATTCTGTTGCTGCCCCACATATCTTCATCCAGCACATCCATTTGATTATGCCTATTAATATATTCCCCACCTTTCCTTTGCCTCTGTCTTGCTTGTTATTCAAGCCCTTCTTTTTTTGTAAGTAAAGTTAATATTCTGGGCTCTGGATTTATTCTTGTTAGATTCAAGTACTGACTGCCACTTAGTGGCTGTGTGTTAGGGAAATTATGCTATGGAGGTGTACCTTCCAAGAGAGACTGTTAAAGGGACTTGCCACTTAAAGATCTGTCAGGGCAGAAAAATTTAAGGGGTCTATGTTGATCTCTTCTACTGTCAGAAAGAGAAGGTTCATTTGATAGGAGAAGCTTGTATTTTATATTCTTAAAGAAGTTGACTTTGTAATAAATAGCTGGAGAAGGCTTAGGTTCATTAAAGGCAAAGGGAAACCCCTCAAAAGTAGGAAGAACTGGGTCAGAAAGAAAGCCAGTATTAACAATAACTTTTTCTTCGTGAAGGCTGAGGATGTTTCTTCATTCCTTTGACAATTTTTTTCTTCTGAAAGATAAATTGCAACATTCATTTCTTTTTTATTCACAGACAGTTCTGGACTTGCTGATCAGTAAGAACTTGTTTAAAAGAGGGGGAGGGGCTCTTCCTTCCCAGAAGGCTTGGTCTCCTGTTGAAATCGTTTTACAGCTATTTATCAGTCTTCTCCACACCTTGGCAAAGTCCAACTTTAGGAGCTGATGGACACTAAAGCCTGAAGAAAGGACAAGCTGAGCCAATACCTATAAAGGGCTTGAGGAGATTTCTGTGTGTATCTCCAACAGTAATATTCAACTGGTACCCTCCCCTTTAAACATCACTCCCAAGTCTGTGGCTTCCCAGGTGGCTCAGTGGTCAAGAATCTGCCTGCCAATGCAGAAGATGCAGGAGATGTCAGTTTGATCCCTGGATCAGAAAGATCCCCTAGAGAAGGGAGGGGCAACCCATTCCAGTATTCTTGCCTGGGAAATTCCACAGCAAAGGAGTCTGGTGGCTGCAGTCCCTGTGATCACAAAAGAGCTGGGCACGACTTAACAACTAAAGAGCAACAACAACCCTCCTCCACATTTGATAACAAAAATAGTGACAACAGAGATTTTCACTTTAAATGTAGCTTTAAACATCTTTACTTCAAAACACAGTAAGTACTAGAACTTGAGAAAGGCCCGTATGTTTACTTGGAGTTTCCTCGTGACAAATCACTGTTGCCCACATCAAGTACTTCCCCCAAGATAACACTAGAGGAAATTCCGCCAGACATTTTAGCTGTCCATTTCTCTTTCTCCCTCTGTCGCTCTTGGAAAGGGGTGGGGGAGAATTTATACCTAATGAGGACGACCTACTCTTCAAGAAGGACAGCTTTCTTCTGTAAGAAGCCTGAGCAGAGGCAGCGGAGGTGCTGACATGCACTTCCTATAACAGAGAGTTTGCTTCTTGGGGGACACTTGTATCACAGCTACTTAAATGAGTTAGAGAGGTCTTAGGAGAAGAATCAGGACAATTCGCAGGGTGATCTGAAGTTGAGCAGATGGTCAAAGATGCGCCAGTACCCCGAAGGCTAAAATAAGGAAAAAGGGTCCCACAGAAGGTGATATCAGTAAAAGAAAAGATGTGGGACCCATCGGCCATGTTATAAAAGGACAGCTCCCCAGCTTCCCAGTCCAGGAAAACTCCTATCCTGTGGGGCTGCTGCCTAAGTGATGGAGGGTTTTTCTGGGAGATGGGAAATATGACTTTTCCTTCCTCGTGTACCAAAACCCAAAAATTCTTCTCTGGGCTTTCTACAAACCAGCCCTCTCTCTTCGCTGTCTCTGAGCAAATGCCCAGGACGTATCGAGTTGCAGATCCCGCTTCTGTCCTCGTATTTACTTCCACCTCCCAGTATTGTCTGTCCGTGTCCCTCTGGGTGAAGGACTTCTCACCCAGGACACTGAAGATGGCTTCGGAATCCCCATGCTTTTCGTGTGTTGAGGCATCACCATTCTGGGAAACATTATTTTTTAAAGAAATGTGTTGCTTGTCCTCAGATAAGACAAGGTTAGGGTGAGCTGTTTTCGGATCCAGGGTGAAAGCCGCTGCAGGTATGGAGAGGAAAATAAAGGTCATTCCACAGTGGAGACTGGTTGGCTTTAGGAAAGATGCAAATTACGGGAAAAGGAGGATGGACAAAAACGAGAAAAATGGAAGATTAGGTAAAACCACATATGTTCTATCTTATGTTCATTCACAGGAGACATGTGATGTGTAGATCATAGAAGGCCAGGAATGAATAGGACCTTGGGTAACCATGTGTTCTAGACAGGCTGAGAACACTTAACCAAGAAGTCTGCCTCATCTGAAAATCCCCAGGGTCATGTATTTCAAGTTGGGGCTTCTCTAACCTCCTGCTAATGCCAGTTGCTTTACTGCTTGCTCTTAATAATTAAGACATGTCTTATTTCTAATCACAGTGTACTCACTTTCATTTAAGTTTCTTTGGGGTCATTTTTCTATGAGATTAGGTAGTAACCAAGCCATCTATAGTACTTATCTTATACACTTATTATACTTTTAATGGTTGAAATCTCAGGCTCTGTGGTCAGAAAGATCTGAATTTGATAATTACTCTGCTGTTAGTATTGGCGATCATGAAGTGACTTTGCTTCTCTCGGCTCCACTTTAATCTCATGAAGGTGTATATAATTATGATGCCTCAGCACAGAATTACTGTGAGAAGACAATGAGATGATATGCAGAGCACTTAGTAGTATATTTTGTCCCTGATGAACACTTGGTAAATGTTAGCTTCTGATGGTTATAGTAACACTACGGTAATAGTAGTAATAGTGTAAATACTAGTAGTAATGAGTCTGCTTCTGGTCAAACCAAACATCTTCAATAATTAAAATTTTCTCATAAGAATGTGTATGGGAATGATTAGAATATATTTTAATTTTTGGAGGTTTATATTAATTAGGCAATATTTGTGGATACAGGGGTATTCAGAGTGAATAGCAAGCAGTAGAAATAGAGAGTTGTGATTTGGGGAAGATTCTAAGGTGGTCAGGGCCCATTTTCCACTTGCACTGAGATGCAACAAGCCCTTCTCTGTCTCAGCCTGCTTCCTTCTGACTGAACCACTGTCTTTGACATGAATAGATCAATAGCAGCACTTAAGTCTCAGAATAAATATAAATTCCTCAAGGGAATTCCTTGAATCCATCCTTTTTTCTTCATGGCAATCTCTTATTCCTCATAATGCATCACAGTTTGTACATGCACTTTCCCAGAAAGTCAGAGACCAAATCCACTTTATTTACTAGGCACTAAATAAATAGTTGTATAATTTAATGCTGAATGAATGAATGAATGATATCAGAATGGTAACATTTCTGCATTAGATTGAGGTGAAAGCCATGAAATCAATAACTAGTTAAGGATTGTTGGGAATTTATACAAATAGTTTCTCAACTGTATAGAAGAGATTAAGTGAGACAAATAATAGCAGTGTAACTCACCTGCTTTAAACTGTTCCTTCCTCCAGTCTAAAAAGGAAAAAAAAAATCAGATGGAAAAATATGCCAAGTACATGTCCTATGAACTAGTGAGAAGCTTCTCCCTTTATCCCTTTGTGTTTTTTTTGACTCCTAGATTCAAAGTAAAATCTCTGGAGGATCGCTCCTGTCTGAAAAATGCTCTGAAAATATCTCACGAAATCCCGAAGTATCCGAAGCCCTAAGACAATGTCAGTTACTCACCAGCATATAACTCAGCTTTTCTCCAGTCTGAAATAAAACAAAGGCATTAGATTCTCCCATTTACAGGAACGTCACTTCAGAAAGTGAAAATCTGAGGGTTTACCATAGTCCAGTATATCTGTGTTTATGATCTCAATGACAGTTCTGATGTACTCATCTGCTTTTACATCTCCAGTTTTATTTCTCACATTTTTCACATTCTACATCTATGATAAAATATGTAGGTTCTTTTTTTTTTTTTGGTTGGGGAGAAAGAAAAGGTAGGCTTAAGTTTTGAGAATATATTGGAAAGCCTAAAATTTTGTGTGCTGCCTTGATACCCTTGAACTTCACAGGATTCCAAATGCCTAACTGAGTTCTCCTGCTCCAGCTCAGACGGTAAAGAATCTGCCTACAATGCAGGAGACCCAGGTTCTATCCCTGGATCAGAAAATCCTCTGAAGAAGGAAATGGCAACCAACTCCAGCATTCTTGCCTGGGAAATCCCCTGGAGAGACGAGCCTGGCTGGCTATAGTCCATGGGATCACAAAGAGTCAGACACAACTTAGTGGCTAAACAACAAAGGACAACCTGCTCTCACTAGATAGGTCCTCTGCTGCTGCTGCTAAGTCACTTTAGTCGTGTCCGACTCTGTGCGACCCCAGAGACGGCAGCCCACCAGGCTCCCCTGTCCCTGGGATTCTCCAGGCAACAACACTGGAGTGGGGCGCCGTTTCCTTCTCCAATGCATGAAAGAGAAAAGTGAAAGTGAAGTCACTCAGTCGTGCCAGACTTCTCGACCCCATGGACTGCAGCCTACCAGGCTCCTCCATCCATGGGATTTTCCAGGCAAGAGTCCTAGAGTGGGGTGCCACTGTCTTTTCCAGATAGGTCCTGTAGCCATCAGGAGAGTCTCCCCTCTCAGCTAATTTCTCTGTTGGCCCAAAGAGCTGAACCTCACCTGATTTTCAATCTAATGAATTTCACCTCCCTGTCAGCCTGCACAATTAATTAAACAAGACAATTACATACTTCCACAGAAACAGGGTCACCTCATCCTCTTGTTACTACAAAACCTGCCTCCCACAGACCTTGCTCTATTTGTTCTGCTCTCAGCTGTGAACTCCACGTGCTCTGGCATGGCACATGTTGTCTTTCTCTCCCGGGATGCGAATATGTATGTGAGGATATATGTGTTTAAAAAACTGCTGTTATTTGTCTAGTGTTGGATGTCATGTGGTTGGCCATTTAATACTATTTAGGGTAGCGGGTCCCTCTCTCACTAACAAGGTAAATAGAAGGCAACCGGAAGAAAAGGACTGATGAGAGGGTTTCTCCAACTATAACAATAACATAACTCACCTTGCTGATATAATGCTTTCCTTCTGGCTGAAAAGGAATAATAGTCTGTGAGATGCCAGACATACAGCATACAGTAAGGACTCTATCTCCTACTTTAGAGCAATGAAGATGGAAAACTTACCAAGCTCTCTCTCAAATGATTCTAAAAAGGAAAAAAAAATTGGGTTTAACAGAAAATATTTTTTAGATTATGTTGCTAAGCCCAGATTCTAAATGCTACTTCCATGTATCCATAACAAAAAAAAAATCCTTTGAGAATTATCATTATGACTATTAAAAAAAAATAAGGTCTATCTATGCCTATACCAGTGATCTTTCCCTCTCCAAAAGACTCAATTATAATATTTTTTTCCTCAGGAAGTTCTTGAGCTCCAAGTTTTGTTGGAGGTCTTGGGGCTCTGGCTCATTCTTACACATATCTCTGCATTCCCCAAAGATGCCACCCGCATACACAGCCATGTTAACAAATCTATAAAGTCACAGATCCCCAGCAAGGCTGAGGCCCAGTTTTACCTTTAAATTTACGTTCTTTCTCCTTTTCTTCCTTGACTTTTGATAGTTTCTTCTTACCCTGTCGTTCTTTCCAGGCCAAATACACAATAGCACCAGCTGAAATCCCAAGTATCACCAAAGTCACAGCAAATGCTGCCTTCCAAGGAGAGGGCCTAGGGAAGAAGGATTCTGACACAGGATCCCCCAAACCTGGTTAAAAACATACACCAAGCAAGCCTATCCCATCCCAGGTGCTAAATATCACTTCCTTGTATGTGTGAGTGTGTTTAGACACTCAGTCATGTCTGACTCTTTGCAACCCTATGGTCTGGAGCTCCGAGGCTCCTCTGTCCATGGGATTTCTCAGGCAAGAATACTAGAGTGGGTTGCCATTTTCTCCCTCCAGGGAATCTTCCCGATCTAGGGATCAAACACACATCTCCTGTGTCTCCAATTTGCAGGTGACTTTTTACCCACTGAGCCATCAGGGACGCCCGCATCCCTTCCCTACTCCTCTCCTATCTCCCAAACGAGCAGCACGGACCTGGGATGAAAATGGTTTCCACTTGCTCTTGTCCAAAGAAGGGGTTCTTCATGGAACAGGACACTTGTGTCTTTGAGCTGTCCTTCACAATGAGGGATGCCTCAATCTGAAACAAGCCATCATCATCCTGTGTCTCGTCCTCAGAGACAGAGGGGATCTTCTCTCCCTTCACATCTTCCCACTGCACTTCAGGCTGGGGAAACCATCCCTTGCCTGTGCACTTCAACCTTATTCCTCCATCTTCTGGACCCACCAAGAAAACACGAGGACCAGAACCTAGACCTGGAGAGGAAAGTCATTCATCTGAGACTCGGGGAGTTTTTGTGCAGATGTCCCTCATATTTCACAGCTACACCAGTGGAGAAAGATGGACACAGCACCATAGTTCTCGCGGATGGAAGGGGGTTCTTTTCTTTTCCCATGAGATCAATGGTTATCTGAAGCTCAAAAGGTAAAAGAGCATTGAAGCTGATTCTGGGACTTATACCAATGTCTGTCATATCTCCTCTACACAAGCATGTCTGCAATTGGCCATAGAAGGATAATGGGGAAGGAGCAGAGTAAAATCTGTCAATGTTAATTCTTTCAGAAAAATATTACTGTCTCTGTATCACATGTCTATTTCATCTGCTGCTTAAATTGAGACTTCTCATCGTCACTTCCTTAAATAATTTCCTTTTCCAAATTTTCTTTTTTCCTCTGAGTAAAGCTTACCTAAAAGATGAAGGTAACAAGGTACAGTGAATCCATGAAAGAGCCAAAATGTTTTAACTCTCCCACTCTCACTCCTTTCTTTCCCTTCCACTCCTCTTCCTCTTCTTCAGTTCTGCATGGGCTGGGTCTACTAGTAGAATCACATAACCAGCACCCAGTGTTAAAATATGACACTACCAGAATACTAGGTGAGTCCACCATGTCTTTGAGAGTGATGACTGTTCTGACTTCTAAGACTATGTATTATTTTTCTTTATAAAACTTGATATCATAAATATGGCTCCACCATGTCTGGCTCAGTCCTATTCAGCAAACTGCTTCTAAAAGATTGGACTTGTCTTCATACCCAGAAGTCAATAAACTAACAGGAAAGGTACTGAAAAATGCTGTCGTTTGCATGAGGTTATTTCTGTAACTATGAAAGCTTTGGCCTCTTACTGGGAGGATATTAAAGTGAGATCACAGTAACACGGCTCAGGAGAGTTTGTCATTCCTTCCTTCAAGAGCTAGTGGATTAGACTTTTCCACTAAAGTTGTACACAAAGAAGAGGAGAAAATGAGTGTATAGACAGTTTGACAAGTAGTATTAAATGAGAGTATTAATTTAAGGTAAATCTAACATATTCAAAGAATGAGAAAAACTTTACAACTAGAAAAACAATACATTTGTCTTGGCAGAGAGTATAAAGCTTTATAAATGGAAACACCAAAGAAATAGACAGATAAATCATAATAACCAGATAGAAAATTTAGATTTATGCTAGTCACCCATAAGAAGTTTATGGGGAGCAATGTACTGTACATCTGGTGGAGATTTCCTACACTATTCACTATTGGTATGAAGATAAGTGAACAGATACATTACAAAAAAGTATTTTGAACTTATCATGAAATTTTATAGCAAAAATATGTTTCTATAGATGTGAGACCTAAATGTAAAAAGCAAAACAGACAAACAAAAAAGAGATAGAAATGAACTACTACAGCTACATTCAATGAACTCCATAGGAAGATCTCAAACATAATGGTGAACACAAAACAAAACAACCACAACAAAGCAGACATCAAAGAGTCCATGTATATAAATTAAAAAACAAGCACAATCAAGCAGCAACTCAACCTACTCTGTCAAACCCTCATTTCCTCCAAACAGTGCATTCAGGCCTGGACCACTAACACTTCCAGTTAAGCCTCTGTCCATCACTGTAGCCAACTGGGATTCTCATCTATGGGAGGAATGGTACATTTTGCTAATCACGGTGCTTTACCTCAAAATATGTGAGGAGAGACATAGAGGGAAATAAATGATCTATTTTTATTATAGATATTTATGGAAATCATTTGATTTTGAAAGTACATCACAATAAATGCATAAATAGATTACAAGGATTTGAGGTTAAATTTAGTGCCTAGGATGTTGACACCTCCAAGGATACCTACTTGTTACCTCTTGCTCACCATCCTCCTCCCCTAGTCACATACAGAACACTTACATTTCCCTTACAGTGATCTGTATTTTCTGATAATTACTCACCTATCACCTTTAGCTCCAAAACGGCTTCTTCGAAATCAGTTCCTTTTTTAAAAAAGCACTTGTACATTCCATTGTCTGAGACCCGGAGGCTGTGGATTCTCACAGCTACTCTTCCCTCAGTGATGTAGTCTTTTACCAACTCGGCTCTCCCTTTGAAATCTACTAGTTGTTCTCCCACCTGCTCCATTCCATTCTGATACACAAACACAGCCTCTGAGAACTGGTTGCGAAACCACCGAATCTCCATATTCTCCGCATTCATGGCTGGGTACACACGGCAGGGCAGCACCGTGTCTGCACCCAGCATGGCCACGATGGGTTCCGAGGGGCCAGTCACCGAAAAGGAATCTGTGGGATGGAGTCACAGGTGAGAAGAATATTGCAGTACCCTGCCTGTGCCTTTAAGAGCAAGGCATCATCACAGGTCCCAGAGACCCATGGCTTTCTCTCTCTCGTTAACAAAGCAATAACTTGTCACACATATTCAGGCTGAAGAGGGAGTGAACAAGACAAGCAAGATTTCCACCCTTGTGGAGCTCATGGTCAACACAGGGATTGCCTATTAAACAGACGATTTTTAAATTGCAATGGTAGTAAATTCAATTAAGGAAGATGGAGTGCTGGAAAATCATGAAGCTACAGTTTTGGCAGATCTTGGGCATCAGAAACACATTCCTCCAGAAACTGAGATCCGAATGAATTAGAAGGCAACCGAAAAGAAATTCTGCCTGGTCCTCAGCTCTAAAATGACAGTGCTTTATCTGCCCTTGTGTATGGGCAAATGCATTATTGTATCAAAGAAAAAGATTTGGAATTAACCTAGGTCTATAGGAGACACAGCAGAGTGGTTTAATGACTCTACTCAGAGGGTAAGAGAGTCCAGGTATATAAAATATAAAGTATTCTCACCTGAGCCCCTCATGGACATCTGGAAAAGCAGGATCAGAAAGAGGTCTCTTAGTAGCGAGAAGTCTGGGGAACACACCATCTTTTCCAGAGTAGAGAACAGTATGACACTGAGGGGGTCCTGAAAATAGCTGCAGTAAAGATAAGAATGGGACCCACAAGGTAAAAAAGATTATAGCTAAGTGGTTCACAGGACTTCTAAGAAATGGCCTTCCGAAACCCTACTGTCTCTCTCAGGGACCATCAGGGAAGCCTTTGATGTTCACCAAAGAGGGCCTTTTGTTTCCCCTCTTCCCAGAAAACAGTGTTTATTTCAACCGCCATGCTCTGATGTGATAAATCTGACGAGAGTCTCTCTAAACCCCTCTGAAGGACAACACTTTATCCAAGGGTCGGAAAGACAGAGAAAAGGCAGTGAGTAGCCACTGAGATAGACGGCTTGAGCATAAATATTGCTCTGGCCTCGACAGATTTTCTCACCATACATTCCTATATGATGAAACAGCAGATACAACTTGGCTTGTCCTCTGTCTACCCCCAGGGTCTTTGGCCAGATTCTCTCACTTCCCCCCTCTTGCCCATCACCAAGAAAACGTACTACTCACACAGACTGTTCACATCTTCTGAGCTCTTCTCAGGGGGATGAAGGCGTCCTGGAAGTTCTCACTGGCGCTGCCACAGGCACCAGGAATACATGCCCTTTGTTGTTCCTCCAGGCTCCCCTCTGTGGGCTGCCTGCAGGTGCCTCCCGTAATGCTTGCTCCAAGATGCCAAGGGAAGACCAGACGTTAGAAACCTTGGGGTCCTGAAGGAAGCCTTAGGTTTTTTTTTTTTAAGGGTTTCAGAAAACTAGAAGACAGATGGCTCCTGCTCGGGAAACTCTCAGCAGTGCGATTCTCCTCTATCTTGCCAACATATTCAAAACTGAAAGCCAAGTAAGATAAGAAAAGAGAACTTTGACCTGGCCTGGATAATAAATCCATCTAATAACTACACACTTCCAAGGAACGGATCAAAACCCAGAGATTTCTTTTTCTCTGAGAGTGTATTTATCCAGGCTAATAAAACATAAATATTAGAACTTGACTGGCTGAGTTAAAATCTTGGTAAGGTCACTTACAAGCTCTTGGTTTTGATTGAGTTACATGAGCTCTCTGTGTGCCTCCGTTTTCTCATCTGAAAATGGGTTTAATAATAGTGCCTACCCTAAACTGTCATGAGGATTACATGAATTAATATACGTAAACCACTTAGAAGAGGGTCAGTAACTTTTATGTTCTCCTGTGTGGCTACATAATTGATTTGTGTTTTGAAGATCCTTCAAATCCTACAAGTTCTAGAATAATTGCCTTTCTTGCCTAGAATGACAGACATTCTGAGTTAGAGTCTGAAAAAATTTTTTAAAACTCTAAATTACATTTTTGATATTCTGGATCTAAGATTGGACATCTCTGTATGGACTGTAAGAGACATAGTAACAAGTATAAACCAGACATGGGGCTTCCCTGATAGCTCAGCTGGTAAAGAATCTGCCTGCAATGCAGGGGACCTGGGTTCAACCCTGGGTTGGGAAGATCCCCTGGAGAAGGGAAAGGCTACCCACTCCAGTATTCTGGTCCGAAGAATTCCATGGACTCTATAGTCCATAGATTTGCAGAGTCAGACACAACTGAGCAAATTTCACTTTCCCTTTCACAAACAAGACATGGTCTCACAAAGTTTTGAATATGGCAATATTAATTTTAAAATAAAATTCAGAGAGAAATCACTCAAAGAAATGAGATGACCCCTTCTAATAATGATATTCGTAATGAGCACATAACTTCCAAGGACTGCATGGTGCTAACAGCCTACAGCAGAATTAAAAAATGCAAAATCAGTTTGGAACTTAAAATAGTTTATAACCATAATTAATCAGAAATGAACAGAACCGTTCCAGAACATATAAATGAAGTTAGAGAGGTTTTAAATAATATAACAACTATGCCACATCAAATCTTTTACTTTTTGACTTGGTGAGATTTAACAATTTCTTTCAGTTTTTAATGAATAGAAATCCACTTCAGACAATATGGATTAGTAGAATGACCCAGTATGACACCTAACTCCTTCCTCCACTGTGCTTAGAGTGCCAAGCCTCCTCTAGATCTGCCTATAAAATTAATACCAAAATACCTGCTTCTTCCAAGTATTCTCTTTGAAGCTTGCTTTAGTATCTAATCTCACTAGAGATTTGGATTTGCATTTCCTCAATAGGCAGGGGTCTGACATGAGTATAAATAATGCTATCATACTTTTGGAATATGATTAAAGTTTATGAAGTCACCGCTGCAGGAAAACCATGCAGTCACCATGGAGGCAAATACTCTACTGGAAGAAGGTATCAGAAAAAGGAGGTTAAGTCAGCCCATGATTCCTCCATTTCTAGGTGACTAATGCCAGGACAGGAATGCGTGCTCAGTCAAAGTCATGTCCAACTTTTGTGACCCCATGGACTGTAGCCCCCAGGCTTTTCTGTCCATGAGATTTTCCAGGCAAGAATATTGGAGTGGGTTGCGATTCCTCCTCCAGGGGACTTTTCCCACCCAGGGATCAAATCCAAGTCTCCTGAGTCTCCTGCATTGGCAGGAGGATACTTTACCACTGAGCCACCTAGGAAGCCCATACTGCCAGAACACATCTGCCAAATCTCCTATCTTTCACTTTACTCCAAGTCAGATAACAAAGAGTGGGAGTAAATAATTATAGGATGTAGCCCAGAAGTATTTGCACCTTTCCTTGCTCCAAGCCCTTGTGTTCAACCTGTAACCTTCACTTTTCATATAAGAGAAGTTTTATGAGAAAAAAACAAAAAAACTTCTGATTCTTTGCTTGTCCAGAATTTTCTTTTACACTTGATGCTAGTTTTGTTGCTTAGAAAATTCTAGTTTCTACTCAGGAAAGTGATGAAACACAATGTATATTTTAAAGTAGGTTAAGGAAATTTAAGCACAAAATTCTCTCTGTCTGTCTGTTTGGGTCTCTTTCTTCCCCCTGTAATATGTAATGTACTTCTGCATTGTACGTTAACAAGACCTCCTCAAAGGTGAGAATGCTGGCTTGACTATAAAGATAGTTTTTTTTTTTCTCCTTATTCTAATACTAACAATGTAACTTCTTAAAAGAACAGCATTCTTTCCTGACTCTGTAAGGAATCATGGAGACTTGCTACTTGCTTTGCACATGCTTACCTGGACTGTCTCTGGTGAACTTTCATGTAAAATGTCAGTATGCCATTTTGATGACAATCTCTTGTCTTAAAAATGTGTACGGTTGTACCTTCAACTTCTAACAGGTGGGAGAGTTCTCAGAGCTTCTGAATCTGTCTCCTGAATTATAATCCTCAGTTGACTTGAATGAAATTCTCCCTCTGTTTTCTTCACTTGATAATTGAATTTCTGTTGACAAAAAGTGAAGACTCCATTCCACTGTTTTCTAGAAATTAATATTGAATGACACGTATGATGGAATCTGATTTTTTTAAAAATTTTGTACATAGCACATTTTTCTGAACCCTGGAAGCTTTGAGGTTTTGTGTTTGTTCAGCTGTTGTTTGTAACTCTAAAATGTTATAAGAATTCATGTATGAATGAGTCTTCTTCTGCAGTAGTCAGCTTTTTGGGAAGTCCCCTTCCTTTTGATTCTTGCCCCTTGTCTTTTCATCTTGGGAAACATTCTAGGTGAATGTTGAAGTTCTGGGTGGATTTGCTCAACCTGTATTTCCTAATTTTTAAATCTTTTTGATTTGAAGTACCACATAATAATTTCCTCTTTCTAACCCAATATTTTGACCTTCAGCAGTGTCTACCCTGAGAGCTGACACCTCCGTTTGTTTTCTATTATAAGCCAATTTTTCATTCCCAAGAATGCTGATTGTTTCTCTAATCCTTCATCTCCTGTGAATGAATCCTTCCTAATATGCTTCCTATTTGCATTAAAAATTTTTATATATACATATTGTTCTTTAGCTTTTTAAGTTAGAGAAACCTGAAAATTAGAAAAAACTAAACCTATAGACAGAAACACCTTTATTTACCCCACTCAGAAATACATATCCTATTATTATTTTGCTGTGGTTTTTCTATTTTTTGCAAACAAGCAAGATCATACTGTTCACACTGTTTTAAAAACTGCTCTGTAAAATTAATAATGCCTTGTAACTCTTTCCCTCTTTCTCCCTTTCCACCTTTCTCTCTTAAACACACAAATGCTGGTATGTATTCAATGTAATTCCCTCTGAATATTCTTCACAGATTAATTGGCTCAAATAATTCTCTATTATTGGGAAAAATGCCTAAGTATGTATGTGAATTTTTAAAAGTTATTTTTTTCTAACTGTTGGAAATGTATATTAGTCTATCTACACTTTGAGATAGAATATATGCACAAAGATGCATCATACATTTCAAAGTAAAAGAGAGGCAGATAATACTTTCAGATAGTTCCTTTTCTCCTTCAGTTTTCCCTTCCTGTTCTTTAGTGTTTCAGTCCTAAACCATAAGGTAAGTGTCAGAGCCCAAATAAGACAGGATAGTTTTATGGAGGAGCGCTGCCTAGAGTGGTGTGGAAGAATTTGAGTGGAAGGATGTGGGCCTGTATGAGGAAGGGAGACGGCCCTGAAGAAAATCGCAGAATATATGGTCCTATATTCAAAGAGTGTAGTATTATGTGGCAAGAAAAAATTTAAATTCACTGATACACACAATGCAGTTGAATCTCAAAATTCCATCTTGTTTAGCCAAAAAACCAAGCACAAAAAGGTGTATACTGTATGACTCCATTTTTGGTGAAGTTTCTAAGAGTAGGCAAGATTAAGCTATCATGATTTATATCAGAATACTGTTTTTTTCCCCCGTTTGGAAAGGATTGATGGATAGTGGACAGGAGAAGAATCTCAAGAGACAAAAATAATCCATTGTTCAATGAGGTGGTAGTTACATGAGTGTAAGCATTTGTGAAACCTCATTGAAATGCATGTTCTAAAGCCATGCATTCCATTGTATGCAAATTCTATCTCAGTACATTTGATTTCTTAAAAAAGGCAAATGTACCTCACTATCAGAGGAACCAGAGATCAAATTGCCAACATCCACTGGATCATGGACAAAGCAAGAGAGTTCCAGAAAAACATCTATTGTTGCTTTATTGACTATGCCAAAACCTTTGACTGTGTGGATCACAATAAACTGTGGAAAATTCTGAAAGAGATGGGAATACCAGACCACCTGACCTGCCTCTTGAGAAACCTATATGCAGGTCAGGAAGCAACAGTTAGAACTGGACTTGGAACAACAGACTGGTTCCAAATAGGAAAAGGAGTATGTAAGGCTGCATATTGTCACCCTGCTTATTTAACTTATATGCAGAGTACATCATGAGAAACGCTAGGCTGGAAGAAGCACAAGTGGGAATCAAGATTGCCGGGAGAAAAATCAAGAGCCTCAGATATGCAGATGACACCACCCTTATGGCAGAAAGTGAAGAGGAACTAAAAAGCCTCTTGATGAAAGTGAAAGAGGAGAGTGAAAAGTCTGGCTTAAAGCTCAACATTCAGAAAATGAAGATCATGGCATCTGGTCCCATCACTTCATGGGAAACAGATGGGGAAACAGTGGAAACAGTGTCAGACTTTATTTTTTGGGCTCCAAAATCACTGCAGATGGTGATTGTAGCCATGAAATTAAAAGATGCTTACTCCTTGGAAGGAAAGTTAAGACCAAACTAGATAGCATGTTGAAAAGCAGAGCCATTAGTTTGCCAACAAATGCCAACAAATTACTAGTTTGCCATCTAGTCAAGGCTATGGTTTTTCCAGTGGTCATGTATGGATGTGAGAGCTGGACTGTGAAGAAAGCTGAGTGCCGAAGAATTGACACTTTTGAACTGTGGTCTTGGAGAAGATTCTTGAGCATCCCTTGGACTGCAAGGAGATCCAACCAGTCCATTCTAAAGGAGATCAGCCCTGGGTGTTCTTTGGAAAGAATGATGCTGAAGCTGAAACTCCAGTAATTTGGCTACCTCATGTGAAGAGTTGACTCACTGGAAAAGACTCTGACACTGGGAGGGATTGGGGGCAGGAGGAAAAGGGACGACAGAAGATGAGATGGCTGGATGGCATCACCAACTTGATGGGCGTGAGTTTGCGTGAACTCCAGGAGTTGGTGATGGGCAGAGAGGCCTGGTGTGCTGTGATTCATGGGTTCACAAAGAGTCGGACACGACTGAGTGATTGAACTGAACTGATCGCCAGAGAATATTTATTTAGGATTTTGGTATTCATTTGTCCAGACTTACATATTAATATTTATGCAATTCCTTCTTTTGTCCCTGATTATCTGTAAATCTTGTGTGACATGAAAAAAAAATGAATGAAGCTTGGAAATACTGTGAAATGGAAAGAAAACTCTGTGTGAGCATTTTGTATCTGGCACTCTATTACTGTGTTTTTACATCTATTCTATGTTGGGGAACCCTAAGGTTTTTTGGAAACAGAGCCCTAATATTCTCAGAGCACAGAGTGCTCCATTCCTGATGTCTTATTGTCCCCCATGCAGTTCTGCACATGGCTTCCAATGTCAGCTATGGTGTAGTAGGAGGAAGTGTGCTGCTATTGGGTTTATCCTCTGAATCACTAAATTTGTGAATCAAGCATTTGGATGACCAACTGACTTGGATATTGTACAGGAAGATGATTCTTTCTCCCCAGCTAATGCAATATCTGTTCTTGGCAGGTGGGAGCCGGGAGCCGTAATGAACACTGTCGATCAAAGCAACTGTAGAGTTTCTATCATTTTACGGCTTAGCCCAGTCCAAAGTCCTCTGGGATGAACTATTACTTCCACTTTCAAAGTTAGTAGCAGTGCTAGAGGCAGGCTGAGACTTTCTCATTAAACCCATTCCAGAGGAGGCATTCAAATGCCCATTCTTCTTGGCAGTATTATTTCTCCTCCTTACTAAGAATATTCTCCAAATCGAGGAATGGGGTAGAAACCTGCTGTTTTCATCACCTACAGCCACACCCTTGGATGCTGACCACGAGAACAACCAGGTGCAAATTGTGTCTGGAGCCAGATCGTGCAGGGGCACTAAGGAGACCAGGAGCTTGGTCCGGAAACCCCCCTTGGCTCAACCTGGATGGTGAGAAAAACACATGTGGGGATGTGCAGGTGTGTCTGTCTGTGGGACATGTGGGTCCTGAAAATAGAAGGGCTTGGGCTCTGGGCTCATGTGAGAAAACTCCCTTCCCTTTCAGGAATTAAGCTACAAAAGTATTTGTGGTCAAAATAATATATGAATGAATGAATGAACAAGTGAATGGAGGGGAGAAATAGTTTGACTGAGGGAAGTGGATGAATTTTGTGTCTGACTTCATTTCTCAACGTTGAACTCAAGGTTTTCAATTTCACGAGAGCCCTGGCAAGGTGGTGAATCCATAGATAAGCAAGCAAGCCCACAGGACACGAGAGAACGGTTTACCGTTTCCTACACCTGCTGGGGAAACGGTTTTCAGAAAAACAAAAGAGGGAAGGAAAAAAAAAAAAAAAAACAAAACACCCCATGGGAACGGTTGGGAGTTGGTGGTGTTTGTCTCAAGGTCTGTAAGGGAAAACAGCCAAAATCCCGTGTATAAAAGTAAGTCTTTGCACGTGGGATTTTTTTTCTTTTTTTCTGAGAACTTTCGCTTGGCTGGCTTCTCACCACCTTCTCAACATCTTCGGAGTGAATGTTTTGTGCTTCCAGCGTGCTGCATGTTCTGCTCTGAAGAAGATGGCAGGTTTTCCTGGCCTCTTTCCTGCTGGTGTTCTGCCCGCTCTCCTTCTCTGGGTGTCCATGTGGGGCTCCCCAGGTCAGTGTTTTCCCTCATACCTCTCATCTGTTGGCTTGTTTTCAGTGGCTCTTAGTATACACTAGGTCCACCAGTCCCAACTCTGTACCCTCTCAAAGGCAATTATACCTGGGAAAATTATGGCTCTGTCTGCGGCCAACATAAGACTTGACGGGTCAGGTGAAGGGTGGGAGCAATCTCCTTCACATCAACATCCTTTTAGCAGACCTTATAAAAATCACAGCTATAATATTTATCTAAATTTTTACTGAGTGTGAGTGATCTTAGTGATCTGTTTAAATTTGATGTAACTGTTTGTTAAAATATACTTTGTAAAGTTTACACTGCCCAGAAAACCTAAATTTGAAAACAAAGAATTTGGACTCACGATCCCTGAGCTGGTTATGATCTTAGACAAACTGTTTATTCTTTCTGGGACATGAATCTGTCTTTCATAAAGTAAAAGGTGCCCCTCAAATTGAAATTTTCAGACTCCAGGTTTGAAGATAACCAGCATGAGGTCTCAATAATGACATTTTCTGATACTGTCTCTTTAATTGGATATCAAAAAACACAAATAAGAAAAATACATTTGGGTCTCATGTTAAGAAATGCAGGTGGGTCTACCATCTCATCTCCTCCCCTGCTGCTTCCCCTAATCTGTCTCTGATTTTCATGCAGTGTCCGGGTTTTCTGTGATGGGACCAGCTCAGCCCATTAAGGTCTCACTAGGAGCAGATGCCACTCTGCCCTGCCAGTTGTCCCCCGAGCAGAGTGCAGCCCACATGCAGATCCGGTGGTACCGAACCCAGCTCTCCCCAGCGGTGCTCATGTACCAGAATGGGCAGGAACAAGACGGGGAGCAAATGCTGGAGTACCGTGGTAGGACAGAGTTGGTGGAGGACTCCATTGGCAGAGGGGCTGTGGCCCTGCTGATCCAACACGTCCGTGCCTCTGATGATGGCCAGTATTGGTGTCATTTTAATGATGGTCACATCTCCCGGGAAGCTGCTGTGGAGCTGCACGTGATAGGTATGTTAACTTAGCATACTAATATTGAGAACGTCTGGATCCCTAGACCGGTGTTTCTTAGGATCTTCCATATGTTGCCTTGCAGAATGCCAGCCTCCTAAACTGTACAATGAGGACAAAACCAGATGCTCAGCTTTTAAACAGCAAAGGAGGCAATCTTTCTGTAGATATTTTGGTATCCAAAACGATCTCAAAAGTTTATTAATTTGTATTAATTCAGATAGATACTGGCACCTGCAAATATTTTTTTTACCCAATCAGAAGAGAAAGACGACTTGTGGAATTAAACTCACTTTTTCTTTGATTGTCCCCATGCTTTTTCCTTCTTGGAATGACCCAAAAGCTCTCTCAGTCCTAGTACAGTGCAAAAGCATTAAGCTGATTTCAGAATCAACTTAATATTGATTTCAGAATCAGAGGTAAGCCTAATGCTGACTGTGAGCAGTTTTGAACTCTGAGCTTCAGTTTACTTATCAGCCTAGTGATGGGCAATTAGACCTTCAGCCTAAGGGACTCCTCAGCCCCAAGGGACCACAGGCCTCAGGGACATGTCTTCTTTCCTTAGGCTTGGGCTCTGCCCCTCACGTTCGCATGATGGGGCCTGAGGATCACGGGATCCAAGTTCTGTGCTCCTCAGGTGGCTGGTTCCCCAAACCCAGGGTGCAGTGGAGTGACACAGCGGGAGAGAAGCTACTATCCCTCTCTGAATCTCAGACTCAAGATGGAGATGGGCTCTTCCATGTGGAGGCATCTCTTGTGGTCACAGACAGCTCTCTGGGCAATGTGACCTGCTCCATCCAGAACCCCGTCTCTGGCCAGGAGAAAGCGTCAGCCATCTTCCTTCCAGGTCAGTCAGGCACGAGCCCCGAGGCAGAGCTGGGTGTCTTCCAGGCGGGGAGGAGGGGAGGAGGGCTGAAGGGAGCCTTGGAGAGAGGGCGGGGCTTCCTCCAGGCTGGTCTCTCACTGTGTCTCCACGTGCCCGTGTCAGAGCCCTTCTTCCCCAGAACGTCTCCATGGAAGACAGCGCTGGCGGGGACCCTCCCTGTGCTGGTGCTTCTCCTCATCGGGATCAGCTACACTGGCTGGAGAGAACATAGAGCCAAAATCAGAGAAGTAAAGGAAAGGAAGGAAGCATCTCTTGAAAGAGACAAGGTGGCAAAAGAAAAGGAAGAGGCACATTCAATCAAAAGTAAATCGGGCAGCAAGTCAAATCGGAGGTTCCTGGAAAAGCTGCAGATGCTGTGTGTGCAGGGTAGATGGGGAAATAAAAAATTGTTGAAGAATCCTGAGGAAAACACAGGGTGCCAAGAATTCTACAGAACTGGGAGTCCTATGCAAAGGAGAAAACCACGTAGGAAGTTAGGAGATCTGTGGGGAGTGGTCATAAGCCTCCAATCTACATCGTGCCCTTTCAAGCCTCTGTACCCCAATCTGTTTCTCTTTGCAGAAATGCCTTCCTTTATCTTCTCTTCCTTTTTTATCCTTCAAGAATAAGCTCCAGAAACACCTAAGAAATCAAACTCCCAGGAAGCATGGACTTCCCTTCCTGTGTGACCCCAGGATTCTTCCCACATAACTTTTCTTAGAGCTTGCCCTTTTACATTTGACAAAGATATTTGTTAATCTTTCTCACCTGCTTAACTATGGGATCCTTAAGAGAAGGTCAGATTGAGTTCATTTAGCTACTCACTGGGCTTAGGAATAACTAAAACTCAATTTGATGGATTTTTTATCTTTCTCTTTCAGGGAAGCTTGAGGAAGATCTCGGTGAGTCTTAATTCTTCTCATGCCCTGCATAGAATTTGTACCCCTTTTCACACCTGTTCTGGGCCTCTCATTGAATGTTGTTTCTTGCAGAACAACGAAAGGCATTATACAATAAAGGTAAGCAACTCAGTCATGTCAATTAATGTCCCGATGTCCAACAAGTTCTCAGTTCCCTATTCTCGGAGAAAAGACTAAAGGATTCGTGATGATTAGTGGAAGAGAAATTATGGAAAGGAAGACAAATTTGAGGTTGCAGATTAATGTCTCATCTTGTCTTTCCTGTATTTGTTCTGTTTTAGACTGGAAGAAGGCCCTGATATATCCTGGTATGTAAACCTCTGGCCCTCATCTTGCCAAATGCCTCTGGTATTCTGAGCATAGTAAGCAGAGTCATAAATATAAACACATGTACATACACTTGAAAGTTTTGAAATTTTTATTTGGTATCACTCTGTAGTATTTTGTATTTGGAGGCTCAAATAACCAGTTGTCTTCCAGAGCTGATGATGAAGCAGAAATAACTGCTGACTAGTCAATTCCACTGTACGACTGGGGTAGGATACAACATGAATGTGAACTGTTAGCCCTTCCCCTATGGAGAAGAGAACAGTGGAACTTAGGGTGACTTTGAGATTTGAGAAGAATAAAGAACATATTATGTCAGCATTTTTGCTCTGCAAAAAAAGTTTAAAAGATCAGAAAATATATTTTATATTCAGAAAAGTATATTAACTAGGATTTTACTTATTTTACCTATTTGAAATAAAGAAAGTAAAATTCAATATAGAGGGAGAAGGTTTATGTATGAAAAAGTTGAAAAACAGTTTTTCAAAATATTTTAATATCTTCTGCATAAATATGTTTATCTGGAGGTAGGGAGAACTGGCTATTTCTATACCTTCTGAAATCTGTGTCTATGTATTCTGTAGGCTTATAACTCATTTGTTTCTGTTTGTGTGTGTGCGGAATATGGTGTTGGATCTCAAAAACACACCAGGGCATTCCTTGAATATATATCTATGCAAGTTTTATATGCCAGGCATGCTAGATGGTGGTGGCACAAGTTATTATCTCTGACTTTGTGGAACTTAAAGTCCACCGGGGGAAGGAAATTAGGAACCAGGCAACTACACATAGCCTGATGAGTGCTCTGATAAGAGAAGGTCAGAGGAACTCCTCCCAAGCATTAAAGCTGATTAAGCAGGTTTGTTAAGAGTTTTCTTTTATGAGATTCTGAAAAATGTTCCTGTGTTTCTAAAGGAGTGAACAAAGTACTAAGGACAACTTTTGACACTTTTAATTCCAGATCTGTCAATTACAACTTGGAAGTTGGGTTGTTTATATTTCTTGACCTCAGTGTCTTTATCTCTTTAGATGAAGAGACTGGAATACATGATCTCTGATGTCCTCCTTGACTCATATATTTATAGATTCCATGCATCCGAGTGCTACACTTCTGACAGGAGGCCAGTTTAGTGAGAGACCACAGAGCTGCTCCAGCCAAGAATTATGGATGGGTCCTTATCTGCCTATTGTCTCAGGACTCAATGAGAATACCCAATCTTCACATAAAATCACAAGGCCTGTTATAAGAGAAGTGGCCACAGGCAGAAGCAGATGCAATTCTTTTTCCCACTAGGAATATGTCTCCGGAGAAAAATATAAGCTATCTGATTACAATCTGTGTCAAAGTAATAAGGGCTCATTTAAATGCTTTGGTCCTAAACTTAAACTCTAAGGAGATCATAGGCCAGAAAACTGTAAATAGATGGATGGGTTTAGAGGAGGAATAGAATAGAGTTAAATTAAAAATATATTTTAGAGCTCTCTTCATCAATGAGGAGGCCCACAGAGGTCTGGAGAGCACAGCAGAGTGGCATGTAGTGTCAGACCCTACTCCTGGGCTCTCCAAACCTGGCTTAGGTTGGAGAACAGCCCCAGCTTCAGGCTGAATTATGTGATAGCTTCTAATCTGAGAGCACAGAATGCATACTACTTGTCCTGTAGCTTTTGGACACTACCAGAGTTTGAGGAGTTTAGAGGAGGAAGGGAAAGTCACCATGAGAAGGTGATGAATCAGGAAAGTCATCTTATCTCCTTTTCATCCCCTGGGTATACTTCGGTCTGGTTTCATTTCATGTTGCTCTTTTTCAGACTGGAGGAAGGAACAGTTTGAACATGGTAAGTGGTTCTTTATTTATCTTTTAGACCCCCTTCTAACCTGCCCTTTGAGATCTCCTCTGAGACCCTGCTTATGCTTCCTAACATCCTTTCCTAGTTGAAAAGACAGGCACTACTGTTCTGATAAAGAGGAGGAGGACATGAAAAGCACTCAATGTTAGCCTGAACCGACAACTGCTGCTAGGGTTAGCTACTCTGATTGTGCTTCCCCTTTCAAATACTGACAAAACTTCTCTGTCTGTGGGGTCCACTTGGTTCTGAAACAGAAATTAACATTGCCTCTCAGCTGAGGAGACCCCACACTAAGTAAAAAGGGCTCAAAATAGCAATTCAGCTATTCTTTGTAGAGAGGTCAGCTTACATGGAGCCTGTGACTAATGAGGAAAATAGGACTAATTTGCAAAGAACATGGCAGGAACATCGTTCTTCAGTAAACATTTCAAGATCCATGCACACACTGGCACCCTGTCAAAACACTGACCATGGCAAAGATAAGACAAATAGCATAGAATGGGTAGCAAGAACAAGTAGCAAGAAAACACATCAACCCC